>CM053789.1:503313940-503633940 GCA_028749045.1 Cupressus sempervirens | reverse complement strand
TATCTCTACTTTGATGTATCATGGATTAGAATAGGAAGATGTACCTTATTCTATATATGTATATTCTTTTGAGCTTGTCATACCCTGTGACATGTACAGTGGATGATTAAGTATTTGAAATGTAATGTATAAACATTGGACTTATCATTATTATTTCATGTGGATGTTTTACTAGATGGATTCATGTATGTAATTCAACGTTAAGGGATCTTAAAGAATGTAATCTGTTATTTATGTTATGTTTAATTTCAGAATGGACATTTCTATTGCTTCCGTTATTGTGCATAAGTTATATGAGATGTTTACTTCTATGGAAAAAAAATGCTACTAAACTTAGTGAAAACTCTAGGTTAATTCTTTGGATCCCTTGGTGGGGCATTACATTTGGTATCAGAGCCCGAGTTTCTACATTGGGAGCTTTGGGTATTTTGGAACAACTAGGACTATGAACTATCAAGTGTAATTTCCAAAATTGATCTAGGTGAATTGAAAAACAGAACTTGAATTGTTACATGTATATTTTTCATACTTCAACACTTAGTTTCAAAATTGGAGATTTTTACTTAAACTTAAACATAGAACTGAACTTAGTACCTTGTACTATTGTAGGATGGTATCTGGGACTAGGTCTTCTGTTAGAGGCCGTGGTAGAGGCCATGGATGTGGTAGAACTATCAGTGTCCATGGGTCTTCCCATGAGGGATCGGCTCATGTAGAGAGCAAGGAAGAGCACTCTAGTAGGCAGCAGGAAGAGAGCCGTAGAGAGGACCAAGCTGAGTCTGAAGAGGTTGGTTTGAGACAGATGATGCAAACTATTCTAGAATGTCTACCTCTTGTTCAAGAATAGCCTAAAGTGCATCAGACAGAACAAGAGCATAGACCTAGATCTAGAAGTCCTCGAAAGGAACGTCAAAGGTCCATTGTGTCTACTCAGATGAAGGATCTTTCAAGATCCAAGGTTAAGCCTTTCAATGGGCAAGGTTCTGGTTATGTGGCCGAGCAGTTGCTTATTTCTCTCTACAGGATTTTTGCCATGCAGGAGTTTGACAGCAATGTTAAGGTAAGGTTTGCGATCACTAATCTAGAGAATTTTGGGGCCACTTGGTGGATGATAAAGGAAAAGAAGTTGGGAATCGATATGAGCAGTGTTACTTGGGAGTTATTCCTAGAAAGTTTTCGTGAATGATTCCTACCAGAGGAATGAAAATAGCAAAGGGCTAATGAATTTCATAATCTCAAATAGTACACTTTGTCAGTGACCGAGTATGAGCATAAGTTTTATGAGCTTAGGCCTTTTTTAGGGTTTAGTGAAAATTCAACTCAGTTGACACAACATTTTATTAGGGGTTTGAATAACTGTATTATTGGGGGAGTTAAGGTATTTGAGCCAAAAACCCTCAAGGATGTAGTGCATCGAGCTATCCTTATTGAGCAAAGTGTCAACCTTGGTCAAGGTGGTTTTGTAGGAGCACCAGCGGCATCAGGATCTAAGAGCAACTACAATTTAGGTGGTAACAAGAAGTTTTTTTTCTCTAAGGGGAAACAGTATCAGCAGCAATCTCAACAGACACAGTAGTAGAAGGGCTCAAATTCTCAAGCTCAAGGCAGTGGAAAAGGTTCTAACACCAAGAACAACCACAATGCTCAACGTAATAAATAGAATTAGACCAATCAGCCAGCTCAGAGTAGCCAGTCTTTTGTTAGTAGGAATAGTCGTCAGCAATCAAATGTACCACCTATAGGAAGAGGTTCTGGCAGAAATACAGAATGTTTTTCATGTGGTCAGATTGGACATTATGGAGCTCAGTGCCCTCAGCAAGCACCTTAGTTTTTAGGACCTAGACCTACAATTTCAGAGCCTACAGTTGGTGATGCAGGTAGAGCTCATAGAGTTTTTGCAGCAGTTGATCAGCGTCAGGAAGATCATCAAGGAAAAGTGGTTGAGACCACAGGTGCTATTAGAGGTATATCTCTTTTAGTATTGTTTGATTCAGGAGCTATAGATTCATTTATTTCACCATCTATAGTTTTTAAGTGAATGTTGGATACGGTGAAGCAAGATTGTGGTTGGAAAGTGGAACTAGCCTCAGGCATTAAGGTTTCCATAGATTTTGTAGTTCATAAGTGTGGGCTTAGTTTAGGAAGCTTCGATACGGCAGTGGATCTTCAAGTCATACCCCTTGGTTCCTATGATGTGGTTTTAGGCATGGACTGGCTTGGATCTCATAGAGTCAGTATAGATTGTAGGAAGAAGATCATTTTGTGCCAAGATGACCAAGGGAATGATGTGCAGATAGTTGGGATACCGAGGCCTATATCTCTGCGGATGATTTCTGCTATGCAAATGACGTGAAGTTTCTGTAAGGGATGTCAGATATTTTCTGTTATGGTAAATGATCTTGATGAGGAAGATTCCATGAGGAAGACTTTGGATCACCTGATTTTGCAGGAGTACACGAATGTTTTTCCAAGTGACATTCCAGGCATGCCTCCAAAGAGGGACATTGACTTCAGTATTGATCTAATTCCTGGAGTGGAGCCTATCTCTAAAGCTCCTTATTGCATGACTACTCAAGAATTGGGTGAGCTATGTCTTTAGCTAGAGGAACTTCTGGCCAAAGGGAGCATTCGACCTAGTGTATCACCATGGGGAGCTCCAGTGCTCTTTGTGAAGAAGAAAGATGGTTGTTTGTGCCTTTGTATTGACTATAGATAGTTGAATAAGGTGACTATTAAGAACAGGTATCCTTTACCTAGGATTGATGACTTATTCGATCAGATCAAGGGAGCTACAGTATTCTCCAAGATTGACCTTAAGTCAGGATACCACCAGCTTCGCATTAAGGAAGCAGATATTCACAAGACTACTTTTCGAACTCGTTATGGGCATTATGAGTTCACAGTGGTACCTTTTAGATTGACTAATGCTCCATCAGTTTTCATGAGTTTGATGAATGGTGTGTTTCGATCTTATCTAGACAGGTTTGTACTCATGTTTCTTGATGACGTATTGATATATTCTAAGACTTAGAAGGAGCATGAGGAACACATGCGGTTGGTATTGCAGTGTTTGAGGGACAATCAGCTTTATGCTAATGCAACTAAGTGTGAATTCTTCAAATTAGAGATTTAGTATTTAGGGCATGTTATTTTAGGGGATGGTATTTCAGTGGATCCTGCAAAGGTTCAGGCGATAATAGATTGGCCTACACCGAATAATGTGTCAAAGATTCGTAGTTTCATGGGTTTAGCCGATTATTTTCACAGATTTTTCCAAAACTTCTCTAGGATAGCACATCCTATCACTTCTCTTCAAAGGAAATGAAAGAAGTTCGTATGGACAGAGAAATGTGAGGAAGCTTTCCAGAAGCTCAAGGAGCTTTTGACCAGTGCACCGATTCTAGCTGTACCAGATCCAGAAGGTGATTTCATGGTATGTACAGATGCTTCTCTTGAATTAGATATTTATCTATATTGAATTATAATGATCTTATATTATTATACAAATCATTATTATTTATATTATAAGAGTTTTTTTCCTTAATCTTTTCCTCTACGAATGTTAATGCCAAAAAAGAAAGATTGAGATTCAGAGGGAGCCTAACATTTTATTAGAGGAAACCTTGAAAGAGAGTGAGAATATTGAGGATTTTATTATCCTTCAATAATCTCTATGTTATTGATTAAGAGGGAGTAAGCTATTCTGAGATTGATTCTCTAGTGATCAATAAATTATTACAATCAAGAGGACTATGATTCACACATCATGACCTTGTGATTTTTAATGGAACTATCCCTTTTGTACATCATAGAGAAGTGATGACATCCAAATGATGTCAATTGTATTTGTAGAATTTCCTATAAGGTGACAACCTTACAATAACTTGTATTATGAGATCAAATTATAAATTTTATTAAATAGTGAATGTCTTGCATCTCAACATTTTTGAAGACCATTACTCAAAGTATTTAGTGAATATATTTAGGGAGGCCAATACTCTTGATATCAGATGTGATATCAAACCTTATTAGACTAATTGGTGAATATCATATGATATTATGGGAGAAAAATACTCGTGATATCAGATGTGATATCACACCTTATTTGAGTACTTGGTGAAAATGGGATGTCAATATTCTAGGAGACCAATGTTAGAAACTTATAGTTGGAACAATTGTTATTTTTCATTGATGTCAAATATATTGATCAAACATATTGATAACTAATCTAAATGTCATATCTCTTT
Source organism: Cupressus sempervirens (assembly GCA_028749045.1). Taxonomy (NCBI): domain Eukaryota; kingdom Viridiplantae; phylum Streptophyta; class Pinopsida; order Cupressales; family Cupressaceae; genus Cupressus; species Cupressus sempervirens. Next base: position 503,629,693 of record CM053789.1, on the reverse strand, counting down.
GATTGATGAAGAAGATTTAAAAAATTTCTCATAACAATAACACCTAGAGGAAAAGTTGAGTTATGAAAAGAAAGTTATAATAGACATTTGATTAAATAGACTTTGATAAAGCAAAGTGATTGTCTATGTCAAGAAAGTTAAGCAAAGCTGAGTAGAAGTATAAAATATAGTTAGTCCCATGTAATGCTAGTGTCAACTGAGCTATAGTTAGTGCCAAGAAAGTCTAGTGTTGACTGAGCATTAGCATCAATCATGCAAGATAGTTGATGTTGAGCCAAAAACATTTTTAGTGACTATATGTTTCAATGATGATTGAGTGCCAGACTTTAGAGATTTTTGAGTGACATTATAAGAATGAATTTGAGGAAATTATGAGATCAAGCTAACTAAGTTTATTTCTTAAGAGATGTAAACCACATTGAAGATAAGATTGATAACTTGTAACATTGAATTCAAGCTAAGGATTATGTAAAGACCTAATAGATAAATTCAAGACAAGTTTCTAGAAAAAGATGGATAGATATAGTGAATCAAGTTGACTCTAATTGTAAACCCTAAGATCTATGGTAAATGAAAAAATGGTAAAGCACAAATTTCCTATTTAAAGAGATACAAAGCTAAACTATTGGAATTAACAATGGGAAAGTAAACTCTAAGAGGTGGGGAAGGTGAATCAATACATCAAAACTTTAACCATAAAACATTCACCACACATCCATCTCACAATTTAGCATTTAAAAAAAATAGCTAGATACGCATGTTCATCCATATAATTAAACAAATAACAAATAACACAATAAGTTTGTTACCTAGAAACCCTCCAATGAGAAGATAAAACTAGAGTGGGGATGACACCCATAAATATTCACTACTACAGTTATGAGGTGTATCCAATTAAGATTACAATTGTTTGATCATAAATTATGATCTACCCTATGAAAGGTGTGCCCTATTAAAGGCTTAAAAAGAATGTTAAATAATACCCTGTTAAAGGATTTCAACACCCTATTAAAATGATTCAGCACCATGATCCATAGGTTAGCACTTTACTACTAGATATCAGATCTTCTCTTTCCAAGTATATCCTTGATTCTCCTAATTAGATATGTCTCCTCTATCCTTTAACTACTCTACTTTGTTCTCTTTAACTAATTCTACAATTCATATCTCTATCATACATTCCATACTCATAATGAATTCTCTCTCTCTTTACACTTAGCATTCGACCTTCTCCTCTCATACACACATGCAAACTCTTTAGGGTTTTCCTTCCTTAAGAAGACTTAGGTGAGGTTGAATTAGGTAGGAACCAATGATTTTGATTCATCCCTTTTTCCTCTTAATACATCCCATATTATGATTGGTTGCATGTACTATATAGGGATTCTCAATATACCTTCATATAAATCTTCTAGAATCATAAAAAAATCCTTAAGTCAACCCAAAAATGGTTTACATAGGATTTCTATCATTACAAACATCTATGCCAAAAAAAATTTACTCAACACTTGAAAGCTCTAATGCTCGACATTCATTATATCCTCAATGTTGTAACTCACCTCCTAAATGACTCATCATCCCTTTTTTACTTAGTAACAAAATTACTATACATATATGAATTTATCAGCACTTGAGTGACTAGGAACACACCATCTTCTTCGTACATACTAGTGCTTGGTGCTAACTTTGTATATTGCTCGGCATACACTACTTACTCAACATGTACTGAGTCCTATTAAGTAATGACATAAGTGTTTTGTCACTACATTGTCAAAACCAAAATGAGATCAACAATCTCCCCCTTTGACATGAGTGAAAAAAACACTTTGTCTTGCATATACAACCTAACATATATGCATAACTCAAATAATCTATATACATCACTTGGCTCTCATACAAAATTACAAAATTTGCAAAATTGATGACATAGTCATCATACCTTATTGCACCAAAATTTTATAACTCTCCTTGAGTTGATATTTCCTTTTTGTAACAAAATTTTTTACTCCTATTGAGTAAGTGTGTTATCTTTTATTTTTCCCTATTTCTACATGAGTACTCCCCCAAACTTAAAATTGTACTCCCCTTCATTACAAAAACCTTTATAATCCCCTTTTTTGACACTTATGTCATTTGGGTAGTAAACTAGTAGTGTGTTTGTCCAAAAAAAAATTTGGACCTCCATAATTATTTTCAATATTGCATCCTAGTTATCGCATGCTACCTCTAGAGATTTTTATTCAACATATAGTTGGGCAGCAAGGTCAACTAGGCCATCATGTGTTCAAATTTGATTATCTTTCTTCATCAATATTTTAGCAAAGACTAGTTCCATATGCAATACTTCCATGTGTGGGGTCAACATGGACTGGATACTAATCAAAGTAGCCCTTATATTTGCATCTTGTTCTTGTAACATGGCTAGCTTACCTTGAGTAGATAGTGGTCTCTTAAAATGATTCTGGCTTTGACTAGGAGATAGTTTCAATGTTGTACCTATCCACTCTAGATCTCCTTTCACTTGATCAATAGCCCTCTATACTTCTTGTGTGAATAAATTCACATTTATAGAGAAAAGATATTTTCCAAAACCTTTTTAACATCCTCCATTTTGGTTACTAACTCAACCTATTTGAGTGTAATAGGACTAGAAATATTTTCAAGAACTTTAGAGAGAAACTTCTTTTTAGATCATTCTAAAGGATTTACATTGTAATTTAGGTCTTTATGCCTAATCTTATCAACTATGTTGACTATTTTCTCAATGATTAGTTTTTCCTTACTTGGATCTGGTAGACTAAATGCATAAAGAAATATATCTTTGATGTCATGAAGTACTGACTTTTTCTTATGCTCTCGTCTAAGAAAATCTTGATGTTTCTTCCTTTCAATAACTTCTTGTAGAATGCTCATTTATTCTATAGTGATTTTTTCAAGATCAAACATTGGTAATTCAATCACCTCATCTAAGTTTACATCTCCATAAGATGTACCATCAACATACTTAGATGTGCTTGGCCTAGGCCTTGATATTTGTAAGGGTGTAGCATTTGTACTCAGTCATTAAAGAGTTTTACTAGTAGGAGGTGATACAAAAATTGGTAGGGTAACCAAGGTTTGTATAGCAATTTTTTTCGCTATCTTAGTACTCAAAACTAACTCTCTAGTCCTATCCTTCTCCTTCTCTTTGTTTTCATCTTCATCTTTCACTTGTGAGATAGGTGCAGGGCTAGCTTCTTGACCTATGTAGATTTTTTTCCAATCCCTTTTAATAGTTAGTACTACTTGCATTGAAGGATTTGGCACTAATGTGCTAATATCTAGTGTCATAGCATCCTTCTCCTGTTATACCACTATGGGCAATGCAATTTTTATATCAATTGTGACACATTCTTGTTCTTTGTCTTATGTAGATTGAAGGGGCACTTTGGATGTTTCTTGTGATTTCTCCCCTGTAGATGCCAATTTCTCCTTCTCAATACCATCTACTCTCACTAATATAGGATGGTTGCATAATTTACCTATAGTGGTGGATTCAATCAAAATTTTATTCATGTCTTCATCTTTCAAGGGATTTATGTTCTGAGAAAAGTTGTTTTGAACATCCTTAATTTGTATTGAATCTTGGTGACTCACTTGGCCTATATGTGGGTGACTAGCACTCGACACTTGTACCTCTAGTATATTCTAATCATCATGTCTCTCATCATCAATTATGGCTTCCTCTATTGTTTTTGTTTTAGTACCTCCTAGATGACCATCCTTGACTTGGCCTTCTTGTCCTTGTTCATCTTTCTTATCTCAACTTCCTCAAGAACTTTATCACTTGGCCTTGTTGTTATCAACCCATAGATGACTCTCCATCTGTGGGTGCTCTATTTGACAACCTCTTCAATGTTATTTTGAAAAATGTTAAAAGCTCTATATTTTAGGGAAAATATCCCCTTGAATTTATTCATTTCTTTTATCATCATTTTCTTATTCAAGGCAAGCATAATTTTGGCAAGTGTAATCTCCCTAATCTATCTTTCTATTGTTAAACTATATTCCCACTTCTACTCAACTTAGTCATAAAGACTCTTTGGTAGGGAGTTGTCAATATCTATAGGTGTGGACTTAAATCTAGCCATCATCTTATATATAGCTTCTTCTTCCTTATACAACATGTGCAAAACTAGAAAAAATTTCATTATTCTTAACATTTTCACACAAGTTGTCTCTATCTGATGAGGGATTGTGGCTTACCACCTAAAATTTAATGATGTCATATGATTATGTCCTCTCCTCATCTAACATTTCTATAGGAGTGTATTTTCTTTGTGCATATGTCTTATTTGTCAGTTGGCTTAGCTCTACTGAGGCAATACTCCTCTTTTCTTTTGGTTTATCTACCTCCTTTACTTTCTTGGTGGTTTCCCTTATGTTATACCTAGTAGGAGGTATTGATGGCTTGTGTTGTGAAAGTTTCACAAGCTTCTTCTTGGGTTTCTCCACTTTAGGCTTCTTTTATTTCCTCTTCTTCTTTTTAGCTAGCTTAAGTGCTTCCTTGACTTCTTCTTCCTTGGTACCTTTGACATTCTCTTATTGATAGTCTCCTTGGCCTTGAGTGAGCACCAATGGGGCTTCATCTTGATGTTCTTTATCATTTTCATCATCTTCTTCTTCTTATTCCTCTCCCCCTTCACCAAATCTCTCTTTAAGCATTTTCACAAGCTTTTTTTATTTCCTTATCATAGTAGTTGTCTTCAAATCAATAGTGATTCTTGATTTGGCTTCCCTTTAGTTTCCAAATGAGGTGACAGTCTTGTCAACTTCCTCTGCCAGTGAAGTTGTTATAGTTATAGATACCTTGTCTACATTGACTTCATAAGGCAAGGGCTTTAGCCATCTAACCCTACATATGTCTACCTGCACATATGTGTAATATACATTAACTAGAAAGAAAAAATCAGTGTAGTACTATTCAACTAGTGATACAGGAATCCTTAGCCTTTATTTCATAGACTTCTTAAAAGTCCTCAAAGTAGCTTGTCATTACTATTTCAAAATTATCTCCAAGCTACTTAATTAGATCTATAATATGTAATGTCATTGGCATGTTGGTCTTCCATGCTATTTGACCAAATGTTGGAAAAGTATCCTACACATAGAAGAATATGTAGACAAGTAGTGGACTAAATTTTCATTTTAGACTCTTTTTCTTTCTTATGGCATCCAATTTTTATGATAACTACTGAAGTTGTAACCTGAAAAGGTCATAAGTATGGTCTTTCTTCACTATCTTGTATCCCAAATCCATAGCCATACAAGATACATAGTTCAATCTGGTCAATTGAAAGAGCTTGTGAGAAATTACTCTCACTACAAAGACAATTAAGGGATTTGAAATTATTTCTATGGACATTCCTCTCTTATTCCATATTTCCCCTATATTTCCCTCAATTACCTGCTTTGCATCACTCTGCATAGTTTTACATTTTTCTAGGGTTGGATACCTTGTCACTCAATTGATGATCATTTTAGTGATCTTAATGGTTCCATTCTCCAACCAAATGAAATTGTTATGAATACAGCTCAAGAAAATGTGTATCCAATCATTCTTAAAGAATTGAAGAAAATCTATGGCATGATTCAACACTCTTCATTCAACAATCTTGAACTCTTCCCTCAAAACTCCATTATCACATAATTTACTATATGCATTTCTTATTTTCATGTCTCTAACATCTCCTATCTTACCAGTGTAGTAGCATCTAACATCTTGTATCATTAAGACTTTTGGACGTGGTATCATTGATAGTGCACTAGATGGATCTCCCTTATATGTTATCTTAGGAATATCTTGGAAGGGTGGTTTTCTAACTTCATTTACCTATTGATTGTACATTAAAAACTTATTTTCCTTCCTTCCTCACATTTACAAAAGAGCTAGATGTCATTATATGTAACTAGATTTCATAAAAATTCAAATTGTGAAAATTGGTTCTCGTGAAATACCTTATGAATCTGATGTATGATAATGAGTAGTAGCTAAATCTAATTCACAAACACTTGAATCTTTCTCCTTAGTTTTCCTTATTCTCTTTGTGTAATTTTCAATCTCTAATGAAAGAAAATGAGTTAATAATTGACTATATAACCCTTGATATTTGGCAATAAATGCTTAATTCTTATACATTTGTAATCTTGACTATCATTGGATTTCCCACTCACTTAGCTTATACATGATTTCCACTATGCTTGGCAACCAAAATGAGCTCGACCACTACTAACATAATTCCATCACTCAACAACAACATGAAAACAAACAAAACTATAGATTTCTTCCAAGTTCTAACCAATACATTACATCTTAATTCATGCATATATTATCTTTTTAGAACTAAGATTCTTGTAACCAATGTATGAAATAACTTTGAGATATCAATCCCACACATACCTTTTGATTTTTTAGTTGGGGATGATGTGATCACCTGATCCATTAGATGAAGTGACCTCATTTGAACTTGATGTGTTGCAATCTTCCTTCTTTTTCCATGTATTTTTCATCTACACTTTGACCTTCTCAACATTGGCCTTTTCTTTGCCTTTATTGTTTCCATTACTCAATGTTGGTGAGCTGGTTGGATAGTTTCTACTAATATGACGATTCTTCAAATATCTAAAGCATGTAGTCTCACTCAACCATCTATTTTAGTTTCCTTTGAAATGTGTTCTAACGCAATTTTTAGGAACATATTCATACTCTTGAAAATAGTGACAATTGTACCTTGTGTTGTAATCCCAATTGTAGGATTTTCCATTCTATTGTACCTTTTTCTTCTTGTTTGATGTCCATTTGGCATTAGATCTATATTCATATGCTTTATGTCCATATTGCTAACAATTGTGGCAATATCCCTCAAATCTCTGTGTGCATAAGGTCTTGGTCTATATTCATGTGACTAATGTCCTTACTTGTTGCAGTTATGACAATAACCCTTAAATTTCTGCTTAGGGTTTTGAAATTGCATTATTTCTCTAGAAAAAATTTGATGTATGACCTAACCTTCCACAATTATGGCAAGTGGTTTTGTATTTATTACCTTTTTTGTTTATTTGTTTGCCACATTTAGATTATTCTTCTTCTACAATACTGGTGTATCCCACTCCAGCAGTATCATTATTAGATCTAGGAGATCTCATCAGTCTCTCAAAGTATTTGATGGCTTCACTAGGTTTTTTGAAACTTTCAAAACATTCCTTTTCTTTTCTTAATTCATTCCTCAATTGTTCATTTTGTAACTTCAAAGTTGTGATTTCTATTTCCATTACATTTAATTCATGATTGGAAATCATCACTTGATTCATTATTTCTAGTTTTAAGTGAGCAATCCTATTTACCTCTAATGTCTTCTATTCAGTCTATTAGTTAGTGTTCTTTTGTCATTTTCAAACATGAAATTGTCTTCCTCATGTTTCTTTTTCTTCTTGTTCACCTCACATAGTAATATCGATTAGACTTCTTATTCTATCTTAAGATTTTTGACCTCTTCATTAGAGCACCATTCTTTTCCATCAAATTTGCAACTTCTGGATCAAACTCAATTTAGTTTCCATTCTCAAACAATCTAATAGTGCCCTTGTCTCAGTAATGAGTATCTTTTTTCTCAATAGCTATCTCTTTCCTTCTCCTCAATGAATGTTGTAGTTCATCTCTTTCTTCCATTAGTTGGTGTAGAGAAAGTTGGATTTCAATCTTCTGGTTCTTAATAGTCTTTCCCAACTTGTAGACTTCCATCTTCAAGATCTTTCCTCGAAGTTGTAAAGATTTCCTTTCAAGAGAACAAAGCTTTGATACCAATTGTTAGAATTAACACTAGGAAAGTAAACTCTAAGAGGAGTGAGTGAATCAGTACTTCAAAACTTTAACCATAAAATATTCACACACATCCATCTCACAATTTAGCATGTAAATTGAAATAGCTAGCAACACATATTCATCCATAGCATAAAACAAATAACACATAACAAAATAAATTTGTTACCCAGAGACCCTCGCATGAAAAGGTAAAATTGGAGTGGGCATAACGCCCACAAATATTCACTAATGCAGTTGCAAAGTTTATCAATTAAGGCTATAATTGTTTAATCATAAACTATGATCTATCTTGTAAAAGGTCTACCCTATTAGAGGCTTACAAAGACTATGAAATCTTACATTGTTAAATGATTTCAACACCCTATTAAAATGATTCAGCACCATGCTCCTTTAGTTAGCACTCAGCTATTAGATATCATATCTTCTCTTTCCAAGTATATCCTTGATCCTCCTAATTAGATCAGATATGTCTCATCTATCCTTTAATTGCTCTTTTATGTTCTCTCTATTTGATTATGTAATTCATATATCTACCATACACTCCATAGTCATCATGAATGTCTCTCTTTCCACACTTAGCATTTGACCTTCTCCTCCCATACACACATGCAAACTATTTAGGGTTTTCCCTCCTTAAGAAGACTTAGGTGAGCTAGGGTTGGGTAGCAATAAATGATTGTGATTCATCCATTTTTTTTCATAATACATCTCTTATTCTGATTTGTTGTGTGTACTACATAGGGATTCTTAATATACCTCCATATATATCTTCTAGAATTGTAAAAAAATCCTTAAGTTGGCCCAAAAATGGTTTATATAAGATTTTTTTTCATTACAAACTTCTATTCAAAAAACTATTTACTTGGCACTTGAAAGCTCTAATGCTCAACATTCACTATATCCTTAATGATGTAACTTGGCACCTAAGTGACTCAACATCCACTATTTTACTCGGTGTCTAAATCACTTGAAATAAATGACTTGCTCAATACTTGACTGACTCAAAATGTACCATATGTTTGGCACATACTGGTGCTCGACACTAATTATATATATTGTTCAACATACACTACTTACTCAGCACATACTGAGTTCTTTTAAATAATGACTTAAGTGTTTTGTCACTACCTTGGCAAAACCAAAATGAGAACAACATGAAAAAATTGTCTGAACAAGTTCTAGGGAAGAGTGAAAGTATGTGTATGTGTAAACCTTGTATCTAAAGAGAGGCATATAGAGAAAGGTTAATCATAAATGCAGGAGTGTTAGTGAATGTGAAGTATAAGGGAAATCTTGCAAATATGATATTGTTATTCATAAGTACATTAGAGAAGAAGGCTTAAGTGTTGATGAGAAGAGTGGAATAATTTCTTAAAGGGTGTCCAAGAAAATCAATATCATAGATTTCAATGGAAGGATTATCAGTAACCCAGCATAAGGATTGAATAGAGATCTAAACCTACAAATGTGAGTTATAATCACACAGATTAAAACCGACTATTTTCTTTCTAGGAACCATAAACAATTTGTATTGAAATCCTTTTAATAGAGGTTCACCTAATAGTCATTTGAAGAGTTAATAGTTTTTGTAAATCCTTTAACTAGGTGATATTCTAAGTGGAATAATCAAAGTCCTCTTATAAGGTCACTCCTAATAAGGTGATTAAATCAGCTAACTAGGTCACATTTAACAATATATTTTGTAACTTTTAACAAGGTTGTCTCCTAATAAATCTCACTTTAAAAGAGTGAAAAAGAGTTACATGTTGTTGGTGGTTTTCCCAAATTAGGTTTCTATGTAAAATCCTAGTGTCAAAATTGTGATGAATGCTTTATGTGTATTTACATTTGAAAATATTTTCATTAGGCAATGCAAGTTATGTTAATGACAAATTTTATAGTATAGATTGAGCAATAGAAAAATAAGCAAACTAATGAAGTGTTTATTGTTTTAATGGTTAAGTGGTACATATTGACCTTGAGTGACTAATTCATTGTCCCTCTCAGTTCTTTTAAACATTTCTAATAATTGGTATCAGAGCTTAGTGCTTATAGAAAAAGTTTAAAGGTACTTGAAGCTAAAGATCGTGACTAATAAGAGAGATGCCCAAGCTAAACAAAGAGAACTTTCCTACATGGAAGAGCTTGATGAAGTTGCACATATCTAGACATATCAGTGATTTTTCTATCAAATTTTTAGATAATGAATATGTAAAAGATAACAACTACTACTCTAACTATTGAACAACTGAAACAAAAGAGAGAAAACAACCAAGAAATGTTGGAGATTTCCTCATCCCTAAGCTATGTCAAATTTTTTGAATTAAAAGACTATGATAGTATAAAGAAGATGTGGGAAAAATTGAAGACCATATATGGAGGTGATAACAATGTTCTTTAGATAAAAATCAAAAATCTTGAGAGGTAAATTTGATGACATGAGAATGATGGAAGTTGAGAACATAGTATAATATTGCACAAGATTTAAGGAGGTTTTTAATGCTATTTGAGGTGCAAATGGAGAAATCAAAGATAAAATAGATTTAAGCAAGGTATTTAGGAATCTACTCCCTATGCATTCTATTAGAGTCTCTACAATCCAAGAAATGAGATGCACACCAAGTAACAATTTGAACTTAGAAGGTGTAATTAGTAGACTTGCTACTTTTGAGATGTCTGACTTTGATAAATACACATCTGCTAGTATTGAATATGCTTTCAAGTCACAACTAGTTGTTAGCAAGAAGAAAGGAAAACATGTGAAGAGTGAAAGTGATAGTCCTGATGATGAGATTGATGAACTTGAAGCCATCATTGAAAAAAGGTTTGGAAGAGTGAGAGGTAAATACAAAGGTAAATTACCTATCATTTTTTTTCATGTAACAAAGTTGGTCATATTGTTGCTAGATGTCCTAACAAATATGACAAAGATGAAAGGAATGAAAGAAAGTACAAAGGAAGAAGAGATGACAAAGACTACAAGAGAAACAAGGATGAAAAGGGTAAGAAATATTGTTACATTTTTGAAGAAAAAATTGATAATGAATATGAGAGTAATGATGATGTTGTCTATGTTTGTATGAAAGAAGATTCTTATGAAGATGAAAAAACTACATTAATTTCTTAAGTGAACAAAAGTGATAGATGGATAACTGATAGTGGATGTTCCAATCATATGACTGGTGATAAAGATAATTTTGAAGATCTTGGTCCATACAATGGTGGAAGTGTTAAATTTTTTAATGATATCCCATGTCTTATAAAAAGTAAAGGTACTATTCAACTAACTAACAAGATAAGTACATGTGGCAATGTTTACTGAGTTGAAGGATTTCACTATAAATTGTTTAGTGTTTCACAATAGAACAAATAAGGTTATAGAGTTGAATTTCATAATAGAAAGGACAAGATACATCATGGTGATGGAAGCTAATTTTAACTGGTGAGAAGATAAGAGGTAACTTGTTCTATCTAGACATATCAAATGAGACATATTTGTTTGTACAAAAAGAAGATGTTTGGTTATGGCACACAATATTATGTCATGTGAACTTTGACAATTTGGTGAACATCAATAAAATGAAAAAAGAAAGAGGGTTGCCTAAACTAAAGAAGCCATACAATGCTATGTGTAAAGAGTGTCAATTGGGAAGAATGACTAAGTCTAGTTTTATGAGAAAAATATATACTACTAATGATATTTGTGAATTGGTTCATACTAACCTATGTGGACCCATTGGTGTTCAAATTTTTTGTAGAGATCAATTTTTCATTCTATTTGTGGATGACTACTCTAGAATTATGACTATGATGTTTTTTAAAGATCATTCTAATGTTTTTGAATTATTTAAGTTGTATTTAGCCATGGTTGAAAAAGAAACAGGGAAGTGTCTAAAGTGTTTGAGATCTAAGGAAGGTGATGAATTCATTTCACATAAGTTCAATACATTCTACAATGATAGAGGAATCAAAAGAAAAATGTTAGCACCAAGGACACATCCTCATAATGGAATAGCTAAAAAGAGAAATAGATCAATAATAGATTGTGCAAAAACATTTATGATGGAGAAGAATGTATCATAGAAATATTGGAGAGAAGTGGTTAGTACTATTATTTATACCCTAAATAGAGTACAAGTCAAAAAGGTACAAATTCTACACCTTTTGAACTATGGTATAGTTATTCTTCCAATGTTAAATATTTCAAAATATTTGGTAGTAGATTCTATATATTGAAAGATAATAAGAATGGAAAGCTTGATGCAAAAAGTGATGAAGGCATATTCCTAGGTTATTCCACTAAAATGAAAGGTTATAAGTGTTTAAATTCTAACACTAAAAATGCTATAGAAAGTACAAATGTGAGAGTTGATGAGTTTGTAGAAAGAAGTGACATGTCATGTAATGAAAAACCTAAAGACTATAGTACATTCATCAATGTGGATGATGATGCTCCCGACACTCAAAGTGAACAAACAAGTCAAGTTGCAAGTTCCCATCAGAAAAGAAATTATGGAATGCAAATGCAAATTGTTGAGTAGTAAAGAATGGATGTCAAGAAAATAGCTAAAGATGTCGAGTCATAGACAAGAAATGCCAACCATCAGATAGAAAATGTTGAGCACACAAAATCTAAACCACAATGTGAGAAAGAAATAGCAAATGAACTTGAGATTAATTTTCAAGATGAATCTATAGAATATTAGAGAAGGAAACTACCCATGCTAGGAAAATATGTGAGAATACATCATAAAATTGAAAAAATAATTGGTGATATTGAATCAAGTGTTATGACAAGAAGAAGACTCAAAGATAATACATGCTTACTTTATGAGTTTGAGTCCAAGTTAATAAAGGATTATTTAGACAATGAAGATTGGATCCAAGCAATGAACAATGAAATTGACCAAATTGAGAAGAACAACACTTGGACCTTAGTACCAAGACCTAAAGACAAAAATGTCATTGGGACAAAGTGCATTTTTAGGATCAAGCTCAATGAGAATGGAGAAGTAACAAGAAACAAGGCATGACTTGTGTGAAAGGGTTATGCTCGAGAAGAAGGAGTTGATTATAGAGAAACATATTCTCCAATGACAAGACTTGAAGGAGTCAAAACTCTACTTGCATACTTAGCCTACAAAAATTTTAAGGTATATCAAATGGATGTCAAATCTACATTTTTAAATGCTATACTAGAGGAAGAAGTATACATTGAATAAATTAAGGTATTTTTTGATCCAAATAAGAAGAACATTGTATGTAAACTGAACAAAGCCCTTTATATATTAAAGCAATCCCCAAGAATATGGTATAAAATATTATCCAACTATTTGGTGAAGATTATTTTTGAAAGGACAAATGATAATAGTAACCTATATATAAAGAATGTTAAATACAATGAAGTATTGTTATCTAAACTATTTTTTGATAATATTATATTTGGAGGAAGAGAAGCTTTATACAAATCATTTGTTGATGGAAAAAAATTGGAATTTGAAATGTCTATGTTTGGTGAAATCAAATTCTTTGTTGGACTACAAGTGTGTCAAATGAAGTTTGGTATTTTCATTACACAATCCAAACATATCAAAGAGATGCCAAAGAATTTTGGTATGGAAGATTCAAGGCTAGTGAGTACACTTATTTCTATTGGACATAAGCTATCTAAGACTGATGATTTTGTTGATGTGAACTAGACCCTATATAGATCCATGATTGGAAAATTGCATATGTTGTTCACATCAAGCTAAATATTACTTTGGCAGTTGGGATAGTTGCTATATTTTTAGAAAATCCTAAAGAGAATCACATGATGGTAGTGAAAAGGATAATGAGATATCTAAAAGGTACAAAAGACTATGGATTGTATTACAAAACAAATGATAAGTTTGAACTAAGTGTGTTTACTGACTCAAATTGGGAAGGAAATATTGATGAAAAAAAAGCACTAGTGGAGGTGCATTCTCTATAGGAAAGAGATTAGTCATGGACAAGTAAGAAGTGGAATTATATTTCCCAAACTACAGTTGAAGTCGAGTATGTGGCAACTGTAGTGAATTATTCAAATATTATGTGGATCAAATAGTTAAAAAAAGGTATGAAAGAAAAAAACATAGATCCAGTAGTTATATATTGTGATAATGCAAGTGCTATCAATATTTCAAAGAATTTAGTGATGCACACTGAGACAAAGCACATTTCTATCAAGTATCACTATTTAAGGGAAATAGTTCAAGAAAAAGCAGTGAAGCTAGAATGTGCGAATACCAAGGAATAAATTGTTGACATATTCACAAAACCCTTAGTACCCAAATATGCTCATGAATATCTTAGAGGTAAACTAGGGATGATTCCCCTAATCAAAGCTACTTAAGAAAGTCAGGTGCATTTCATCACATATACTAATCAAAATATCCTACACAGTGATGCAATACAACTCTACTTTGGGAAGTGCCTAAGGTAGATAATGCATTATAGCATAATAGATCAATCATAGCCAAATGACAAATATCAACCAAACATGCTAAATCTACATAATTAAAATGTATGAAGACTTTGAAGCTAAGATAATTACATTTCTTTGGTATTGTTGACAAAGAGGGAGATATTACTTAAGAGGAAAAAATTTCTAAGAGAAAATTTTAGACAATTTACAAAAGGAGAGATTATAGTAAGAGGGAGCAATTAATAGATCAATTTAAAAAAGAAGAATTGGAATTTCAATAACAAAATATTTTGGATTGTATGCTAACTAAGCTATTACTAGTATTGAGATGTTTGAGATGTTACCATCAATGCCAAAGAGAAAGATTGTTGGAAACTTACAATTGGAACAATATTTTTTTGTCATTGATGTCAAATCTATTGATGAGACATATTGCTACCTAATCTAAATGTCATATCTATTTGATTGATGAAAAAATTCATAAGAATAGAACCTAGAGGAAAGGTTGATTTATGAAAAGGGAGTTATGATGGATATTTGATTAGATAGACTTTGATAAAGCAAAGTGATTGTTTATGTCAAGAAAGCTAAGCAAAGTTTAGTAGAAGTATAAAATAGAGTTAGTGTCAAGTAGTGCTAGTATCAACCAAGATACAGTTAGTGCCAAGGATGTCTAGTGTTGACCAAGCATTAGCATCGACCATGCAAGAAAGTTGATGCAGTCCCAGAAGCCATTACAATGACTAAGTATTTCAATGATGACAAAGTGCCAAACTTTAGAGATTGTCAAGTGATAGTAAAAGAATGAATTTGAGGAAATTGTGACATCAAGTTGGCTTAGTTGATTCCTTGGGAGGTGAAGATAAGATTGATGAGTTGTATCATTGAATTCAAGGCAAGGATTAGGTAAAGACCTAATAGACAAAGTCTAGAGAAGTTTCTAAAAGAAGATCAAGAAGATGGATAGATATAGTGAGTCAAGTTAAATCTTCTTGTACATCCAAAGATCTATGATGGATGTAGAAAATGGAAAAGCACAAATTGCCTATTTAAAGATATAGAGTTGAACAAACTGTGCGAATGAGTGTTAGGGAAGAGTACAAGTATGTGTATGTGTGAAGAGAGGCATGCAAAGAAAGGTTGATGATAAATGTATGAGTGTGATTGAATGCAAAGATAAAGGAGATGTTGGTCTTAGATGGTTTTGACATTTGAGTGTCAACACACTTAACCACTTCCTACATTGAAGCTGAGTGCACTATGTATGTTGAGCTAGAGTGTGTGCAAAGTTAGATTTTTAATAGATGATGAGTGACTTCAGGTGCCAAGTAGTATATAAGTGCCAAGTGATATATAGGTGCCAAGTCACAATTGATGTCAAGAAAATCATAATACTTCATATGCTGAGTGAGATAGAGTCATACATGTGCTGAGCAAGATAGAGTATAATAGGTACTGAGTAATCCAATATAGTATATGTGCCAAGCACCAATATTCTAGTATGTGCCAAGTAACACAAAATCAGCATATGAGTTTGTGCCCACACAAACTTAGATGTAAACCATTTTTGGAGCCAACATAGAAGGATTTTGAAGGAGAAAAAGGATGAGGATGAATATTTTACATTTCCTATGCAATCAGCATGCAACCAATCACAAAAATGGAAAAGGCATGCAACCAATGAGGAGAATGCAAGGAATGAGTAGGAACTTAAAGATTCAATGTGGATAGTACATCCATACCTAACCCTAAGTCTTCATAATCTTTAAAAGGAGGTTGAAATCCCTAGTGAAAATTAGAAGTGAGTAGTGTATGGGTAAACTATAGTGAACTTCAGTGTGAAGGAAGAAAGACTTAGAGGAATAGAGTAGCAATTATATATCCAATTGGTCAGAATAGCACAAGGGACATGACTAGATATCAGATCTCATAGGATCAAGATTAGAGAGAGTAGATCAAGTTCCTAAATATAGCAATTAAAGATAGCATACTATCAGGTTCATTTTTCTAATACTTTCTTGGCATTGTATTAGAAGTTGGAAATCCTATATTGATAGGTTAGCTTAAAAGCTAGGTAGGAGAACCTTTGGAGAAGGCAATTGAAAATCCTATTGTATTAGGTGGGTCTAATAGCCTATTGTAAATCCTTTAACAGGGTGACACTTCATGTAAAGTGTTTGTAAATCCTTTAATCAAGTCACTATTGACACAATGTAAAGCCTTTAATAGGATAGGCTTTCATAGGGAAAACCATCAAAAGTGGTCAAACATTTATTGCTATAGTAATTTTTGTGGGTATCATCCCCACCCCAGTTTGACCTTCTTATTCCTAGAGCATTTTTGGGTTACCAAATTTGGTGTTATGTGTTATTGCATGTGTTTACTTTATGGTTATTTGATGTATTTACATGCATGCAATTTACTTTTAGTTATTTGATTTAAAGGATTATAAAAGCTTACAAGTGTGGTACTTTTGATTCACGCCCCCTCTCAAAAGTACTCTTCCCATTTTGAAAATTCCAACAATTGGTATCAAAGCATAGGTTCTCACAAGGAGAAGCATAACAACTTAGAGAAAAGATCTAAAGATGAAAGTCTTCAAACTTGGGAAGATCATAGACAATCAAGTGATTGATGTGCACCTTGCTCTACACAAATTGGAAGAAGCCAGAGAAGAATTGAGAAAATCTTTAAACAGAAGGAAGGATATAGCCATAGCCAAAATTGACATACACTACAAGGAGATTGATACCACACAAGTATTTTCCAATGGAGATTCTAAGGAATTTGATGCAGCAATAGTACAACTGATGGATAAAAATAGAGCACAAGCTAAAGAAATCAGATTACTCAAGCTTGAACAAGAATCACAAGCTATAATGCTTTGTGAAGTGATTGAACAAAAGAAGAGAGCCATTGAAGACAAGGCCATGATAGAAGAAGACAAAAGAAATCTTACCAATAGATTGGAAGAGAAGATGATTGATTTTGAAAGGATCTCAAACATGCAGCTAGACACCTTAAGTCAGATGATGAATGCTCATCATGAGCTAAACATGAAGGACATTGAGAGATTTCCACCTTGAAGGTACAAAACGAGAAACTACAAAATGAATTAAAAAGAGAGAAAGAGATAGTAGAAAGCTTCAACAAACCCAATGAGGCTATCAAGTACTTTGAGCAACTAATAAAATCACCAAGGGCTAGTAATGATACTTTAGGACTTGGTTACACCAGTACTAAACAAGGAGAATCATCCAAGACTATAGATGAAAGAAACAAAAAAGGTAAGAACACTAAACCTACCTGTCATTTATATGATTAAAAGGGATATACCTCTAATGTGTGCAGGAGCAAGAGCAATCATCAACATGATAAGCCTACAAATGCAAGCTTTTGTCACAAGTGCAAAAAGCAAAAACATCAAGAACATGAATGTAGAACCAAGACCATGAGAACACCAAGATTTGAAGGTTACTACTACAACTACAAAAAAATATGGACATAGAGCATTTGAATGTAGATCAAAGCCTATGTGGACACCTAGTTAGCCTACAAGAAGAAACAACCATGGCCATCACTACAATTGGGATTACAACACTAGGTATAGTTGTCACTATTGTCAGAAGTATGGACACATTCCTGAAAATTGCATAAGGAAATATTTTAGACGGAGTTACATTAGATGGTTATGTCAAATTATATGTTTTAGTTGCTTGAAAACTGGTCATATCAGTAGGAATTGCCCAACAAAGTCAAAAGCACCCAAGACAGAAGTCAACAAAGGAAAAGTGAAGGTTGATGTTGAAAAAATAAGAGGGCAAATGAACAAGACTTGGAAGAAGAAAGATGAGTGCAACACATCAAATGGAGAGATCATTTCACCCAAGAGGTCAAGTGATCACACTTCATCCAACTAAGCAAAAAAAAAGGTGTATGGGATTGATATACAAAGTTATATCATACATCAGTCCCAAAGAACAAAGGAGTACTATAGAGAAGAAATCAACATGAGAAAAGATGCCAAGTAAAACTTTGAAGAAGTTGCTACATTACCCTTGCATATTGAGTAAAGTTCCAATGGATGCCCTATTGCCAATAGAAGCTGAGTGAAGTAGAAGTCTAGTAGAGGCCAAGTAAATGAAATACAATGGGAGCCGAGTCATGGTGAATCCTTCAAGTGCTAATTTTTACACCTGTATGCACAAAGCATTTAATGCTAGGTTTTGATAGGTATAAGGTTGAATTTTTCTCATTTTCATGCCATTCGAGCACAGAGAAAAGTCAAGAAGAGCAAAGAAGTGATCAAGCAGCAACCTAACATCCATTTGCATGGATTCCAATAGCAATTCAGCACAAAATCATCAATTTAAAGGTATTTATCAAGTGCCGAGCTATGCAAAAGTTAAAGTTTTAATACATTTAAAACCCTAGTTCAGTAAAATGGTCTCTAGTTAAAGAAATCCCAAAGGAAAAGAGATTCATGAGATTTAGCTAGTTAGAAATGAAGTAAAGCAACCTAAATTTAGGCCAATCCCTGAAGTTGCCTATAGAACTGAACCAGCTAGCACATTATCCATTATTCTGCCTAAAGTAGTCATGGTGCAAATGTGAGAAAATGTTACAACTACAAAATTGGTGCCATAGGTGATTTTGAAATATTCCAAACTTATGACAAACTATGTGAGAACAAGATTCTAAAAAAGGAATTTGAGATAGTTGAGAAAAAGGGTGTGACCAATGCCCTAGTCTACCCTATAGGATTCAAAACTGAATGGATACAAATTTTTTTGAGTAGAATTCATGATGGCTATCTATGGCTAGAGATAGGACCTATTAAGATTACAAAGAGGATAGTTCATAGGGTTACAAGATTCCCAACCCTAGATTAGCCAAAGACCATGAGAAGTGATAAAAAGGAGGTCATTAAGCAAAATACAAGAGCCAAATGGAATAATAGGGGAATGACTATTAATACTATAACTAATCCTCTCCTAGATTTTGTTGTGAGAATAATATCTTACAAATTCTATCAATCCAGTAGATTAAACTGTCTGCCATGTTTAGCAGTTGATATAGCCTACAAACTAGTGGAGACAGATCACACATATGATCTATCAGAACTTATGTTGCAGAAAATTAATGAAAACCTAGGGGCAATAAGGAGATCAAAGGGTGCACAATGCAAATTTGGCTTAGTTCTTATGTGTATATTCTTTTATGTTATGGAAGAATTTCCTTCTATAGGAAATGTAAGTTGGAAAACAAAAAAAACTACTATCAGACAAATCAATGAGTTTTTTGATCAAATGGGTGAAAGTTTTGAGGCACAAATGACAAGTTATTTTGAAGACTTTAAGAAATCCATGAAGCAGAGAATGAGAATACTAGTTTCATTGGTAGAAAAACATGTTCATGACATATGCTTCTTGGTTGACATTGATTACACCTATATTCAGGTAGCAATACCAAGAGTAAGATGGCTAAGGCCATTGGGATATGAGCTTGATGTAGATGAAGCCTCAGCAGTAATCACAGTATTGCTTGTAGAAGAAATAGATAAGGTGGCTCCTCACTTTGGAACATATGATGTTGTTAAGTCCAAAGTTGAAACCAAATTGATGATATCTTATGTTATCAAGAAGAAAGACAAAATAGTGAAAAAGATAAAGAAGTAATGTGGAGAAAGCATTGAAGGTGAAATAGGTGAAGAAGAAGAAGAAGAAGAAGAAGAAGAAGAAGTAGAAGGAGATAGTGAAGAAGAAGAAGAGAAAGGGCAAGGCCCAGTAGAGCTAACACAAGGCTTAAGAGAATACAAGGAGGAAGGTACCGAGGGAGAAGAAGCTAAAGAAGCACCTACACCTGCTAAGCAAAAGAAGAGAAAGGAAAAAACATAGCCTACAAATCAGCCCAAGCCTAAGAAGGTCACTAAGCCAGCACAAACAAAGCCAACTCTAGCAACAAGGGCCACTACAAGGGCATCCACACAAAAAGCAAAAGAGGCATCAAAAGAGAAGAAGAAAGCCACTAAACAGCCTACTAAAGAGCTAAAGAAGAGAACAAGGTATGTGGCATAGCTAGATATAGATGATGAAGAAAGAATAGAATCAGAGGACATCAGCCAATTTAAAGTGGTAAGCCATCCTCCTAAGACTACAATTGATAACTTTTTGATAAGATTAAAAATGTAGATTTGAATGATTTAAAGTCTCTTAATTTCAATAATCTCAATAGGGAAGAGTAGAATAAAGTAGAGGAATCTGTGTATGCCATGATGGCAAAATTTAAAAATGCACCTCTAGAACTTGACAATACCATGCCTAAGGAACTGTATGAAATAATTGAGAATAAATGGCATTATTGTCTAAAAATGGAAAGGGAGTTCAGAGAATCTACCCTAGCTCAAGTAAAGCCTTACATGATAAAGTCTCAAATAACAAAGGCAAACAAGAAAAATGGTTGCAAGTTTGCACCTAAGTATAAAGCCTTCAGCATCCTTCAAAATGAGATTGAAGATGTTGTGAATAAGTCCACACAATTGTGGAAAACAATTTATAAGATAGCTGATGATAAGGTAGAGGAAAAGAAAGCATAAGAGCAAAAAGGAGAGGTAGAGGCAAAGGAAATAGAGAAGAAGGAAGAAGAAAAGAAAGAGGAGGAAAATAAAGGCAAGGAAGATAAGAAAGTTGAGGAGGATAACGAAAAAGGTGAGGAAGAAGAATCACAGAAAGAAGAAACTATGGCAACAGCTTATCAATAGCAAGAAGAAGAACAAAGTGTGCAAGACACACAAATGCCACCTCCTAGCCCTCCTCATACAACCATCACACCTGTAGACACAATAATCAATAAGGATGTTCCTGACAAGTTAGCTCAAAACATCAATCCCCTTACTATAGAGTATCTTTTCAAGTTCCTTCACCAATCAATTCTATAGGCACAGTTGTGTACAAGCCCTGTATTAGTGTGTGTTGATGAGTTACAAAAGGTATTAGAAGCACCACAAAAGGAAAAGGTGAAACCAAAGGAACACCTTTCACATATACAACTACTTGCACTAAGATTTTGATGCTTCCACCACCACCTCCACCAAGTGCAACCAATGATATTGTTCAGATGACAAGTGTAGTGGAAGGGAAATTAGATGAAAAAGAGGATACATCAAAAGAAAAGGAGCAGGCTACCATACAAACATTGGTAGAACTACCAAAGACCAACACTCCTATAAAAACCATTTAGAAGCCAAGCACTGAAGCCATTCCCTTGCAATTTTCAACTCTAGGCTCAAGCTCAACTAGAGTGGTCAAGGTACTTCACTATGGAGACCCTGAATTAGATGAAGATATTGTTATACCCTCCTATGATTCCAAGACCATCACAATGGCACAAATGACTGAAATGAAAACTACATTAGACATAAGGATGAGGCAGGAAATACTAAGGAAAGAGTTCAAACATAAACAAGAACTCCATGAGATCAAGGACATCTTTATAGATGCATTTAGCTTGTAGTCACCAGATGAAGCAAAGACAATAATACAGCAACTATCAGATATAGTTGACCAAGTGACCAATGAAGACCAGGATACTAATGTTAAACTCATGGAATGGTTAGAGAGAAAATTTCAAGGAAAAGTGAATGAGAAGATATCAAGTGGCATAGCACTTGAACAGGTAGAGTTCACGAAGAAAATAGATAAGGTCAAAGTTTTCTTGGAAAATATTTTTTCATTGTACAAAAAGCTATGTGATTTGCCCAATTTCGCACGAGAAACAAATCATAGAATAATGAGCTTGGAAAGAAATTTGAAAATTTCTAGCATGCAACTACCAAAAGATCCAGCTCAAAGTGAGAAGCATTTTGCATAAATGGTTCACACTCAAAGGCAGTTAGCTATACTAATAGTAGAGGAAGCCAATATAAAGGCTAAATTGATGCAAATCTAATCCTCTATTACTCCACATTTAGAAGTCCTCCACAAGGAGCAAGTGCATGCTGAAATAGTTTTAAAGAAAGATCCAAATCTTTCTACCATCGATAGACTTGTACACCTTGCTATAGAGATTGCCATCCAGCATAAGTCACTTGATATTTCTTTGGAGAATTGGGATGCAACTTTGAAAACAATAATGGAGGTAAATAGTAATTTTTTTGGCTAAGTATGGTATTACTCCTTAGAACCCTTTGACATAAGTATCAAAAGGGGGGAGATATATGTTTTAGGAAAGATAAGTAATAAGCCAAAAGGGGGAGATAAGTAATAAGGCAAGAAATGGGGAGATACAAAATTTTGGCAATCATATGGAACACAGGTATAGAATACAAGAATAGGGCAAGAGACAAAGTGTATCAAGCACATTCGGCACAAAAATTTTGGAAATCTCAAGGCACAATTATCTTAGAGGGAGTTAAGGTATTTTGGAACAATTTTGAACAATTTTGAAATTTTGTGGATAGGGTACTCATAAGGATAGATTAGTAACAATTAGTTAAGTGGTTTTGACACTCATTTCAAAGGGGGAGATTGTTGGCCTTAGATGGTTTTGACATTTGAGTGTCAACACACTTAACCACTTTCTACATTGAAGTCGAGTACACTATGTATGTCTAGCCACAGTGTGTGTCAAGTCAGATTTTCAATAGGTGTTGAGTGACTTTAGGTGTTGAGCAATATATAAGTGTTGATTGATATATAGGTGTCGAGTCATAGTTGATGCCAAGAAAATTAGAATGCTTCATATGCCAAGTGAGCCAAAGTCATACATGTGCTAAGAAAGATAGAGTATAATAGGTACTGAGAAATCTAGCATAGTATATGTGTCGAGCACCAATAGTCCAGTATGTGCTGAGTAACACAAAATTAGCATATGATTTTGTGCCCACACAAACTTAGATGTAAACCATTTTTGGAGTTGACATAGAAGTATTTTGAAGGAGAAAAAGGATAAGGATGAATCTTTTACATTTCCTATGCAATCAACATGTAGCCAATTAGAAAAATGGAAAAGGCATGCAATGAATGAGGGGAATGCAAAGAATGAGAGGGAACTTAAAGATTCAATATGAATCATAGATCCATACCTAACTGTAAGTCTTCATGATCTTTAAAAGGAGGTCAAAAGCCTCATTGAAAAGTAGAAGTGAGCAGTGTATGGATAAACTATAGTGAAATTCAATGTGAAGGAAGAAAGACTTAGAGGAAAAAAGTAGCAATTATATATCCAGTTGATTAGAATAGCATAAGGGACATGACCAAATATCAGATCTTAGAGAATCAAGATCAGAGAGAGTAGATCAAGTGCTTAAATCTAGCAATTAAAGATTGCATACTGTCAGGTTCAATTTTCTAATACTTTCTTGCCATTGTATTAGAAGTTGGAAATCCTATATTGATGGGTTAGCTTAACAGCTAGTTAGGAGAACCTTTGGAGAAGGTGATTGACAATCCTATTGTATTAAGTTGGTCTATTAGCCTATTGTAAATCCTTTAATAGGGCGACACTTCATGTAAAGTGTTTGTAAATCCTTTAATCAGGTCACTATTGACACAGTGTAAAGCTTTTAATAAGGTAGGCCTTTCACAGGGCAGACCATCAGAAGTCATCAAACATTTATTGCTATAGTAATATTGTGGGTATCATCCCCACCCTAGTTTTAGCTTCTTATTCCTAGAGGGTTTCTAGGTTACCAAATTTGGTGTTATGTGTTATTGCATGTGTTTACTTTATGGTTATTTGATGTATTTACATGCATGCAATTTACTTTTAGTTATTTGATTTAAAGGATTATAAAAGGTTAAAAGTGTGGTACTTCTAATTCACCCCCCCCCCCTAGAAGTACTATTCCCATTTTCCCATTTTGGACATTCCAAAAGGAGAGATATTGCAAATATGATGTTGTTATTGATAGGTACATTAGAGTAGAATGCTTAAGTATTGATGAGAAGAGCAGATTGATTGCTTGAAGGGTGTTGAAGAAAATTAAGATCATAGAAGTCAATGGAAGGCTTATCAATAAACCAACATAAGGACCAAATAGAGATCTAAACCTACAAAAGTTAACTGTAATCACACAGATCAAAACTTTCTATTTTCTTTCTAAACATTGTAAATAGTTTGTATTGAAATCCTTGTAACAGAGGTTAATCTAACACTCATTTAAAGACTTAATAGTCTATGTAAACCCTTTAGCTAGGTGACATTCTAAATAGAATGATCAAAGTCATCTTACAAGGCCACTCCTAGTAGGGTGATTAAATCCTCTAACCAGGTCACATTTAATAGTGTGTTTTGTAACCTTTAATAGGTTTAGCTCCTAATAGATCTCACTTTGAAAGAGTGAAAAAGAGTGACATGTTGCTAGTGTTTTTTCCCAAATTGGATTTCCATGTAAAATCATAGTGTCAAAATTGTGATGAATTCTTTATGTGTATTTATAGTTGATAAATTTTCATTATGCAATGCAAGTTATGCTTATGTCACTTTTACAATATAGACTAAGCAACAACAAGATAAGCATAAAAATGAAGTGTTTATTGTTTTATTATTCAAGTGGTACTTATTGACCTTGAGTAACTGATTCACTCCCCACCCCCCTCCCCCCTCCTTTAGTTATTCCAAACATTTCTAGCAACCAATACTCTTAATATCAAATGTGATATCAAAACCCTATTTGAAGTAATTGGTGATTATTATATATTGATATTTTGGAAGACCAATACTCATGATATCAAATGTGATATACTTATATTGAGGAGATATATGATCATATTTTTATCCTCCCTAACTAAGAGGGAGAGTTAATGTTAGTGTACTTTCAGTCAGATAAAATGTACCAAATATATTTGTATATATATGAGATATACACTGAATTTATTATTATTATTATTATTATATACCCTTTATTATGACTATGAGAAAATGTTATTGATAACTAATGAGAGTTAAAGAGACATTTCTCTAGAAAGACATGCCTCTTAAACTCACATTTGTATGCTTTGAGAAAGTAACTTGAAACACACATAATATCTACAAGTGTTATTACAAGTTATAGAAAATTATCCTATTTTAACACTAAATAGTGAAGGTTAAGAGATGATGGTTTGGTATAAGTTGGATCATCATATTAGTATAAGGAAATAAGAAGCTGATGTATAGGGGAAGGTAATACAATTTGAATATTCCAAGTAATAGACAGGTAAATCTAGTTGAAGGCTAATACAATCATGATAAGATTATATTGAGACATTGAGATAAATAAGAAGCTTAAGGAGAACCAACAAGAAGGTAGGAAAGATTCAGACCTAATGGAGCTATTATAAAAGAAATGTTTTGTAATGAAAAAGTGGTGATGCTTGTTATTGAGAAGAGATCAAATAGTGTGGTCAAGACATTGAGAAGAGAGAAATTGAAGGAGAGAAAATAATTAATAAGACTAGATAGTGGTGTAGGAGCACCCACAATAAATCAATATCAAACCTTGGATCCACATATAAAACCTTGGATCTCAATATTAAACCTTGGAAAGATTAATCAATATGCATCTAGACCAAAATTGTATGACCTAGTTCCACGATTGGCACTATTATAAGCCCTTGGTCAATTGTGGTCAAAGATGGTCAAAAGGCCTAAAATATTAGGATTTTGGATTATTTTAGGTTTTTATCATGTTTAGGACCTATTTGGGTTACTATATTTAAATTTTCATAACATTTTCTTGTAAAGTGCAAAAAGTGCAAAAAATGCAAAATTGTTTGAAAAGTTGTTAAGCAACTTTTTTTCAAATCAAAGCAAAAACTTCCCCAATGACCATAACAATTTTGAAATATTTTTATGACTATTGGAAGGCCTATAATAAGCTCTCTCATTTTGGTGATAGGCATATAGATGAATATAGAGAATGTACTTTCAATTTTAAAATCAATAAAATACCTTATTTTCACTATAAATAGCCTATTGTTCTACATCATATGGATTCATAAAAACTATTTTGAAGTTTAAGACCTAAATTTTTGGATAGTTCAATGAAGTAACTATCCAATGCTTCTATTTTTAAGTCTCCATCTACTATATAACTCAAGATATTCACATTTTCACATAAGTAGGTCCAAATTTCCTGCTAACCTAGGGTTTTGAAGCATTTTCAAGCATAGAGGAGGATTTCACCATCGGAATTTAATAGCCTCTAGTGAAATCCTAGCATTTGATATGTATTTTAAGATGCAAGTGGATTTAGTTTTTTATTGTAGGGATCATTGAGAAATTTGATGCCTTGGGCATGCATTTCCCATGTGCATGCTAGTGAAAGGATGGAACATCTCCCAAAACTCCAACCAAATTTGGCATCAAGGCTTGGAATAAAGTTTGAAACATTTTTAGGGTTATCCTCACATGTTCCCATAATTTTTTTGTAGGATGGAGTCCTAGAACATGTACTTCCTTTGTAAGTGGAGGCCTAATTGCCCTAGTTGCCTAAGCGAGAAAGTGAACAAAAGTCCATTTTTTTGTGTCACCAAACCTTGATGCCTTATTATTTTTTGTAAGTCCCAAAAGGGTGTCCAAAACTGAATTTTTTTCCTTGGGTTGTATGGAGATATTTCCTTTAAAATCTAATTTTCATCAAAAAGGACTACTAGTCTTTCTGGATGATTTAACAAAGCAACTATGTGGAAAGACTTGCATAGCTTGGTTTTAACCATTTTTTCATGTCATTGGTGATCTAAATAGACTATTTTAATTTATTTAAGTCTTCCTTGATTATTTGAAGAAGTTTAAGGTTGTTTCCCAAAATTTGTCAATTTGTGCACTTGTGATAAGTTGTCTTTTTCATAGGGTTTCCTAGTGATTAGGGTTTTCTTTGTTTGGGTGTAGGGTTGTGGTAAGAAGGTATCGTCCTTGTAGCAATTGTGACTAGTGCTTGCACATTTGATCATCTTTACCAAGATATTTTGTTGAAGGACTTCAGTGAAGAGGGTTTTTCGACTAGTTGATCACCTTGTGGTTAGTCCCACTAGGCTATGTTACATCAAGTGGTATTGGAGCCATGGCTCTTACTAAAGAAGGTAAAGAAATCCCTACAAGGGTAAAAAATGCTGAACTATAAAAAAATAGTAGGAGTACAAAGAGCAACCAATGTTTCTCTTACACAGAGTTTGAGAGAACTGGAAGGTAGGGTAGATAAGTAATAAAGGGCACATGATGATGACGATCAGAATATTGAGGCTAATGACCTTGAAGAAGAAGGAAAATTACCTAATGAAGGGATTCCTCTCTTGAATTCTCTCAAATCCATGGAGAAAAGAACCATGGAGATGAAATTGGAACTGCCAAATTTTAATGGAAAAATGAATGCTAACATAGCATTAGATTGGATGGAAGCCCTAAATAGTTTCTTTGAGTGTGAAGATATCCTAGAGAAGTAGAGGGTAAAGATTGAAAATTCCAAGTTGAAGGAAGTAGCATTAACTTGGTGGAACCTCATCCAAATAGAGAGGGTGAAGAAAGGAATAAACATGATTTCTTCTTGGGATAGAATGGTGGCACTAGTTAGGGAGACATATGTGCCTAAAGACTATGGTGTACAACTCCATAAAACTAGGCAAAGTCTAAAGAAAAAGGATCTAGATGTTAGTTCCTATACAGAGGAGTTCTTAAAATTGTGTATTAATACCAACATAGTAGAGGATGAGGAAGAAAAATTGGAAAGGTACACGAATGGCCTTAAGTTACCCATCCAAGAGGAACTTAGCCTTCACACCCCCAGTTCTATGAACAAGTGCTATCAATTAGCACTCAAGGTGGAAGAAAAATGGAAGAGTAGGTAGGATCAAAATAAAGTTAAGGAGAAAAATAAAAACTTCAAGCCCAAGAAAAATTATTGGAATAAGGAGAAAAATAGTGGAAACAAACCTATTGATCAAAATAAGGATCAAGGTGGAAAATTTTTTAAGGGAAACTATAGAGGAGGAAAGTCTTTTAGACATAGAAGAAGAGGCAATGGCCTTCTCACATGCTATAATTGTAATCAAACAAGACACCATGCAAGAAAGTGCCTTGAAAAGAGAAACAATAATCAAGGGGAAAGAATAGCACAATTTGTGGAAGAAGAGAAATTTGATTATAGAGAACTTGAACCTAAGGAAGGGGCATGTCTAATGATGAGGAATTAATTTTTGTAGATCTCTCGCACCCAAGAGCCACCCCAAAGAATCAAGTGCCAAGGAAAGGTATGCAATTTGTTGATTGATTCAGGTTCTAATAAAAATATAATTTCTTCTGAAATGGTATAAAAACTTAAAATACCTAAGAAACTCCACCTCTTTCCATATCATATCTCTTGGATAACAAAGGGCCAACAAACATTAGTGATAGAACAAGCATGGGTAGAATTTTCTCGAGCAGATTTCAAGGATAAGGTACTTTGTGATGCTGTAGAAATAGATGCATCTCATATAATTCAAGAAAGACCATGGCTATATGATGTTTATGTCATCCACCATTGAAAGAAGAATACTTATTCTATTACTAGGAATAGTGTAACTTTCACCATGAAACCCATGCTTGATCCTAAAGTAGAACCTATAGTTGTAACTATAAGGGAGAAAGAAATGATTAAAGCCTTGAAGGAACCTAATGGCCAAAGTTTTATTTTGGTCTCTAAGACAAAGGAGAACATAACTTCTAAGGACAAGGATCATACCCCTAATGAAATACAAGATCTATTGCAAAAGTATAGTTAGCTTATTGTTACTGATTTGCCCACAACCCTACCTCCCATTAGAGATATTAGTCTAGATCTTCCCTGCCTAACAAGCCACCCTATAAAATGACACCAGCTCAACATGCTCAATTTTCTAGGTAGGTGTATGATTTATTGGAAAAAGGTCTAATACAAAGGAGTTTAAGTCCTTATGTTGTTCCATTTGTCCTTTTTTCCTAAAAAGGATGGAAAATGTAGATTGTTTACTACTAGTAGGGCTATCAACAAGATTACCATAAGGTATAGATCCCCCATGCCTAGAATTGATAATCTATTGGATCAACTAGGAGGAGCTTGCTATTTCACAAGATAGTCTTGAAGTCTGGCTACCATCAAATCATAATAAAACTAGGTGATGAATGGAAGCCAGCATTCAAAACTACTAAAGGTTTTTTTGAATGGTTAGTAATGCCCTTTTGGTTAAGTAATGCCCCTAGCACATTTACGAGGCTTATGAATGAGATATTAATAGATTTTATTGGAAATTTTGTTTTTATTTACCTTGATAACATACTAATATAAAATCATAGCAAGGAGGAACATCTTGATCATGTGAAATTGGTACTAAGGAGGCTTCATCGACACAAATTGTTGATCAACTTGGAAAAGTGCATGTTTATGAAGAAGGAACTTGTGTTCCTAGGATTTTTGATCTCATAAAGTAACCTCAAGATGGACCCTGAGAAGGTTGAAGCAATCATCAACTAGCCCCCACCAAAAAACTAAGGTGATGTAAGAAGCTTCCATGGTCTTGCCTCCTTCTATTGGAAGTTTATCAAAAACTTCAGGCATGTGTGTGCACCCATGCTTGACACCATCAAAAGAGGAAAGAAGACTAAATTTTCTTAGACAAAGGAATCCAATGATGCATTTCAATACTTGAAGAAAAGACTCTCTTAGTACCCAATCATGGTTCTACCTGATTTTAATAAGGTTTTCACTATGGAAATTGATGCAAGCAATTTGACCATAGGAGTAGTCCTAAGTTAGGAAGGTATAGTAGTAGCTTTCTTTTCTGAGAAACTAAATGATGCCAAGAAAAAGTTTTCAACTTATGACTTGGAGCTTTATGCCATGGTACAAGCCCTCAAGAAATGGAGGCACTATTTAATTCCAAAGGAGTTTGTAGTGTACACTAACAAGCATGCATTGAGTTTGTTCAATTCTTAGGAAAATCTATATGTCAGACATCTAAAATGGATGAAGCAGTTGAAGTTTTATATTTTTAACATCAAACATAAGAAAGGTGTTGCAAACAAAGTTGTCAATTCCCTTAGAAAAAGGTTTAGTCTAGTTGATGAAGTACAACTAAAAAGTGTGGGAATTTATTCCCTCAAGCCCTTATATGCTAATGATCCTAATTGGGAGAGATTTTTTAAGTCTGCATAGAAATGGTTGGAAGATACCATACAAATTTCTCTGAATATCTTATTTAGAATGGACTCCTATTCAAAGGAGCTTAGTTATTCATTCCCAAACGCTCAATGTGGAAAAATTTCATTAGGGAGAAACATTGTGGTGGTCTAGGAGGACATTTTGGTATTGATAAGATAGCAAGCATGGTGAAAAGAAGTTATTATTGGCCAAAAATGAACAATGAGGTAAAGAAGTTCATTGAGACTTGTACTATTTGTCAGCAAGAAAAAGGTGTTTCAACAAATCAGAGGTTATATCAACCCTTAACGATTCCCACAAGACCTTGTGAATCAATCTCAATGGATTTGGTCATGGGGCTACTTAGAACAAAGCAAGGTTTTGATACTATTTTTGTGGTAGTGGATAGATTTAGTAAAATGGTCCATTTTATACCATGTAAAAGCACAAGTGATGCTTCTCATAGTGCACATCTTTTCATTAAGGAAGTAGTTAGGGTCCATGGTTTTCCACAAACTATTGTATCCAATAGGGATGTAAAATTTCAAGGCCATTTTTGGAGAACACTTTTAAAGAAACTTGGTACTAACCTAACCTACAATTTCTCATACTATCCACAAACTAATGAGTCAACTAAGGTGGTAAATAGATCTTTAGGAAATTTCCTAAGATGCCCCACAAAAAATTATGCTTAGAGTTGGGATCTACTCTTACCCCAAGAAAAGTGTGTATTTAATGACTCCATGAATAGATCAACAAGCAAGACTCCCTTCCAAGTAGTGTATGGTCTTCATCCCAAGGGAACATTCGACTTGGTAGAACTACCATCTAATTTCAAAATTAGTGCTCAAGGAGAAGAGTTAGCAAAACTCATTAAAAAGGTGCAACATGAGGTCAAGGAAGCATTATAGAGATCAACACCGAAATACAAGGGACATGTTGATAAGTAAAGAAGTGAAATCCACTTCAAAGTTGGAGATAAGGTTTTAGCATATTTGAGAAAAGAGAGACTACCTAAAGGTAGGTATTCCAAACTTCAGATGAAGAAAGTTGGACCATGTAGTATACTCAACAAGATGGGTAAAATTCCTATGAGCCCTCTCTTCCCCCTACCTTTCAAATTTCTCTATTCTTCAACATTGCAAACCTCACCCCATATAAAGGCATAGTAGATTCAACAAGTGAACAAGGTGAGCAAGTAGACATTCATAGTGAAGACTATGTAACTAATCTCCCTCAAAGAAAACCAGTAGAGTTAGAAGAAATTTTGGACACCAAGTTGCTAAAACAAACTAGAACCAAGAAATACATGTAGTACTTAATCAAGTGGAAAGGGCTCCCCAATATTAATGCAACTTGGATGACAGAAGACCATATCAAACAACATGGTACTTCTGTGGAGCAATTATCATCAAGTAGGAACTTGAGTTTTCAAACACAAGGGGAGTATGGTATAGGAACAAAGCTTAGATCCACATATAAACCTCAAATCTCAATATAAAACCAAAAATATTAATCAATAGGCAGATAGACCAAAATTATATGACCTAGTTCCAAGATTGGCACTATTATAAGCCCTTCATCAACTATGGTCAAAGATGCTCAAAAGGCATAAAATATTAGGATTTTGGATTATTTCAGGTTTTATTATGTTTAGGACCCATTTGGATCATTATATTTAAGTTTTCATAACATTTTCTTGTAAAGAGAAAAAAATGCAAAAAATACAAAATTGCTTGAAAAGTTGTTAAGCAACTTTTTGCAAATCAAAGTAAAAACTTCCCCAATGGCCATAAAAAGTTTAAAATTTTGTTATGAAATTTTTAAGGCCTATAATAAGTGCTTATAGGTGGGTGATAGGCATATAGATGAATATAGATAATGTACTTTCAATTTTTAAATCAATAAAATACCATGTTTTTACTACAAATAGAATGTTGTTCTATGTCCAAGATACTCCTACAGACTATTCCAAAGTATATGTAATGCCCCGCCAAGGGATCCAAAGAATTTCACTAAGTTTACCAAACAATTTTTTTTTTTAAACATGAAAGTAAAACCATTCATAACATTTGTGGAAGGAATAGTAACATCCAACTGAAAATAAACATAACATAACATAACAGATTACAAACTTTAAAGATCCCTTAACGTTGAATCACATCTAATCATAACCATTCTTCTAACATCACATTCTCATGAAATAAAAATGATACATCCAACATTCTTAAACCATATACAAGTGTCCTTTTAGTAATTACATTCTAGAATTGCTCAATCATCCACTGTAGATGTCACAGGGTATAAAAAGCTTAAAAGAATAAACATCCATGTAAACAAAGTACATCATTGTCCAATATTAATCCATGATGCAATAACATAATGAAACCATAAACCATACATGATACATCATCATCATAAAGATATAAACATCCATCATAAAAGATAACCATATATCACAAACATAACTAACTAAATGCACGGTTCCTCCCAACCGTAAATAGCATCATTAGACCATCGTGGGTCCTAGCCATCCCTCCGTGCGTAACATTCCAAAGCACCAAAGAGATCATCAGCTATTAACATAGTAGGAATGTCACTCCTAAAACATCCTACTAACATGCAAAGTAAAGCATAATATATCATCAACTAACATATGCAAATCATCAATACAAGAACATACTAGTAAATACATCCATCATAAGGTATATCATCTACCATAATGATCCAAGAAAGAATGAAGATAAATACCAACCAATAATACTCCAGCCACGGTATCTCAGACGGATCTCAAATGATAAGAGTGATAAAACACTACCACCCGACCGCGTGGAACCTAAATGGTCCACTCCCACCGTGCTGAGGAGATAATCTCAAGTCCCAAATAGGCTATCCAAATCACAAGCATAAATCTCTATGAGTCCAGGAATCCTAAAAGTATACTAACTCAAAGGTTTCAATCACAAAACAGACATCTACTTCCCAGAGGCACACAATGACATGTAGGAAACCTACTCTGCAAGCGAGAAAGTGTCATCGCATTTATCTCGTACAAGTTACCCTGGCAGTTAGCTAAACTCCACGGGTCCATACAGATCTCATGCGGCCACTAGTATCCTCTCATACTGACGAGGCATACTATGGAATGCAAGGTCGCAACCATGCGTCTCACTACTCCCATCCTAGCCTATACAAGCGCTCAAGGCATGGGTGAGAACATCAAAACAATTATCTTTTTAGGTTCATTTAATCCCCATTTAGTGTGTAAATGTTATCACTTATTAACCAAACTTACAATGAGTTACCTTGGCAGCCACTTAGGGCCCCGGCCCCCATTGCAAGCCACTTCCCGACACTACAAGTAGATAACCTACCCTAATGCTCATGGAATCATAAAATCACCACAGTCCTGTACAAGCAACTGTAAAGAAATCCAAAAGATAATTCATAAAAAGAATCATCAAATATCCACAATATAAGCATAAAATATCCATAATAAGAATCATCAAATCACCAAGATAAGAATCATCAAAATCTCCATGAGCATCCAAAAAACATCCATAGAAAATCATGATCACAACAGTTCTCTATTGGCAACTGAAGGCATCACTGATAATCATAAGTATCCATTGGTTCTCAATAACCAAAATATATCTCAAAATAATCACCATATCCATTGGTTCTTCAACAAGCAACCAAGAATATCTCAAAATCATACTGATCGAAGACTCCAAAATGGTTGAGTCAAACATGTCACAACATGACATCATCAAGAATAAATCCACCAGTCCCATCATGGTGACTAGAAAGTAAACCAAGGATAACTGATCGATGACTCAAAAATGATTAGCTCAAGTATCTCATACACATACATCTCAGCTTCACACATGAAGACTGATGAACAATAACAATCAGTAAATATAAACATTTCATAGAGCACATGATCACATTACCATGGTTGGGCTTATAAAGATCGAGACCAAATAAGATCAACATGCCAACACATCTCATAACCCCTGAGCCTCTGGTAACAACCTACGACTGGTCAACACTAGTCAACCCAAAACCCAAAACAAGAAGCATATAAAATACACAATGTAAACACATGTTTTGGTTTTGCTATTATCTCATAGTTGAATAATGTTTAGAGCTTCGGTTTTCATTTCAAGTATACTTCAAGTGTCTAAGTTTCATCATTTGACCTACAAGTCAACCCATTTGTTCCCCGATAGCATTATCCTAAGAATAACTTAAGGATACTTATTTACTCATTAAATCAATTGCTTTATTTTCTAAGATCCATATTACTAATTTGAATAACTCTTCCTTAATGTTATTTCCACATTTCAACATTATCAAAGGATCATTATTCTTTTATAAAAGAACCAATTATCAATCCTCGAATAAGAAGAATTATAACTTAATTAAAATGATCAACTTGATCAATCAATTAACATTGGTACACAATCCATGTCCTATTAACATTCTAATAGTTAAAACTTGATTAAATATCTCTAACACTTAAGCCTCTTAATTATAATCATTTTAATAATTAAATCGTTACTAATAACCGTTAAAATATCTAAGTCATTATTCAAGTCATTAGAATAAGACTTATCATCTTCGATATAGATAATCTACAATCTCGTTAAAAGAATCGATAAAACTTAATTACATCTCTTAATTATTAATTAAATCTAATCTACTCTAATTAATTTAATTACTAATTACATGTCCAAGGCAACATTCCAATTAATCTCAGTTGACTGATAACTAACTATAATTTATGCGTTAAAAGTCAACTATAATTCAAATCAATAATGGCTTGTTATTATTTAATAGCAAGTTATAGGAAATCTCTAATGACCACATGCGTCATTCTTTCAAAAAAACTAACATTCCCTTGACAAATTTGTATTATCATTAATCTTTTCAAATAAAACTTTATTGCACAATTTTAATTGTTAATATCATCGTTATAATATCAACTCAATGAATATCAATTGATTAAAAATCAATTATACTTCAAAACTTTAATCATTAAATAATCTCCACTAGATTAAATCTAATCGAATTAACCATTTATACCATTATTTATTAATAGTTTGTTAGACCCAACAAACATTAATAAATAATAACTAATCAAAACTATAGATAATCGGTCTTAAAGAAACCTTACAAAGCTTCATTGGTTAATATTTAACTAACTATTAACACCATTAAGGTATATCAATAGGTTATTTAATAATTTGAACGTATTAACCAATAACATAATAATTCAATCTTAATCCAATACCTTTTAGAGTCTTTAAATCAACCTAAAAATTATCATCTCACAATTAATTAATATATATTAAATAATATGAATCAATATTAAAAGTCAACTATATTATCAGCTCAATTATTTCAAGCGAGAAGACTCTATTCTGAGGCATTAATATTCCAAATGATCACTCAATATCATTATCCAATATCCAAGGTTGATTGATCCAATTAAAATTATTACATTAAATAATTTGATATATCAACCCTTAATCTTTATCTTATTAATGAACCTTGATTTGAAATAAACTAATTATTAGATTCTAATAATGTCTCTTAATTTAAAATCAACTCCATTAAACAACTATATTCCAACTCATTTGAATTAATAATTTAATTGCAAATTCTCCATAACCCAAATCCCCCAATAAATTCAAGCAACTCAGTTTTCCATTTAATTTAATAGCAAATGAACTATTATTAAATTGATGTTCCTTATTCACCATTTAAAATAAAAATAATAACAAATATATATATATATATATATATATATATATATATATATATATATATATATATATATATATAAAATAACATATCAAACAATTTATATACTTTAATAAATGATATAACTTAATATATATATAAAATTTAAAACAAACGAAATGTGATTTATAATCGCGCCGGCCGATGAAAGATACGGACCACAGGTACTCTGCGATCACACAGAGCCTGCATTTCATACGGTCGGAAGTAAAAGGGAATGGGGGGTGCGGTGGTTAAAACCCCGCCCGCCCAAAAGATATATGTATATATTTTGCTGTTATAACATTTTGCGATTCGCATTTTAAATACGATTCGGATTTGATAAATAAAGTTTTCCATTTCGACTTTACACAAATATATATACATATATGTATATATGTATATATATATATACACAATTTGCTATCAATTATTACTGCATTTAAAATATACATACAATTATTTATATGCAGATTTATAAAGGAAAATATATACTCAAATTTAGAGGCTTGAACAAGAATTCTTCCCTTCAAATAATTGTTTTCTAAACATATCCATTAATTTATCCAATGGGTTTAACTATAAATTTGAAATCACCTTTCTTAATTTAATTCTAATTCGAACCCAAACCCGTTTAGATCTAATCTCTTCCTTAATTGGATCTAGGGTTTTCTTATTGTTTCCTTTGCAACCAAATAGAATATCTAGATACCAATTTCAATTATAGATTCAATCATAAGAGTACTTAGACATATAGACATGATGAAGACAAGAAGAGAAATAGTGCAAAGAGAATATGTGAATATCACGAGTGCACCTGGACACTGATGCTAATCCACCATGCCTCAGAAGTCCATAGAAAATCCTTTACTTCTCCATCATTCACAATCCTTCCAAGATCCAAGCCAACTGAATATTCCAAGCGACTAAAAATGCTAGAAGGAGCATAGAAGCAAATAGAAAATATACGAGCATATGAACTTCTCCAATGCATGTAAGCTTTGAAACTTCCATTTTAAGCTTGTAGCTTGTAGCTTCCATTCCGCTTGCCCAAACACACTAGGAGAGCCTCAATTTAAAGGCCTCTAAGATGCATCTAGAGTGTCTCTAGAGACAACTAGAAGATAAGTATGACAACCAAGCATGGGTCTTCTCCAACCTTCTAGATAAGTCCTAAGGTTGTAGACACCATGTGCTCAAATAAAAATGCTAACTCTTAAGTGTAGACAACTAGTGCCTTCTTAGAGTGCAAACTCCAGTGTTGTCTACACGACAACTCCCAAGAATTTGCCAACTCCTATGTGAGCAAATATTAATATAATATTTAATTTACTCTTTCCAATTTAATTTATTAATTTATTAAATCTCATGCACTAACTTTAATAATTCCACTTTACAATCTTAATATATTTATATTTTAATCACATGAAATTTAGAATCTTTTATTGATTTAAAATATATTTTCCACTTTTGAATTTCTTTTTCCAAAACTTAATTGTTAAAATATATATTAGCTTTAATAATAATATTATTTAGTCATTTATTTAAAAATGAACTCCAAATATATTATTATTAAAATAAATATTGTCACATTCCAAATTTAAACTTTTAACTTTTATCTTCAAATTTAATTATTTTACTTAATTAATTTCCCAATTAATTAAATAAAATAAATATTAAAATATCATATTAATTTTCCATTTAATTAAACCATTAATTAAATCTTTTTAATTAGGCTTAATTAATAGAAAATACTCCAAAGACTCACAAGGTAAAAATACAAAAATCCATCATAGCCAAAATACATACAAAATCAAACCAAGGGTTTATATCACGAATTACGTTATCCAACGTATTCGGAGGGTACTCAACTCAAACACTTGTTCTAATTTTCAATTAGAACAAATGGCTTAAAGGGTTGGGATTTGGACTTGAGAATTTATCTCCCTTCTCTTATCATTGAGATAGTGTGATAGGGTACGCTCATCCTGGCAATTCAGGGAAGTCGATACCCAGTACCTGCAACTTGCATAAAAACCATGCATGTACAAACACAATATATACTAAACTAAACAAGCAATGGCAGGAAGTGGTGCATTGTGTAGATCTCGACTAGTAGGTGACTACAACTCCCTTCCTTAACCACATCAAGCACACCATACAAAAGCAAACACAAAGCAAACATACACACCATACACATGCAAGTATGGGGTAAGTATCCATAATAAACACATATGATAATAAATCATCTCACTAATCATCATTAATAATTGTAAACACTGAAAATAATCATCATGCATATATGAAATGAAAAATCTAAGTAATCTCATCACATAATAAACTGAATCCATAGCACAATATCTGATAATCTCAAAAGAAAGTTGCTAACCAATAACATAAAACTAGCTCCAAAAGAGTTCAGCAACGATAACAAAATGTGAACTAGGGGCAGGCACTACAGTATAAGACCTATGTTTTTGGATAGGTGGATGAAGTAACTTTCCAATACTCTTAGTTTTAAGTCTCCATATATTCTATAACTCAAGATATTCACATTTTGTGTAAGTAGGTCCAGATTTCCTACTAACCCAGGGTTTTGAAGCATTTTCAAGCATAGAGGAGGATTTCACCATTAGAATTTAATGACCTATAGTGAAATATTAATGTTGGATATTTATTTAAAGATGTAGGTGGATTTAAGTTTGTACCTATAGGGATCATTGAGAAATTTGATGCCCTAGGCATGCATTTTCCATGTGCATGCTAGTGATAGGATGCAACATCTCCCACTACTCCAACTAGACATGGCATCAAGGCTTGGAATCAAGTTTGGAACTTTTCTAGGATTATCTTCACATGTTCACATCATTTTTTTTATTATGGAGTCCTATAACATGTACTTCCTTTGTAAGTAGACGCCTAATTTCCCTAGCTGCCTAAGTGAGAAAGTGAACAAAAGCTCATTCGTTTGTGTCACCAAACCTTGGTGCCTTAGTATGTTCTATAAGTCTCACAAGGGTGTCCAAAAATGATTTTTTCCCATGGTTTGTGTGGAGATATTTCCTTAAAAATCTAATTTTCATCAAAAAGTGCTACTAGTCTTTTTGGATGATTTAACAAAGCAACTATGTGGAAAAACTTACATAGTTTGGTTTTAACCATTGTTTCATGTCATTGGTGACCTAAATAGGTTATTCCAATGTATCAAATTCTTCCATGTTCATGTGAAGAATTTTAGGGTTGTTTCCCAAAATTGGTCAATTTGTGCATTGCAACCAACTTGTGATAAGTGGTCTTGTTCATAGGGTTCCCTAGTGATTAGGGTTTTCCTTGTTTGAGTGTAGGGTTGTGATAACTTGGTATCATTCTCATAGCATTTTTGATTAGTGCTTACACATTTGACATCTTTACCAAGAGATTTGGTTGAAGGACTTCAGTAAAGAGGATTTTTGGACCAGTTACTAGTAAAATTTGACCCATTTTTTGATGAAACTTGATCAAAATTCTAACCAATGTTGGTCAAATATTTGACCAAGTGGTGCGTTGCAAATTTTCCCATCAAAATTTTGACAAAACATCAAACTGGTCAAAATGGACCACATTTGGTATGACCATTATTGGTGGCCATTGGTCAAAATTTTGACCAATCTTGGTTGAAATGTTAACCAAGATTGGTTGAAACTTTGACCAATCTTGGTCAAAATGCCAACCAAGATTGGTTGAAATTTTGACCAATATTTGTTTGAAATGGACACCACAATGACAGGGATGTCATACTCATGACCAAAGAATTGGTCAAAAGTTTGACCAATCTTGGTCAAAATGGAAACTAAGATTGGTCAAAATTTTGACCAATCTTTAGTTGAAATGGACACCATAATGACAAGGATTCCATACTCACAATCAAAGAATTGGTCAAAATGTTGACCAATCTTGGTCAAAATTCTAGTCAAGATTGGTTAAAATTTTGACCATTCTGATTTGTTAAAAAAATAGTAGATGATGCATGCAAATGGATGTACATATATTGGTCCACCTTAATTTAGAATAGTAAGGGCCTCTACCCTACCATTTTATAAGAAGACTCACCACCTTCCTATAGAATGGTAGCCCCCCCATCATAGATCTATCCTCTACATGCACCCACCACTGCATGGTAACACCCCCCCCCCCCCCCCAACCCTATTAGATCCTTTCACACTCCATCCCAAGGTCACTAGATGGGATTTGGGTAATCTACGAGTTTACAGGATCCCATTAATTGTCATTGGTTTAATATTTCTACATTTCACATGCATGCAAGATAGGTGGAGATACTTGTGTTTAGTATAGAGTAGTTTTTGATTGTATTCTTTGATGGGGTTGAAGCTCAAATAGGTAATGGAGCCAGACCAATTTTTGGTAGTCCCACTTTGCATGTAGAGGAACAACTACTTTTGCATCTAGCAAAAACTCACTCAAATCTCAAGTTGATCTCCCCTTAACATGACATTTCACCATTTATAGACCACAACTATGACTCATTTATCTTAGCTACAACAACAAGTTATCAAGGTAGATACCTATTAGTTTAGAGGAATGTCAAAAGTTGGAGCTCATTAACTTAGCTCACAATAATCTATAGGGGATGATACCTCCTAAAGTCATTATTAGCCTTGGAAACCTGCAACTCTACCTCAATATTTCCTAGAATTCTCTGCAAGGGCCATTGTCAAGGGAGGTGAGTAAAATTGTAATGTCTTAAGCCATTGATAAATAAAATGTGTTTCTTTCTATCTTAATGCATACCTTTTTAATAAGAGCATGGAGAGGGAGAGTTACATAGCTACAAAGTATTTGAACTACAACCCTAATGAACAAAATGCATTTTGAGTTAGCGCTATTGTAGATATGGATATAAATGTAATATTGAAAGGAAAATCTTTATAAAGAGTGACTAGAATTTTGTAATGTTGTGTGTGTTTCATGATCATATTTAGTCATTTCTCTAGTGCCAAACATTTTAATTTTTTCCATAGGGAAATACCAAACAATAATATTGACTATTTGGGAAAATTTAACACATCAAGTAAACTTACCCACATGTTATTCTGATTACAATATCCACCATCTAGTCATGGAAGTAGGATTTTAGACCATATGCATATTGCATCAATTATAATAAATTTAAATGTAAATTTCTTGATTAGATAGGAAAAATTATACAAATCCAAGCTTTAAAATCAATTGAAAATAGATATACGAGGATATTTAGATAATGATTTTTATTTCTTATCGATGCCCAAAAGAAGAAAGCTAAGTGAAATGCAATCTACAAAATGAATATTCAATGATTACAATTTATCAAGAAGTAAAAGATAGTGATGCTAAAGTTGATAGAAATGAACTTAGGAACACTCAAACCCCACACAACATAGAGAACATTTTACTACATATATCAAATTACATTATTGTAAAGAAGAGAAAAAAAGTACCTTGACTAGTTAGTAATTTAGTGTTCATAGTCGACGATAACTTTGGCAGCTATAGGACAAGCAATATTAATGAAGGCATCTTCAAATAAATTGATGGTGTAACAATGTCTAATAGAGAAATGATCAATGGATGGATTAAAAGATCCACACCTTTTACTACAAAAATGAAACATAAAGCTGATTAATAAAAAATTGACATGATTTTCCTAGAAACATCATACCTTTGTCTAATAATAGTGAAAACCCAGCAAGTTCAATCTAGACCATCATGTGATTTGTTGTCATTATTGTGATATCATGATAAGATCAACAATAAAAATCAAGAAGAAGAAGAAGAATAAGAAGTCATCAAATTGAAGAATATATAGGCAATTAGATAGCCGAAAGTGACATGAAAGTAATTTCATTCTATTTTTTTTATTTATGGTCTACATGGAGCCCTCAAGAATATAAACAAACAAGCAAAGCATAGAATATTATAGCAAAGAAAAATATGCATTACGATGTCCAATACTTTTTTAGTATAATATTACATAATAAGGGGGATCACAAATCAAATGTCATGGCATTTTATACAGTTCCTCAATACCCAACACATTCACACAATGAAGAATTAGCCTAAAAATGTAGAAAACCTCATTTTTAGGTTTGATGCATAAATATCATTATATCAAGAAATTCCCAACACTAGATTAGACATGCTGATATAATTAGCATTGTAAAGTTTCATTTCCAACCAAATCAATACATGAGCTCTTTATATAAAACACAACAACACCAAATGCCTTAACATGACAGTTTTATTTTTGTGAGAAAGATGAAGTTCAAGGTGAAGATGTTTGTATAGAATCTAGATGCATGGAAAGTCTACTACAATAGTAATGGCTATTGAAACTTACCAAAGAAGGTTTGAAAGTCTACTACAACAGTGATTCACTTGTCTTTTATCACTTTTCACTTACAACCTTAATACTTATCCTAACTTGTGAGTCATGAATATTGTTATTAATGCCTAGAAAAAATAATATTACACTCAACTACTAAATCAAAAGGTCAACATGCTCCAAGCTTCTTACAAGTAGCCTTGAGATGTTTGTGCTTTGGATGATGGGAAATATGCAACAGCAAGAGTAGAGCATGCCACTTTCTTGGTGAGAATTTTTATGAAAGGATTTTTATGTATGGAATACTCATCATGACATTTATCTAAATATGGAGTTATGATACTTTAAAATATTTGATATAATTATGAATATGGTAATGTATACTATGTGTTGGTGTTTTAAAATGCACTAAAACTACTAAGCGAAAAAATGCTTAATACCAAAAATACAGTACATACACAATCTAAAGGCTAGCCAATTCTTATTAACAATTGCATATGCAAAGTATTTGGACACAACTTCAACAAAACCATAGATGGTTTTCTACTCTTTTGGCTCTGCAAAACCAGGGCGGGTATACCCAAGGATGATTCAAAATTGGAACAATTGTATGAGGATTATTCTTAGTTTCATTTTGATTCTCATTTCAAAATCCTCAGACATATACATAATTCTTACTTAACTTGATAAACACGTCCCATAAAACAAATATGGCCAAGAAATCTTCTATAGATCTACAGATGTTCTTAACAATAGTGGCTAACTGAAGCTAAAACATTCCATGCAGACAAGTGCTGGCCAACTTTGAAGATCTACAAAAAATAAAAGTAAAATTTGATTTGATGCTGCATTTTGATAATCATTTATGATCGATTTCTCATTCAGCTGAATCAATTTTGATCAGTGCCTAATCCATTGGGATTCAGAGTCTATAGTAAGTTCTTAGATCTAGTTTGTTGCCTTACAACAAAATCTATTAGCAATTCTTATCAGAATTCATCATTCAAAATCCTTCCCACAACTAAAGAAACCTTATCATGTTCACCAAAGCTTTTATTTAATCCATTGAATTAACAGCAGTGATAAATACATATACAACCTAACTAGATTGCATTCAATTGCACAAGCCTTTACTTATACAATATCAAGACAACCAAGTAATTGAAAGGAGACAAGATTCAGAAAGAACTGATATGGGGACAGTTCACAATTTGTATTCATTTTCTTTGAAAATGGTATATCATTTACAATAGACTCAGAATGACCTTCAGAAAGAAACATAGATCATTCTATATTCATGTATTCTCAGGGAATTGACAGAGAAAATACATCATAAACTTGCTTTCAAAATTTGGACCAAAAATAGACTAAGCATAGTACTTAGAAAAATAGAATTCGGACCCTTCTTTAGCCTTGGGATCTCACTTAAATAGTGTGAGATGCAACAAGCTTTAGGCTAAAGACAAAATGACAGGTGTCCTTTAAAAGACACTTACATATACTTGCAACAAGATGACAAAAATGCAAGTAACAGCAAAAGTTTTACATCAGACATTCCTTTTGTGGGCCCTTTTATTACATGCTCCTATGTTGCTAAGTTGGTTACTATTCTGATCTTTCCTCATATGCAGCAGCCAAATTAACCAACGATGAAATTTGTTCTGATGATGGCACATCAACCTCCACCTGTGGGCTTTCACCATCTTTATCCTATATGGGGGAAATAACTTCTACCTTTTCCCTTTCTTTAGTTGTATCGGCATCATGTGGTCTCGGGTCTGTAACTGAAGGTAACAGATTATCCTTGTCTTCTTCTTTCAATTGGGTTTGAGTAGTGATAGGGTCAGTGATTTGGATCTCCTTGCCTTGCATTTCAGCACTATCATCTTCATCTTCATCAAACTACTCAACGGGAGCCATATCTGCCATCCATTTTTCAAATAATGTATCATCAAGCCAATTGAATTGTAAAATATCCCTCTATCTTTCTAGCACATATTTAGCATCCTTGTTAATGGTAACATATTCTTGCTTTAAAGAATCAAAGAATATTTGGGCCTTCACCATTTCTTCTGTTGTGGTGGCCCACCATGCATGCCCTGATTCATTAATGACTTGATTCATTCTTAAATAGAATAAATCATCAAGTTCCTTTGCCCATTCATCTTTTCTTTTCAAATTATTCTCTTTATCTAAGGCATGAGGAAACAAATTGAAGTTCTGGCTTTTGTACTTTTCAAAGTAGCCTACTACTACTTTTTGTAAATGGACCCTTCTATTATTAAAATTAGTGAGGTCAGAAA
Source organism: Cupressus sempervirens (assembly GCA_028749045.1). NCBI lineage: Eukaryota > Viridiplantae > Streptophyta > Pinopsida > Cupressales > Cupressaceae > Cupressus > Cupressus sempervirens. The sequence continues at coordinate 503,584,804 of CM053789.1, read as the reverse complement.
CAATATCAAATGTCTTTTCAATTTGATCAAAAGAATTATCTATGACAGAGAAACACAAAAGTGTTATTTCTTTCTCCCTTGTCACCCATTTATTCAAAATAGGCATTAGAGCCTCATCATTAGATTTCAAATCCTCCCAGATACTGATCACCCTGGCCAACTGATCATAAATTAGCAGCCATTCAATCTTGTCTCCCAAATATGTGAGAGCTTTTCTCAATTTATCTTCATATTTGGATTCCAATTCTACATGTAAAGCCCACAGTTTGCCTTTTTCTTCTTCAAAGTCCTCAGCAGTGTAGTATTGTGGCCTTTGGGGTGTATCTGGTATTTCTATGAGAGGGGTGGATTTAAAAGGTTCAACTGGGGGGCAAGGGTATGTTATTTTTGGCCTAGTGGTTTTTCCCAATAGCTTGTTCTCAAGCTCAATTCTCTTTTTTACTTCTTTATTGTAGGAATCTACCACTATTTCATACTTTCTCTGCAGGTCAATCATTTCCTTTTCTTCCTTTTCTGTAGTGGCCAAGGCAAATTTAGAATAGTCCACATTCATGTGGGCTTCCTGTACATGTGAAGTATCAGCGACCCTCCTCACAATGATACTCCCTATTAGTCCTAAATCATCAGGCTGTGATGGAATAGTCTTGGATCCTCTTCTTAATGACCACATAACAAGAGCAGCTTGGTCATTACTGAATGTTGTTCCCAAGAATTCCTCTTTATCTGGATCTTGTAATCCTAAATTATTTGACACAGAATTAAAAATTAAGGCATTAGCAATATCCCAATTGGGCAATAATAAAATATTTGCATCTTTCACCATCTGTCTACCCTCTTTCGGGGTTATATTATGGAACTCTTGTATCATTTGTTCCTTTATTTGATTCTGAATAGAGGCTTCATCCATTTCTCGATGCTCTGTTTTCAAATTCCTACATCTTTTCTCAAAAATGTGCATGTTTGCCCTCCACGCAAATTGATGGAAAGCCCTAGATTTTACAAAACTGTTATCAGACAAAAATTGCTGACTGGCTTGTTCTAAAATAGGCTCTAGTTCCCTTCCCCTAAAATCTACTATAGTTAATTCAAAACTTAGCACAGGAGGCTCCTCGGGGTTCCCTTCATCAATTTCTGCCTGAGTAACAAAAACTCCTCCTTGTGATCCCATTTGTTCAATTTGCTCATTGGTGAGCTGCTCCTCCTCAATTCTCATTGGAGTTTGGGAAGGTGAGTAACCTTCATCATGTGATTCCTCTTCCCTAATTATTTTTCTTCTTTTCAAAGAGGGTTCAGGGGGTCTTTCTTCAAAAATAGTACTAGTAGATTCAATTATTTGCTTTCCTTTGTTTACAGTGGGCATCTGTTTCCGAATGACAGTATATCCTATCCTCTTTCGCACAACCAATAGACCTACCCCTATGTTAGGGGTGAAACCCAATTTCCTCATTACTTCCCTGGCTTTATCTGGAAAAGAATCAATAAAATGTTTTTTATTCTCATTCATTACCTCCATTATTTCGGGGAATGTACTCATGAGCTTATTTATTCTATCTACATTAGTTGCAGCATTACTAAGGGGATTGTAATCCTTGTCAAAACAATTAATAAACTCCAAAAATTTTGAATAGACTCTCCATTTCTCTTTCTTTGTTTCTTGCTCTTAGAGAGAATATTCATTCCTTATTACATCTTCAGGGAAATAGAACTCATGCTGAATTGGATGAAGCTTAATCCTATGTCTAAGAGAAGAATTAAAGAAATCTTCTGCATCACAAAAATGAGAGTGAGATACTGCCATCTTATATTGATCCAAAAATTTGTAGAGGAAGATCCACCCTTCCTTAGTTATTACAAACTGGTGAGCTACTGTGCAAGTAGGAAAAATTGATCCTGTTCTCCTCTTGTGCAAAAAGGTCTCCTCCACTCCTCCCAACTACCATAAAAATTCAGCTACTCCTACCTTTAAAGGCACCTGATAAGGTAGACTACTCCTACCTTTAAAGGCACCTGATAAGGTAATACATGGGGTGTCCCTTTGAATCCATAAACTCTAATGATAGTTGAGACTAGATATGGGATGATATCTCCCCAATCATGTGAAACTTTTAGACTATGGGGTCTGTCCATAGGCCTAACAAGGTGCATTAGTGCCTTAGGAATTTTGGGATTGTCACTTAATATGAGGCACCTTAGTTTGGAAGCAAAGTGCCTATCAAATCTAACAAAACTAGCATTTTATGCTTCCCCAGTCATGTCTGCACTCCATAATTGAACTGGTAGTGCTCCCCCCTCTTGTTCCTTATTTAAAACCATTTCTTTACCGAAATATGTAACCCCTTTAAATAGAAACATATGCATCAATAGGGAGTATATACCCCAAACCTTCTCCACCTTGCCCTTTGCAATCCCCACCAATCCACTGTGAATCTCGTTAGCCAAGTAAGATGCAAAATCAAAAATTATTTCTATACCAAAAGAGGAGATTTGGGTGATCATATACATGAAGCTCACAGGAATAAAATCTTCTTCACCCTCTCCGAAGACTCTGCATAGGGTCTTGTATATCTCTATTGCCCTAGCATTAAAGCATGATTTCTTGAAAGGTTCTTTAGAAGATGATGTTATTGCTGGTAGGTTTCCAATTCTTCCTATGTGGGCCTTCAGTGCACCTTGTCTAACTACATCCCTTTTTGACATATATTCTTTTTCTAATTCTATCAAATCTATGGGCACATGATACCTAGTGAGAGGTCCCAAACTGAAAACTTCCCTAATCTCTTCTAGACTGATGGTAATTAAAACTTCACCATCCATTCTTCTCACTACCCTAGTGGCTTGATCATAACTCCTCACCACGGCCTCAAGAAGGTCATAATCCATAAACACACTGGGAACAACTAGCTTTCCCAGATCAAAATTCCATATATTGGCATGTGGGGCATATAATTTCCTTTATGCAAACCATTTTTTGAACAAACTCAAACCAATTTGAGAAGTTTGAGCATCCTGGACCAAATTACCCTTATCATAAAATCCATCAGCTATCCTTAGCCTAGGGTTCAATGAGCTTAACTTTTTAACTTGCACTGTCTCTACAGTAGACTCAGGGAGCAACTCAAGCAAGTCATCATGCACATTTCTATCCAAATAGTTTATTTGACCTGAAAATCCCTTCTTCAGAGGCATCTTGGATTATTTTTTACAGAACTGAAAAGCCTACAAAGATTATGGTAGTACTACTTACTTGAATTCTATCTTTTTTTTCCTCTGTATTTCTACAAACTTTCTGCAAATAGACAATTTCACAAATTCTGCCAGACTTCAGCACGCTTTCCTTCAGTAATTGCTTCTGCACAAGAATGGCTCAGAATCTTTGCTTGCGTAAGATGAAACTGATGAAATCTTCTGTGTTATACTCTATTTTTTCACGCATGATGCTTTCATGTCTAATTAATATAGAGAGTGGCACCACATTTTGTGTTTAAAGTTGCACCATCGATCTTCAAAAATCCTATGATCATGTGATAGAAAGAAAACAACTAGGCATTGCACTTGACATGTTGTTCAATTTATCTAATGAAAATTTACCACATACATAACTCTTTCCTTGATGGCACTTATGTCTGGACCCACTGGCAATTGAGGACACGTGTTAATGGATTGCTACTTTGTTATGCATAAAGAACGAGCACCTTGCCATAGCAAAGTAGTGACAACCATTGATCTGATCTAAATTTGGCAGATGATATGTTACTGGGCTTGCTCAGAAAAATGACGGTGGGCCCTTATTTTCTATGTCGCTATACGTATCTCCCTAGAAACTCTTCATAGTGAGAAGACGATGGTCGTTGATCAGAGACCTAATCAAAGGTGGGGAAACTACACGCATTTTTTTGACTTATACTTGCTACATCGCATAGCTTAAATAACATGCAACTTTCCAATGCGAGATATTGAGGACTATTGATTCTATTCTAATCTGACGCTCAGGATCTCTTGCACATTTGATTAGAAGGGCATTGATGAAGTATGGAATTCTACATAGTTAGTACCCTTTAAGATCTTACTTTAGTCCTATTCATCGTCCCACATTACTAAAGGTCCCACCGACTCTTAATTTCATGGGGTCTCGCTACTTTGCTAACAGCAAGATGTCAAATTTTTCCGATAGCGAGGTAGCGAGCTCCAGCAACTTTAATAAATTTTGGCACCATAAAATGCAAGTGTCCATCAGATCACTATTGTTGATATTAACTAATTTTGACAATGGTAGTTATTACTTATCATGCCACCTGGATTAGTCATGGTACTGATGAATTTCAATGTTACTGACTCTTCAATTTCACAGGCCCTCGCTACTTCGCTAACGACAACATGTCAAATTTTTTCGATAGTGAGGTAGCGATACATCGAAAAAGTCATCATTCTGACACTGACTTTAGACTACTTATTGGGTCCCCTTTCTTATTTTGATGGTAATTGCAATGTGTACTTGACTAATAAATCAGCCAAAAAACAAAGCTCCGACCACTGTATCTTCATTTTGCGGTCCAAATTTATAAACTTTTCAGTACTCGCTACCTCGCCATACATAAAAAGTGCCCATGTTTGCATAGCGAGGTAACGACAATGGTGGATCTACTTAGATTGGACGGCTGGAGAATATGAGAGGAAAGGTATCTCAGGGGCATGAAAGATAAAAAGACAACAGAATATTTGCCTTATTTGAAAATTCAAATATTTCGCACCTGACAAATTACGAATAGAAAGAAACATAGGGTTTTCACAAAATTTTTTCAAAGGCTAGAAAATGGATGAATTATCTAGAAACTCTATTATCCACTAGAATGAAAAATCTGATTTTTCTACAATTAGACAAAAGACTTCTATCAAACAAAAAGTTAGACCAACACTATGCAAGGCAGACTAGTAGACTATATTATGATCATAAATAATAACTACGCCTAGGATTGTTCATGTCCATCATATGATCACACAATAGTATATCCATATTGTAACCATTGAAATCCTTATTTTATTGGTAAAGAGTATGATATCTCATTTGGGTTTAAGGGATTCTTAAGAGTTCCATTATGAAAATGCTCAAAATTTTCTTTAGTAACCCTCATTTTTTATGGTATGACAACAACATTATTCATCTTGGTTGATTTTTCTTACAATATCTCTTCATGGTGGTTGGTACTTGGGTTGAACCTTTCAAATTACATCTTATAAAGCTAGGAAAATTCTTCAAAGACCAAGGAATAGCTTGGAAAGCTAGATGACCCTATTCTAGCACTGTTTGAGAAGGAATAACATCAGCAAAATGTAAGATTGGCCATAAAGTTGGAAGAAAATTTATTTAAGGTTTATTTGATGGTCCAAAAATGTTTATATAGTCTTGATGATGCATTTGGAAGCCTCAAAACCCTCAAGAAAATCCAAGGTTTCATTAGGGCCTAGTGAACTGAGAGCTAGTGAACAGCTCCACAATATGAAGTGCACATATGAGAAGCAATTTTTTGTGTTTTTCTTGATCCTATTGGTATAGCAAGGTGAAAGAAAGGATCTTGGATTGATCCTAAGTTAGTGAGCCAAGAATCACCATCAAGGTCATAGAAATGATCTAGTAAGCACCTAGAAAGAACTAGAAAGTAAGGAAGCAAGCCTTGTTACATCAATGATGCAAAATTTTGATACTTAAATTGTTCACATAGTTAAATCCACAAAGTTATTGACATATATTATTAGAGCTCAAGGATGTTAGTATGTTTAGTCTAAGTAATGTGAATTTGACAAGGACATTTTTGTAACTAGTAGTTAGTATTTGTTAACTCACACTTGCTATAAGTTTTAGGTGTGACCACCTATTCTAAACCAGGTAATGTTTATAGCATGTACATGGAGTATGACTTTTTGAATCAAGTTATAGAAACATTATGTTATTTTCCCTAATAGTGACTTAGAACTATTTGATGTGTCACACTTTATATGTAACAAGTAGATTCATATTATAGGTGGTGAATTCAATGCTATAATGAATCCCAGAGAAAAATAGTGGAGAATCACCAAAGAATCTCAATAATAATTGATTTAAATATACTATCTCAGCCCATATCCTCCCTCATTCTAGTTCAAATCACTTTGAAGTTCAACTGAATATCATTGAGGATTTAGTCACAAAATAATGTCCTTTCAAATTTGAAAAAATGTGGGTGGGGGATGAAAACCTTATTAATACAATAGAATAGTAGTTGAAGGAAGCAGAGGTATCAGAATCATGGAATTGAAATTTCTTTTGTCCTATTGATCTAGAGATGTCATACATCATGACCCCATTCCATAACTTCAACAACTCATCAATAAGGGGCTCAATATACATGTTCATAGCTTTGACTTGGTACTTACCTAGTAATTGAACGAAAAAAAATATTACATAATTATTATGACCATTTTCGTGCACTATTTATAAAATAATTTAGATAAATATTAAATGAAAAAAAAAACCTAGTACAATCATTGACAACATTATGTGCTCCCTCTTTATGGACATCTAAGGAGGAATGTAATTCTTAATATAAAAAATAGGCCACACTAAGTAAATAGATCTCATATCTCCAAATGGATTAACATTAAAGTGTGGCCATGTTTCTTCTATCTCTTTAAATGAAGAACCATCCATAGGCATTCACATAATGTCATCTTGACTTCTATTGTGTGCATGGGAATCCATCAATTGTGCCAAGCTAGTGCACCTGAATAATCATTGAAGATGTGGAATAATGGGAATGTACTAAAAAACCTTGTGAGGCACCTTTTTTATTATTTGATTTGATCAATATCTACTAATATGACAATTAGGGAATTCTATTGCAAATTCATGTTGTTTATGATATAGAATATGATCATTGGGACATGCATGGATTGTCTAATACTTCATTCCTATTTGATTCATAATGGTAGATAATTCTCAATACAAATGAGGTTAAATATTTAATATTGGTAACAAAAACTCACCTATCAACCTAGAAAACAAAATATTAATTGTTAATATAATGACTAGTAATGGTATGCTAACATTGAAGATGACAAAATAGCATACCTTAGCATACATGACATTGTTACATTGGATAAACCATTCATAACCTTCAAGTTCACCAGCAACACTATAGAAGAGAGAAGAGTTATTTTGGAGCCTTCATATAGGGACATGTGTGCCTTCTCAAGTATAGGTATATCAAGACCATCTTCATCATCATTATTAGATGCACTAGTACCATCATGGTGAGCATATTCATCACCTACACCAATACCATCTTCTTCAAACATGTCCTTTGGAACATTATCATCTTCCTTCATGGGAGTGTTATCCTTAGCTTGGACATTCAAACCTGCATGTTCCTCTAGTGGTAAATCCATATTTAGCAATTGACAAAAATCATGGCTCCCTTTAGTGTGATCATGTTGGCTATAGTGACTCTGGGCTGTTCTAATTAGAATTCTTTGATTCTTTAAGCCCTTATACTTTTTGCAAGGACAATTACATTTATCAAAAAAAATTGGAACTAAGACCAAAATGTAGCCATTATATTGTTATTTTATTCTAGGTTCATATTTTCAAGCATGGTCTTTCTTCACAGGAAAATATATTTGCAAAAATATTGGACATGTTGTGCTTAATGTTTATATCTGCACATATGGTTTTGAAAGAAAAATTTGGTGTAACTAATGTGTATATCTACAAAATTATTGAACATGTTGTACTTAATGTTTATATCTTCACATATGGTTTTGAAAAAAAAAATTGATCACCTCACTCAAATTCACCCATATTATAGTACCAACAACTTTCATTGGTTGACATAAATTCAATAGCTTTCATTGAGTCTTTCCATTGCTCCTTGTTTGTCTTGAGTTGGGGTTTTTTAATAGGGAAAGTTTGTATTCAATGTAGAGTATGCACATATTAGAGTTGTGGCTATTTATCTTGGTAGTTTAGTATGATTAATTCATTATGGCAGTTGTTTGGCTTTCCTTGTGTACATGTATACTCAGTTTTTGGAAGTGCTGGTATTTTTTGTTTTGTATTGAAGGCATTTAGAATAGATGTGATGGAAAGAAATGGGGCATATTCTTCATCATGTCTTGACACTATTTATCATTTTCATAAAATAGGTACATTTGAAATATTCCAACAATCTTGCTTCATGGTGCAAGAGTATTGCACATACATAACTTTATTGGCACCAAAATTCCATCATTATAAGATTGTTGGGAGTTTGAAGCTCTTTAGAATTTTGAATTAAGGTAAGACAAGTTTCACTATGGTATCAGATTGTGTGAAAAGACATAAATCTTTGCTTCCTTTCCATTTCTTATTATAGGAATCTAGAACACTTCCCTAGGTGGATTGATGAACTTTATTGCCTAGAACAACTAGATATTTGCATAATGACTGAGAAATCCCCACCAAAAGGAATATCAAAGCTTGCATCTTTGGAGGTACTAAAATTAGATTAGTATTGCAAACTATGAATGGATGAGAATGAATTCTTAGAGTTGGGGAATTTTAGTTTGGTCAACCTCTACAAAGTGAACATAAGTATTTAACACGAGGTTGAATTAAAAAGTATAGAATATGTAATCCTTGTAGCATTAGTGAAGGTGCATGTTCTCACAATACATAACAATTATTCTTATGAAGGTAATCTTCCACCTCTATCAGAGAAAATGTTAGCTATGAAGGGTTTTGAATACCTTTTCATACTTTAGGTTGCATTAACAATTTGGATCTATGGTTTTTGAATTTGATGCAATGGAAGCTACAAAATTGCCATTGTGCTCAATATCCTACACTAGAAATGATGCCTAATGATGCAAAGATTTGATCCAATCTCCAAATCCACATAAACTTCTATCATTCTTTATGAACATAGATTAGGGGCTCTCAATCTTCCTATACTCCAATAATAACAATACATTTCTAATTGTCTTTCTCTAGACACACCATACCGATTAAAACATAATTCAATTTAACATTATTCTATTTTGGATAGACTCTTACTCAGAGATGCATAATTTTTGAACTATATTAAAACTTATTAATTACTCTAGTGAACATGGGCATAATTATTAGTGGAAAAACATATCCAATTTTGGGGGAAATCCAATGGTTCATTTGAGAGATATGTGTCTCATACTGAGACCATTTTTCTCTCATACATACAAACAAATACAATAACACTTCCCATTAGCAAAACCCAATACCCTTCAACACAGTTAGAAAGGACCAATATATTAGCAACCTATTTACTTTCATTCAATCCCCTTTAAGAATCTATAACATGTTATTTTCATTCTCTTCCATTTAGGAACCATCCATGAATTGTAACTGAAAACACATGGAGCAAATCAAGAATTGATAAAGAGAAAACTCAACAAAACTAAAACACTACTGAATATATACTTCCATTAGCAAAACCATCTACAAATTACAATTATGTGGCTCTCTAGCTACTTCTAGAGAGCTATATAGAACTCTATCTATTCACTTTCTTCTTAATTATTCTATCGCTATCAACTCCTATTTCTACTATTATAAATAATGTCTATTTGATAGACCATGTTTGGTGGTTAAATCTTTCAATGACTCTATGACCATTCGTATTCTCATGTTTGGAATCTTGATTACAATTATTATGAAATATCTTTCTCAATACAACAATGTAGATTAATAATCCCACAATATTTAAAAATAACATAATGATTTAATCTAAATTCTTTGGCGGAGGTGGTGCCCTGCACCATACTGCCAAACTTGAAATGTTTCCATGCCCCATAGAAATGCTCTAGTGGGGAATTTTCAAATAAAAATTTTGCCTCTTTTTCTTCACCACTAGATTGATTTCTTTGCTACTCCCTCTTTAGTCTTTCAAATGTGACTCCTATCTATGGAGTTTATGCTAGCTTCCTCCAAGGTGCATCTCTCATCTAAAGTTTACTCCTCCATGTTGCTACAAACACCAACTTTTGTCCCTCACCTAGTAGTCCTCTCTTGCCTCTCTCCCCAATATCTTGGTGACACATAATGGACCATCTCCTATGGCCCTTTTGGTAGACCTCCATGTTTTCCTATCTGCAGCAATTGAACCTGCACCTACAACCAAGTAACTTCACAACAAGAATCAAAATACCCAACACTGCTTGTTGTAGATTCTCTTCTATCTACATGCTTAGAATCCTCTAAGCTCTGATACCAATTTTGATGTAGAGATTTGATCCAATCTCCAAATCTACATAATATTCTATCATTATTTATGAACATAGATTAGAGGTTCTCAATCTTCCTATACTCCAATAATAACAATACCTTTCTAACTATCTTTCTCTAGACACACAATACCGATTAAAACATAATTCAATTTAACATTCCTCTATTCTGGACAAACTCTTACTCAGAGATGCATAACTCTTGAACCAAATTAAAACTCCTCAATCGCTCTAATGAAGATGGGCATAATTAGCATTGGAAAAACATATCCAATTTTGTGGGAAATCCAATAGTTCATTTGAGAGATATGTGTCTCATACCGAGACCATTTTTTTTGTCAAACATACAACCAAAAATAATAACAACACTTCACATTAGAAAAACTCAATAATCTTCAACACATTTAGAAGGGATTAATATATTAGCAACCTATCTACTTTCACTCAATCCCCTTTAAGAATTTGTAACATGTTATTGTCATGCTCTTCCATTTAGGAACTAACTATCCATGAATTGTAACTGAATACACATGGAGCAAATCAAGAATTGATAAAGAGAAAACTTAGAAAAACTAAAACATTACTAAATATATACTTCCATCAGCAAAACCATCTGTAGATTACAGTTATGTGGCTCTATGGTTTTTGCCAAAGAGCTATATGAAAACTCTAACTATTCACTCTCTTCTTAGATATTCTATCCCTATCAACTATTGTTTCTCCTATTACAAATAATGTATATTTAATAGACCATGTTTGGTGGTTACAAACCTTTTGATGACTTTATGGCCATTTGTATTCTCATTTTTGGAATCTTGATTACATTTATTATGAAATATCTTTCTCAATAGAATAATGTAGATTAATAATCCCACAATCAATAAAAATAACATAATGATTTAATCAAAATTATTTGGTGGATGTGGTGCCCTGCACCACCTAACTTATAAAGTTGGAGTTGGTAACCAATACAAATAGCGAGGATTTTCCAAAATGGTTTGGAAAGTTTTGGGATTTCCTCAGCTATGTTATTTTTAATTTTTCACTGTTAGAGGAGTTTCCAAAATTAGAGGATGTAGTGATGCCACACCTTGAGATACTAAAATTAAATTCCTATGACAATCTAAAAAAATATTCCATGTGAATTTGAGCTCATTGAAAGTCTGAAAAAGTTTCACTTCATCCATATGGTAGTTAACCATATGCTTGATAAGGGGGGGTTTATAAAATAAAATATAATTTAGTAATCCCAATGCCAAAATTAAAAGTGACATCATGGAAAAGTGAAATGTAGGATGAGTGTATTTTTTTAATTTCCTTTTGTAACATAAATGATCATTCACTACCATTTGTATGGTTTATTAAGCATGAAAGTATGAATAATGTAGTCTTGTAAAATATTCAAACATGACAAAGTTTCTATATTAAATAGAATTCTCACTTCTATTTCTATGATTGATCTTAGAATTCTATGGAAGGCTCCAATGTTTGCACTTAAGTTTACACGTGACATGTTATTAGTTTTAAAATTGTTGTATGCTATTTTTTTCATGGTGTACAAAATTTTAGAATATTTTCAAAATACTCTTTTAATTCAAAAGTATCTATCTAATCAAAATAAACTAACAAAAAGAATGTAGTTTTCATTCTCATAAATGATATTAACTTTCATATGGATTAGTTACAGATATAACATTGCAAACATTCTAACTTTGAAAGAACTCATGTTATATAGGTTTCAGGGGAATAAAACCCTAAATTTGATAAATAAATTTTAAAAAATGGAGATCTTGCAAAATTAGATCAGTATAACTCCACCTCTGATGATTGTCTATGAATGCATTTGAATGCAATTTTATGTCGTTGATTCGGACACTTCTAAAGAACAAAGCAAGTTCTTCAATTTGGGTAAATTGTATTGAATTTAACAACCATAATCAATCTCAGCCACTATAGAAACTTAAATATATTACATTTAATTTTAAGTGTTCAAAAAATTTACTATAAATCAACTTTCAAGCATCACTACAAAAACCACAAAAAGACTACCCTCAAAAACCTCCCGCAATGATGCAAACTAAACCTTATCTGGCCAACACGAAATATAATTATAATATAACTTTTTTTCTTTTTCGTTATGTACCCAAGTTGGTCAAAATTTTGACCAATTTGGGAAACCCTAATTTGGTCAAAATTTCAACCAACCTAGGCACAAAATCTTAGTTTGGTCAAAATTTTGACGAACGTGAGGATAAAAATGGAAAAAGATGAAATCAAAGGCCAATATCGCCTTTGGTCAAAAATTTTGGTAGGAAAATAAGGGGAAATGTACTAGTGAATTAATCACATTGTGATTAGTCCTACTAGGCTCCATTGCATCAGCTAGACAATGAGTGTCATTCCTAGATTAGTAATTTAATTGTTCCCTATTAGTTTCAACAATCAAATCCCATAATCATGTGAACCCTAACAAGTTCTACTTTCAAATCCCCTAACGGTGTGAGCTCTTAAAAGAGTTTTATAAATCCTCTAACAAGTCAAATCATAAAAAAAACTATTGTGATTATGAAAAGGTACAAAAAACTCCTAATAAAGTGAACCGTCATAAAGATTATTTATATGCTTCTAATTGAGAAACTCATTTATCGTAGTAATGAACATTGCATGTATCATGGGTTTCATCCTCTAAAAATAGTTTCCATGGTACCAAAATCATAGTGTCATATATGATAAATGTGTTATAGTTTGATGCTATTATTCTTTATTTTATTATACCCATCATATACTTAATTGTTTGGAAGTTGATGTTGCAATCTATCAGATCAATAGTTAAATATTTAATTATGTGTTAGTATTGATTCACCGCCCCCGCCCCCTCCTCGGTACTCAATAATTATAATAATCTGCATCAAATACTTAGACTTATTGATAGTAATCCTAATGACTTGAGGAAAATATCAATAATCATGTAAATTTACAAGCATGAGAAGAAATTTGAAAGAGCTATTAAGATTATTCAAGAGCTAAAGGAAAAGACTATAAAATTCATTTCTATGGGAAGAGAACTCACTAAAAGGTTGAATGAAAGATAAGACTATATTAAACAAATATCTAAAGGGTCCATTATTGAAGAATTTGAAGAAGAAATTCTAGAATTTATGGAAAAGGATCAGAAGCTCAAAAACAAGGTGGCACAGTTAAGAAGATAATTGGAAAACTAAGCATTCAAGATTTGTAAAGACCTTGAAGGAAAAAATAGTTACTGAAGAAGATAGGAAAGTAGTAGAAGATTTCTTGAAGAATGCTAAGGATATACTACATCAAATTGATGAAAAACTTTGTAGCATATCTCAAGAGATCCTATCATGTACTAGTAATTTCATGCAAAGACTATGGAAAACTAGGAGATACTAACTCAAAACCAATGGATAAAAGTGAAAAAGAAAAAAATTGAAGAATTAATTGTAAAATAAAAGAGATGGAAATGAGAAGCTAAAGAAATAAAGTAAAATATTACAAAATATTGATGATAAATTGAACAACCAAAAGAGACACAATGATACAACTAGTCTTGGTTACCCAAAAAAACAAATATTCATGGTTATAAAGTCATCCAAAGGTGAATTGAAGAAGTGATAGCTCAACAAGAAGGAAACCACAAAAAAACTAGATAAGAGGTATAATAATCCTAATTATTTAAATTATAAAATGATTGGTCATACAAATGAATTTTTGTAGAAGAAAATCATTGAATAGTTCCATATCATTTGAAGGTGATTTTTATAACTATCATAAGTATGGTCATGATGTATATGAGTGTAGATATAGACCTATTTATAGACCAAATAAAAATACTTTTAATAGTTATTTTTATGCTTGTAACATGTATATACACAAAGACTAAGAATATAGACCAAAGGTGATGTTGGAAATAATTGATTAATTGTGTATTGTGTTTGATGTTACACAAAATGTCATATCATTGCCAGTCAGTGTATGCTAAGCTCACTCAGGCATTGAAAATAGTTTCCTATGTTTTTTAATAATTCTAGAGTTTGCCTAGTTTAGAAGATAGTGTCTACCAAGTTCACTCAAGTGACAAAGTAAAGTTTAAAAAATTTGAACATTAATTGAGCTCACTCAATTAATGAAGGAGATGTTGGATGGAACTAGTGTTAACTGAGCTCACTTAGTTACCAAAGGAACATTTTGAATATGTATTGTTAGCTGAGTTCACTTGCTAACATAGGAAAATCATTTTGAGTTAGTATCTACTGAGCAGGGCTGGTTAACGAAGGATTTTCTTATTTTTGCATATTGAGTTCAATTGCATTTTTTTTGGTTCAAGCCAACTAGGGAGATGAATATTAATTATTCTAAGTCGTATTCAAGTTGACTTGATAATGTGTAAGATATAAATATAAGGTCAAGTTGAGGATTGAATGAGAGGAACATAATTGAAGATTTGATGATGCTTAGAGGAAGCAAATTAGAAGGATAAGTAGAATATCCTTTTTGAGATATAAATATACATTTGATCAGGAAGGATCAAGTATACAAGCTAAAATTGAGATCTATAATCAATAATTCAGTTACATCATAAATCAATTCATCTCATTGTTACTCTCTAACCATTATAGAAATGATCTAAATCTTTTAACAGAGTTGGCTTAACAACTATTTGTAATTCCTCTAACAAGGTGGCATTTCTATTGAATTGTCAAAAGACCTCTAATAATGCCACTCCTAACATGTTGATTAAATCCTATAACATGGTCACACCTAAAAGTGTGTATTACAACCTTTAACATGGTTGGCTCCTAACAAGGCTCACTTCAGAAGAGTGAAAATTAGTAACTAGTTGCAATTGGTGGATTTTCCCAAATTGGATTTCTACATTAAATCTTGCCATCAATTTTGTTCATTTTATTTATTTTATGTGTTTTTAACTAAGTTAAAGTAATATCAATCATAGATAATATCTTAAGACTTTCATGCTAAGCATTTGTTGAGTGATTTTAGTGTTTATTGAGTTACAATAGAGTTTAGTTTTGATATGTATTGACATCTGAGGGATCTGAGATTTATTTTTGTGGTGATTGATTTACCCCTCCCCTCTCAATTACTCCTCTTATATTTCCAATAGGTGAAAATCCCTATATTGGATGTTCATTTGGTAAACTTTAATAGAGGAGAGAAACAATTCAATTATGCATGCTTTATGAGTGGAAACTTTATACATTTAACAAAGAATTGAAAATTTAGAGAATGAAAAGGCTATACTAGAAATTATCTTCTAGTTCTTCTTTTTCATTCTAACAAAGTGGGATAGCTTACCAAAGATTGTAAAAATAGGAAGTGGTTACCTAACTAGTCTTACTAAGGAAAAATGAAGAATCATGTCAATCTTGAGGAAATTGATTTGAAATGAAGAAATCTTGGGTTAACAAAGAAGAGAAAGATGAACATGTCATATCATGAGAAAAGAAAACACCATCATGTATTGTAGAGGATTTATCTTCAAAATATAAGGACAAGTATATGCATAGGGGGAGCACATAGAGAAAAGTGAATTAATGATCCCCTAGTAGTCAAAAGTAATAAGATGAATTTGCATGTTTTGATGCAATTATTCATGATGATGATTTCTATGATGGGAAATAAATCTATGATGACTTTTTCAAAATGAGGTTCTTGTATCTAGTCATTATTGGTCTTAACTATTAGTGAAGCACTAATTTGTAAATAATTTGTTAACTGGTGATAATACACTATTTTAGCTATAGGTAAAGGTACCATTTAAACTATTCATGACCACACCATCAATTTTATGGTAATAAATATAGGAAATCATATTCATTTTACACATTTTTTAATCTCATTAGTACATTTGAGAGCTATATTAAGCACTATCAAGTGACTAATTATAAAAGTAAGTAAGATTTATGAAGGATTGATTTCATGTTATTGCAAGCCCTAACCAATCTAATACAAGTTGCTAATTCAATCTATTTGTGTTCTAACACATCATTTTGGTTAAAAAATATATCATGATACCAATGTATAAAATAACCTCTCTCACTTTCTAGAGATTAATTTTTTTTTGAAATTGACATAGTGATCTTGATTAATGCCAAATCTTGTAGTATTCCTTAGTGAACTCGTGCACCATTGAGCAATTTTTGAAGTGTTTTTTGTTGTATCATTTTTTTAGTGTTGTTAGCTCTAGATATTCTAGTAATCCCTTATAACATTATTTTTTGTCCATGGATAGCATATAACATTCATGCTACCCCAGACTAAAGTGTCTCCAAGGTGTACCAAGCATGTTGCGGAAGCGATCTTTTGAGGGTCATAGATTAAAGCTCATGATGGATATCAAAAAATTATAAAATGAAATGGGACCATGATATCAATAACTAAAATTACCTCTCTAATATTTTGGAGAATCAATTTCATTTAAAATTGGCACAGTGATCTTGCTTGATGTTAAATCTTGTAGTGTTCCTAAGTGAATTCATGCAGCACTACGCAACTTTTAGACTATTCATCATGGCATCTTTTTATTAGTACTATTATGAATAGTTGGGTGAACCATAGTGACACCACTATTTTGTCCACAAAAATCATAGAACATTCATGACCACCCCAAAACGAATAATTTCCAAGGTACCCAAGAAAATTTGGGTAGCGATCTTTTGAGGTTCTTAACTCGAAGCTTGTGAGGGCTAATAATGAGTTATGAGATGCTATAGGATCATGAAGTTGAAGTATAAAATAAATACTATAAGAATTTGGCTTAGGCTAGAATTCACCCAAGAACTAAGAACTCAAGCATAAGCACAACAGTAGACCAAAGAGAGAGTATGATCAGAATGACAATATATTCATTCAATATGCCATGTATGCCATCCAAACCATATACAGAGTACACTAGGAGTGCTTTTATATAAAGGCTTTTGGAGAGCTTCTAGAATGTATAGAAGTTAGCAATATGATAAGTCATACAACCAGGCACATGTCCACTAGATATGGGTTATCCTCCATTAAGCATGGAAGTAAGTGGGATGATGAGAGGATAAGCCTACAATGGTGTATCACACAAATTAGTTGTTTAGACAACATGTGCTAAACTAGGAGTGTGAATAAATGTGTTGTCAACATGACAACTCAGTGAATGATGAAAACTCTAGTGTTGTAGACACCATGTGCATAATTAGAGTTGCGTAACTCATGAGTCTACACAAACTCCTAAGTGACTCACCTAAATAAAATAATAAAATAATATAAAATAATTAAATAATGCATTAACCTAAGTAAACTTAAGTAAAGTGTAAATAGTAAATACTTATTTATACCAACACCCCCCCTTAAGTGCAACTTAGGGGAATACCCTTAAGTTTACAAAATCTAGGATGCAATGCATGATGGGTCATAGCTACTAGGCCATGTTAGATACCCATGTACATAATGAAATGCAATCTCTCATAAAGCAGAGAAAGAAGGAAAACCTCATGGGAAAAACCCTCCCCCAAAAAGAGAGATGAAAAACACACATGATGTATGGATGGATGGATTAATCAAGACCCCCCATTACCACATACATCTAGTATATACAAAGGAGAATGATTAGAAGAGGAAGAGAGATATGATAGCGCCCCCCCCCCCCCCCTCCAAAGAAGAATGCCTATCAGTGATTGCTCTGATGAAGAAGCTGATCCAAGACTGTAGAATGGTTTTCCTCCCCTTAGGAAGAAACAATGCCAAAGGTACAAATGAGACACTTCCATTGTGCATGGAAATAATCCCATGGATAAGTAATGTCTTTGAAACCTGCTCAACTAGCTAAAGAACCTATGTCAAAGAACTGTTTATCTCTACAATTGATGAAGAACCCTCTTGCAACTGTTGATCATAAGTATCCACAATCACTTCAACCTATGAGGATCAATCATGTAGAGAATGAACAAGAGAATTGGATGGAGCCCTCGTGACAACTGAAGAAGGTGTTGTTGCATCAAGAAGAAGAGGCAGATCATTAATACTATCCCCCAAATATGTCACTGAAGCTAGATCTAGAAGACTAGATGTACCCTACTATGTTGGACCTATCACTATGGCTATTTATGACTGTGGACTAAACTGATGTAGTGACCTCTCACTACAATTGTTGATAGAACCCCACATGTTTGAATCTGTTGAAGGACTCTTGTTGGTGTCACTATTAGTTTCTACTCTATCTAATGTGTAGAGAGGATTAGAGGACAAAATGGGTGAACTTTCCTCAAAGTGTACATCCTTCTCCATAAAAATTTAATGTGTTTCAGGATCTATAAGTATGTATGCCTTCACATTGTCTTCATAACCAATAAAAGTACAAGGCCAAGATGATTGTGCCTTGCATCCCCTAGAAGATGTCTTTTCCCATGCACGACAATTGAAGACTTTGAAGTGTGTCACAATAGGTTTTCTTCCACACCATGCCTCAAAAGGAGTATTTTCATCTAAGGTTAGATGAGGAGACCTATTAAGAATGTGAGTGGAACTGCTAATTGCTTCAACTTCTAATGATGGATCTAGAGACTTGGCATGTATCATGCAACTTGCCATAGACTTAAGAGTGCAAATCCTCAATGTTGTAACATCTATCTTATGCATACTAAATGCTGGTGGAGTTTTAAGATCAATGCCATCGAGTATACAAAATTCTTTTAGTCTTCTATTCACATACATGCTTCCATTATCCATTCAGAGAACTTTGATGGCTTTCCTAGATTTTTGTTCTACATGAGTCTTGAAGGCTAGAAATTTGTCCAACACTTCATTCTTGTTATGAAGAAAATGGACCCAAGTGTATCTTGAAAAACTAAAGTAGGTATATAGCAACCCTAGCTGAATGTAGAAGGGTCTGCTAATACCATGTGTACCATCTGTAGAACAGCTGGTGCTCTTGAAGACTTCCCTCTCTATAACTTCCACTCTGGATGTGTATCCATTGAATCTATTGAACATTCACCATGGGAAAAGTTGGTTTGGAGTAGACCTTTGACCATTTTGTTTGTGCAAAGTTTTTGAAGATAGTGAAAGTCAAGATGACAATACTGCTCATGCCATAATTTCATTTTTTAATTTGATTGAGATAAAAA
Organism: Cupressus sempervirens; assembly: GCA_028749045.1. Taxonomy (NCBI): domain Eukaryota; kingdom Viridiplantae; phylum Streptophyta; class Pinopsida; order Cupressales; family Cupressaceae; genus Cupressus; species Cupressus sempervirens. Next base: position 503,565,389 of record CM053789.1, on the reverse strand, counting down.
GTCCTTTGAAGGAGACTTGGGCACAAAATGGGAGAAATAGTAACACTTTTTGTAATGATTCACTTTCCCCACTGCAACCAAGGAGTCATCTTTCAGACTATGCACCTGTACTGAGTCTAGAAGAAACTCAACTCTATGTCCATCTTTAAGGTGAGTGATTTGGTAAATTGAAAGGAGATTTGAACTTAGGTTTAGAACATAGAGAACATCTTGGAACTCTCCATTTTCCATCTCCACATTTCCTTTCCCTTCAACTTCCATTTTTGTATTATCTCCCATGAAGATGTGTGGTACCTTTGACTATTTCATTGAAGAAAAATCCTCATTTGAAGAACCCATGTGATAAGAAGCACTTGGGTCAAATAACCATTCCTTTAAAGAATTTGATTTAGCCATGAGTGTTTGCCCTTTTCCCTTTGAATCTGAAGAAGACCCTTTCTCCTTTTAAGCATTAGGCAATGGAACATTATGTTTCTTCATGATATTGGTCAACTCATCAATCTTTTTAAGATAACACTCATATTCTTCATGACCCATTTTCTTGCAATAGGTACACTTTTTCTTCTCCTTATTATTGTCCCCCTTCTTGTTGGAATTTGAGGACTTGCCTTGTTGATTGGATTGTGGTGTTGTCTTTTCTGCATCCTTTGATTTGTTCTTTTATTTCTTCTTTTTACCCTTTCCTTGATTTGAAGACTATCCAACTGAATTTTGAGAACCCTCATTGTTGGCCACCAATGCTTTAGACTAAGGTGATTTGAGAATCCCCATTGATTTCAACTTCTTTTCTTTAGCATCCAACAGATCAGCATATTCATCAAAAGTAACTTTCTTATAGGCAAACCCTAAGGTAGTCTTAGAGATGTTAAAAGAAGATACAAATGTGCAATATTCTGATGCCAACTTGTTATGAATAAGATAGATCAATCTATCATCTTTGATAGGACTTCCACAATCAGTAAGCTTTGTCCCTAGTTCATTCACCTTGATGATGAAATCCTATATAGAATCATATAACTTACGATCTAAGGAGATAAGCTCATCTTCAATTTTGAAAACATCCTCTTTAGACACTTTCCCATATAGGCTTTCGAGGGTATCCCAAGCTTCCTTGGATGTAGAACACTTCTTAATTTGATACATGATCTTATCATCAACCCCCAAACATATATCACCTAGGGCTTTCCTATCCATTACTACCCAAGCCGAAATATCACTTGTTGATACATTATCACCTACTAGTTTAGGAAGAGTACCATCTACATATTGTTAAACTCTATTATGCATTAAGTGATACCACATTCTGATGGACCATGTAGCATAGTTATGAGGAGTTAATTCTGGAAACTTAAAATTTCCCATAATGTAGAAAATGAAAGAAAAGTGCAGAAAAGAGAGAACAAAACACCAAGAACAGCCCCCCACACCCCCCCCCCCCCCCCCAAAAGAGATGCTTTTGGAACTTTATTAGAAGTGCACTTATAATGGCCACTTGCCAATTTTGGCCTTTGTGGACTTCTAATTTTTCTTGTTACAACATCTTAATGGATTACAAATCTGGAAAGTTACAATGTGCTACAATTCTAAAACAATACAAAGTAAAGAAAGTCTCTATTTCTAAAATTGATACTTTTTTCCATAGAACCCTACAATCTGATAGTAGATCTGGAAAGTAGACAAAAATAATGCACTTTCAAAAAAAATGGAACCTGTTTTCGACTCCAGATGTGCCCATAAAGAGCATTTGAAGTTGCAAAATGCAGGATTATGCAGGTATAGTCACCAAAAAATAAAAATTCTAACAAATCCATGCACCAAAACTAGAAAAAAGATACACCACTAAAAATTTAGGGAATTCTACCCAATTTCAAAAAAAATTACACATGATTTGGAGTCTGGATGTCTGAGTTATGGCCTCCCGAAGTTGGACTGCAAAATCTAAAATCAATCTGGAGAGGGATTGCATCAGCAAAAGAGGGGGTTAAATTTGATGGTCATACAGCCATCGTAGTAGTTCTAATTTGGCTAGGAATGATGGTTAGATGGCCATTAATTTTAGGCAAGTAAAAAGATGATGTCAGCATACTCTAGGCCTTTGATGATGTTAGCATGATGTCATCTATATGGATGATGATGTCATTAGCCCATGTGGTAGTACAAAATTGTATGTGCAATCAATGTGCCTTGTCTATGTGGTGTATGGCCTGATGACAAGGCTCACTGATGTGTTCTATTTTAAATTCATGAGTTGGCACTGTGTTGGCAAGCTAACTATGTGATCTACTAATTGGAGGGTCCACGTGTCACAGTGTGTGTGGGTAGATTGGAGGGTGAATTAAGGGATGATGTGTTTCCTCTATTATGGAAGCCATATGTCATTGCATAGGGGCATGATGGGAAAAATCATCACTATAGGTGACAGACGTGTCGATCGCGGGTTGGTGTGACATGGCACTGGAGGTGTCTCTATGGTGTCCAGGTGTCATTGGGCATTCTAATTTCAAGGGCCAAAAAAAGGAGTTTTGATCTGAAAGAGTATTAACTATAGTAGAGATTTCTATGTAAAACCTTCTTTGTAGGCCAGTGGACTTCACGGGAGTTTCAGACTCAGTGTCGATTTTGGATTTTTCTATGCCAAAAAACCTTGATTTAAAAGTCCCACATTCATGGTGACTTTTCCTTCATAGCAAAATAAAAGGGAAAGCCCACTTTAGATGTTTCAAATGCAGGGCCATTGGTAGGGGCTTGGTCACCAGTGAGAAAATGTATATTCATCAAAATATGTCAGGTTGGCCCAGAATATTCTTGAGTGGCACATCCGCTAGTTAATTATTGAATTATGTAGTATGTTCATAATTTGTAGAGGCTGAATAATGATATACAACGCCCTACAAATTAAATAAATATTCAAAATTGTAGAGCTGAGATCTGATAGCCTAGTTCTACAAAAATAATTCTCTACGACTAGCCTGATGGGGCAAAATTATTCCAAAAATAAAATTCAAAAAATAAAGAAATTGTAGAGATAAAAATAATGTAGATCTAAAAATTAAATAATCAAATCAATTAAATGACCATACTTGAACTACAAATTGGGCCTCCAAGTTTTGATTTGTAAAAGAAATTGCCTCACAATCAACTTTAGCTTAGCATAGGCAAATTTATAGTTGATCTTCACTGAATCGATGTTTTGAACACAACGATTAGGTTAGATTTGGCTCTAGATGCCCCCAATTTCTATAGATTCTCTTGGTTCAGGTCAAGGTGTTTAAGCATGAATAGTCTCGAATGGCTATGTGTAGAGAATCTCCCTCAACTCTAATACCATGTAAGAATTTTGCTTAGGCCAGAATTCACCCAAGAACTAAGAACTCAAACACAAGCACAACAGTAGACCAAAGAGAGAGTATGATTAGAATGATGATATATTCATTCAATATGCCATCCCAAGAATATCAAGAGTACACTAGGAGTGCCTATCTATAAAGGCCTCTGAAAAGCTTCTAGAATGCATAGAAGTCAGCAACATGATAAGCCTACAACCAAGCATTTGTCCACCAAATATGGGTTATCCTCCATTAAGCATAGAAGTAAGTGCGATGATGAGAGGATAAGCCTACAATTGTGTATCATGAAAACCAATGGTGTAGACAACATGTGTTAAATTAGGAGTGCAAATAATTATGTTGTCAACATGACAACTTAGTGAATGATGCAAACTCTAGTATTGTAGATACCATGTGCATAATTAGAGTTGCATAACTCATGAGAGTATACAAAATCCGAAGTGACTCACCTAAATAAAATAATAAAATAATGCAAAATAATTTAATAATCCATTAACCTAAGTAAACTTAAGTAAAGTGTAAATAGTAAATACTTATCTACACCAACAAATACTCTTACATTGGATAGATTCAATTTTGTTTGAAATTGCCATATAAATTTTGGTTGATGCCAAATCTTATAGTATCCCTTAGTGAATTAGTGCACCACTTTGCAACTTTTGAACCATTCCTCATGACATCATTTTGTTAGTATTGTTATCTTCAAATGGGTGATTGAACCCTATTTATACCACTATTTCATACATAGAGAGTCTAGAATGGTCACAACCACACTGAACCAAAGCATCTTAAAGGTGCACGAAGAACATTTTGGAGTGGTCTTCTGAAGGTTGTAACTCAGAGGTCATAAGGGCTATCAAAAAAATACCAAATGCTACAAGATCATGATATTAATTTTAATGATAATCTCCCTCAGTTCTAGGAGGATTCATTTTATTTGAAATTGGCATGGTGTTCTTGCTTGATACCAAAACCTATAGTGTTCCTTAGTGAATTAGTGCACCACTACCCAACTTCTAGATTATTCTTTGTGACGTTGATTTGTTAATATTGTTAGCTCTAGCTAGGTGGGTGAATGCTAGTGAAACCCCTAGTTTGACCATAGAGTTGCTAGAACATTTGCAAGCACCATGCACCAAATCATCTACAAGGTGTACTAAGAGCATTTGAATAATGATATTTTGAGGTTCATAACTTGGGGCCATTTTTATTCTACTTGTTCATTATGTTTGTGGTAATTTGGATGTGAAAAAATTTAAAGGGATTTTCTTGGCTTCTCACTATTTTTTTATAGTAGGGATTTTTGGTTTGGGGTAGCTTAAATCTTTGAAGGATTTCAATTCCTTTCTCTTATTATGATATCAATTTTGTAAACTATGAACAAGATTCTAATGAACAAGATTAAAATGAATAAGATTTCATAAACCATGTAAAAGATTCTAATGAATGAGACTCCAATTAAAAATATTCTAATGAACATGATTAAAATAAACAAGATTCTATACACCATACAAATACACGTGCACAATAATTCACAATAATATAATATATCAAAATATATAATCATATACAAATATGATGCAGATGTGTGTCAAAATGTACATCCATATATAAAATATGGTGCATGCCATAAAATATGTCTATGAAATCAAAGTTTATATATAAAATGTGGCATATTCCATCTCAAAATGTGCCCTAAGGCATCCCTAAAAAACTACTATATCCTAGGTTTCTAGAGGATCATCAAAATGAGGCCTCTTTAATACACTCACTAAACTTTCTAGATCTTGTATGAAAAAAAAAACTCCAAGTTTGATGCAAGAGCATCCAGTGGTGTAAGAGTAATCTTGTGTCACCCAAAAATATTCTTAGTATTAGTTTTTGTTTAATGTGTCTTTATTTCTAGATACCCATTTGGGTCAAATAGAGATTCCAACTCTCATAGTTCTAATATTGGTTTTCTAGGTTAGATTTTTTGAATACCTTGGGATACATGCCAGTGTCAAAATAGGTTATTTTATAATTGATCCATAATTATGATGATTTAGAGGGTCTAAGTTGGAGGAATTATTATTCTTGTAATTTAAAGAAGTCTAGAAAAAGAATCAGGTCAAAAGGTTGTATGGTTTGAAAGTTATTGCATTTTTATGTTGCTGGGAAACCCCCTAAGAGCACTTCAAAGTTAGATTTGAGGCACTAAATCACCTCATATGGGCTCAAAAAATGGGGGAGAAGAATATCTTGTCCAAAAGACTATAGAGAATTTGGAGAACTTTTGAGAAATGTAAATGGTTCATCAATCAAAGTCCTGAATCAAAAGTTATGCCTCCCAAAAGTTGGACTACCATTTATGGATTCTTCTAATTTTACAATGACTTTTGACGCATTTTCTAGAACCTTATTTTTTGGTGGTGGATTCCAAATGGCATATTCTAAAATTTATTTCTAACCCTAAATCTAATTCGGGTTACTTAAGGTCATTTCTGGCATTGTAAATGCAGTTTTGGTGGAGTTTGGGAGAAGGTACTGTGAGGAAGGTTTTTCTCCAGAATCAAACAACATTGTAAGCCCCTGGGGCACATCATTGAGTTTTTTTCCATTGTACTAAATGTAATAGCATATCACTTCTAATAATAGTATTCCACTTTTTCTATTGTGTTCATTTTGTCTTGGGTTGGGCCCTCATCAAAGTTAGACTAGTTGATTTAAATGATTTGTAAATATCAAATATAAATATATTCAAATGTATCTCTCTCTCTCTCTCTCTCTCTCTCTCTATATATATATATATATATATATTTATTTATTTATTTATTTATTTATTTATTTATTTATTTATTTATTTAATGAAGGCACCTTGCCACTTGCGACCTAAACATGTTTCTATGGTTCTCAAAATGATCTACTACTTAACCTATAATGTTATTAATGATAACATAATAAATTAATAACATAATCAAGAATTCAAATTATAATTTACCTTGGGTGATCTCTCATCAGTAAATATTGCCTGAGTGAGAAAAGATACAAAGCTCTGTTGATCCCCCTACATCACATCAAGTATTTCCTATGAGAGTTAAAAATACAATTATTACAATCATGAAAATAATCTCTTTATAATCTAGAAACTTTAAGATAAGTAACAAATAGAAAGGTCTGTGATAGCAAATATTGGTAGGTGCATCATCAAAGACAACCCCTCTAAAATAAACAATGAAATTAAATTTTATTAGTAAAAATAAGTGGCAAGTGTATATATCTATATGTATTTAAATACTTTAAATATATATAATAACCTTCCTCTCATCAATGTTTGGTGGTGCAATCCTCTCACACTATCCCCCAATGAAAAGTGAGACTTGTTACCATGAATGTTGATGGTATTCCTTCAGGGTAGTATCCTAAGAATTTCTAGAACACTTGGGAAGATTGTTAGCATGATTGACATGTTGCATTCATGATTGTGTTTTTCATTGATGTCAACATAGCATTGTTTTTATGAAGACTGGTAGAGTAGTACAAGGAGCAAGTTTGTAGGAACTCAATATTGATAATATAATCAAGCGTAATTAAGGATGTGTTCTACATTATGTCCTAATGAAGTGGTTAAGTATGCATGAAGAAAGTTAGCAATATGCAAAAGATATTCTTGATTTATAGAAGATAGTATAAATATAGGTACCTAATATGTGGTTCCTAATGACTTATTTGTATCTCTTCACTAAGATAGAGTCATGATGAGCATGGTTAAACATTGGTAGTAGATAACCTAATGGTGACATCAATAAGTGCACCAGGACAAAGGTCACATGTGTGAGAAGTTGTAAAGATTGGGAGCTGATAGTGTTGTGTAATTGTAAAATAATTGTTTATATTAAAGAGGTCATGTTATAATTAACTGGGAAAGGCACAAGGTTGAATCAAAGAATTATTTTGAGGATATGGTATAAAGGAAGGTTATTTTTCATGTTGAGAAGTATGCATTCAAATGTTATTGATATATGAAGTACAAATTGTGCAAGTGATATGCAAAGTTGGTAAATGTGTGAAAGAGGTCCACAGGATTATTGAATGCAAAGTTGGTGATCCGATATTGACATCTAAAGAGGAGAATTTTTCTCAAAGGACAAAGAAAGAGCTACATATTTCTATTATTCTGAAAGGATTCATAGAGAGATCAGTATACATTGAGTTCACTCATATTTCCCTTGAAACTATTTAGACAGTAGGTCCATCTACCTTCTACAACTCCTAACAAGGTTGTCACAACTCTTAACAAGGTTGGATTCTCCTAATAGGGATTCAAAGTCTCCAAATAGGGACTAATATATACTAAATGTATTTCATTAGATCCTAAAAAATTCCATCCTCTAACAAGGAAATTTTATATTAGTACATCATTTTGTTGGTACCATCCGCAGTAGGGTTTTCTCTTTGATCAAGGGTTTCCCTAGTTAACATATCTGGTGTTATTGTATATGAGTATCTTCTTATGATTGTGAATTATATTGTTCACATGCTTAAGAATTAATAAGGCTAGTAAATTCTTTAATAGTTGGATAATTGATTCACCCCCCACTCCCCCCCCCACCACCTCAACTATCTTAGTGGACTTTACTTTCTAACAATTGGTATCAAAGCATTAGGTCCTTGAACAAAAACATTAACATCTTTGGGAGACCAATGGTGGGTCACTTCAAAAAAGAAAGTCCTAAATTTTATGGAGTTAAATATGATAGCTAGAAGGAGAAGATGAAGACTCATTTTCCATGTATAATTCTACGGTATGGCTAATGAAAAAGAATGAAAAGGAGATTGTGGAAGAGAACAAACTTGAGGAATGTAGTGAAGTTGAAAGAGATGTATATATGTGCAATATGCTTTCTAGAGAGGCATTATTGTCAGCTCTTCCTGAAAAAGAATACAATTAGGTAAAATTGTTAAACATATCTCACAAAATTTGGACAGCCTTAGAATCTACTTTTGAAGGTAATAAAAATGCTAAATGAATTAGACTACAGAATTGGATATGTTTTTTTTAAGATGCTAAAATGATGGAAGATGAATATGTGAGAAACTATGTTGGTAGAATATCTGAAATTTTTGTAGGAATTAAATATTGTCAAGGATCTAATGATGAAGATTAGATTATATAGAATATTTTAAAAATATTGACACTATGAGTTAGATATGATGGGACTCAAAATTGTACTCCCAATTTTGAGTCCCATTCTAAGCTTTTGAGCCTTTAAAGTGCATTTAATGTATGTGTACCCAGTTGTCCTTTTGAGACCTAAAAGGTGTTTAATGTTTCTAACACTTTGCATTCCATATATTCATGCATCTTCTGAAGATAAATTTCCATTTTGAGTCATTACATGAAGTTTCATTTTGAGTAATGTTCAAATCTGTGTTTTTACCCAAGTCTCAAACAACAACAGAAAGCCTAGTTTGCATGTGAATATCTTGTGCCTAGTAATGTTTCATGACTCATTGCTTTGGCAATGTTTAGTATGCATATAAAAGAGCCTATATTTCATATTTTAAGTCATTTTTATAGGTTTTTACTAGGTTTTGAATCCCTCAAAGTCAGTTGTTTACTATTGTCATGCTAATGCAAATTGTTCAAAATTCTGGGAGGCCCTGTTTGATTGGTTATAACTTTGACCCAGTTGAACGAAATGAGAAAATTCCTTTTGCATTTCATCCTAGAGGTTAGAGACTTATTATTTTTCAATTTTGAATTTATGAAAAACCCATTTGATCAATTTTCAAATGTGATTCCAAATGCAATTTATGATGTTTTATTGGTGTCAGGAAATGTAGATTGGTTAGTACCCCTACTCGAGATGGCATAACTCTAAACCCATGATAGGTGAGATCAAATGGATTATACTGTTGTGTTCTATTCTAAAAATACTTTAAGTATTTCAATTTGCAAGTCTTGATGAATCTATTTGCACACTTTCCTAGGTCCATTCTATTTGCAAAATTCACTTTTCTAATAGTGTTTTTAGTTCTACAAATCCAAGTAGCCCACTTTGACCACTTGCCAAATGTGTCCTGTTATTTTTCATGAGCCCAAATTATAGATGCATTTTCTCCTCATGAAAATGAACCAATCCCCCAATTTTCATGCCCTTAAGTGGTAGTTTTCCCTATTTTCAAAGCCAAATCTGAATGCATTTTATGGTTTTCTGACATGTTTACTTACAGGCAGTTCTGAGAAGGTAGCTTTGACAGTCAGTATCTTTTGAATGAATGATCATCATGACACAAGGTTTATTATGGTGCAAGAATGTAGAAAAAAGAATCAATAAGTTTGATCTTAGAGCCTGGTCAAGTGTTTTGGTCAATTTTTAAGGCCAGTCAAAGGGCCCCTTAGCATGAAATTGACAATTTGCAAGAAAGAGGTAAAGTGAGTTTTGAATGATCCAATAATGAAAAACTCTAATCTAGATCAAATCTAATCAATTCAAGAGGTTGACTCAATGGATCAACTCGAGCTATCAGGATTTTCAGTTTGAAAATGTTTTTAGCGAAATCCATTCTAGGGCTCGACTAATTTCATCAAATTAAGGAGATGAAATTTATGTGAAGGAATTTTGAGTCTTGCAAAATGGATGTACTAGAGGTTCTAAAGAAAGGTATACTCTTAGAGTGGGTGAAACATGAATATTATTGAATCATAGAAGTTCAATGCACCACATAATCTCTTGAATTCAAAGGGTAGCATGATGTAAAGCTTCCACATAATGCACCTAGCTAGAGAAACCAATAGGTTTTTGTTAGAGGAGAAAAATAGAAAAGATAGTAGTTTTTCCTCCAAACTCACACAAATGAAAAATATAACATGGAAATACTTTACAAGAAGAGTTTAACATAGGGATTGTCAAAAGTCTATTGACCCCCTCATCTAGCATTTCTTTTAAGTTAATAATGCTAACCATATTTTGTTTTTAGTTCCTCGTAGGCTAGGTGAAACAATAATGGGACAAGTCTTATTTTTTAGTGATGGACATGGGCCTAGTTAGAGTCAATTTGCAATGACATCTATTTCTTCCTAGTCAAATTTATCTCATATCCATATTGTATGCTTTCTTGACTTGGCAAGTAGGAACACAACTAGTAATTGCCAATCAAATGACTTTCCAAGTTAGAAAGAAAGAAAAGGGCTTCTTTTTCCACTAAGGAGATTATATGTAAGGCATTAAAAGGAATAGAATAGGCATCCAAGTTGTTATTATGGTATTTTTTCTCTATCCATTGTATGTTTGTTTAGGACACAACTCTAGTAGCATGATCTATCCTAGATGCAAACCCAGCACAAGTTTCAACTTTCAATTGAAGATCATGATTCTTAAAAGAAAGACATGAGATTCCATACACTAGGCCATGGTTTTGGGAAAGCAATGCCAAAAATTTAAATACTCATGTTGATAATAATAGCATTCAATATTCTAAATTTTGGTTTAACCCCAAGGAAGGATCATTTCAATGGTATCTGAATCAGTTGCATATCAAATTGTGTGGTTCCATGTTGTTTCTAATTACTTAAATGTCAAAGTGAATTAATCCTATGCACCCAAGAGGGACAGGATCATATAGATACTTTACTAGAAGTGGAGCCGATCAATAGTAAAATCCTATGGATAAGTTGAAGAACATATTTTCTTAGTTCAATCAAGAAATTTTCTAGAAGGAAACAAATTTGTTCAACAAGCTATGCAAGAGTCAATTTCCCATGCTCATGGTGTTCGCATACACATATTCATGAGTGTGTCCATCCACTATCCTAAAATTTAATTTGGGAGAAGCTTTCATGGTGCCTAATATTGCAAATATGGTGCCTTCTTACCAGAAGAATGGACATTTCATGGGATCTAGTGCCACAATAAAATATGGTTTTTTACATATGAAGGTAGAGAAGCATAACCGTGATGGGTCATAGATGTTGTGGAGGGATGAAAAGGCTCATGTCAATTCCACACGATAGATCCATCAAAATGGATTTTGTAAAAAAATGGGTGAAGATTGGACAAGATTCCAAGTCTAAGGTTAAGAAGACTCATAAACATTTTCCTTTGGATGAATAATGTAATTGCAGGGAGAAGTTCTTTTTTAAAAATATCACTATTCTACAATATTGCACATTTCTCCCATAGTGCACTTTGAGCCTTTTTAAATACCAAACCACACTTTATCATAGTGTCTAAAGGACACCAAATTTTTGGAAGCCTAGCCTTGTGTGGGGGGCCCACATGTGGATAGCCAACTAGTAGCACTAAAACCAATATTTTGAAACCAACTATAGAACAAAGTAAAGCAAGATGATAATGTCATCATTTGATGCTAGATGGTGAGCAGGCATGATTTCACAACAAAAATTGTGTCATTAGGAATTAACCATGTGATTGAGTGAAACTATAAGATTTAACCACGTCATAGCATCACCAATAGAAAATGATAAGGCTAGTTTGAGGCCCTAACCATGAAAAAATTCTCATTTTGTAGCTTAATGGGTCTTAACCATAGTTAAGGCAATATGGTTCCGAAGTTGTGCAAACCTTGTTTCACCAGATCATTGGAGTTAAGGTGCAACCCCAGGTTAAGCCTATGATAAAGTAAGAAAGATGACATGTAGTGCAATGTGTTGACTGGGTAGAGATGAGGTGGCAGGAGCCATCCAATAGGAGGTTGTTATGTGGCACCCAGTGGTCAACTAGGGGTTGAACCAGATGGAAAAAGGGAAGAAAAATATAAAATTGAGAAAATTTAATTTTTATTGATTTTTCTATAATTTTTAAATGTACAGGCTTGTGATATGAAAATTTAAAAAAATTTAAAGTTTTCTATAGTTTTGACTATAGGATTTTTTAAAAATTTCGTTTAAAATGATCTGAATTTACAATGGGGGCCTGATTTTCAAACGCATGCTAGAGGGTCATTTTTCATCAAAAATATGTAGTGTAGTATACCATCAAAACTGGGAGAAGATGAACTTCCTAAATATGGGATCATAATTTGCATAGGTATTTAGTGGTATAGGTTATAATCAGATTTGTCTTTTCTTGGGCATTCTCAATAGAATGGGCAGAATTCATCATTAAGCATCAAAATTAGTTGGAAGGTGGAGATGAAAGTTTGTTGAAGCTAGAATTTGAGAAAAATGATTATGAAAGTTTTTTCTTGCCTCTAGAAGTCATTTGACAAGTGTTTTTCCCTTGCTTTGATCTTAGATTTGACATTTAAATCAAATAAACTTTTGAACCATTCTAAAGATATTTTCAAAGCATTCTCAAGCAGCAATGAAAAGATCTAATTTTTAGTTGTAGAGAGAGAGTGGAGAGATGTTTTGCATCTGTAGATGGAATTTTTCCAAGTGGACAAATGGTAGCATCTGATCTAATCTAGGATTTTTTCTTTTCTATTTAGTCTCTTCTTTCCTCTCTCTCAAGGGTTGGCAGTTTTCACTATGAGACCATAGGTTCCAGTTTTGATATTTTTTCACTATCGTGATACCATTTTCTTCATCATTTTCTCTTGTAATAAAAAACAAGTAATAAGAACACATATAGTTCTAATCTGTTAGGCAATTTTATGATTCAATTTCACGTATCTTATTATATGTGTTTCAAGGAAATAAATAAAAGTGCAGCAGCAAGTTAATCTTCTATCTGAGTTTTGTCTCTTGTTCATGCTATTTGTGATCTATGATATATGTACAAGGTACATATTTTCCAAATACAATTTGTTTTAGATTGTAAATGTTGATATTGTTTTCTTGTGATTCAATGAGTCATGTAAATTCTTATTTTATCATCATAGGATTGCAAATCTCATGAAGGGATAGGTTGAGTGTGAGATTTAGAAAGATGCTGATGTCTAATTCACAATGTGAATGGATAGATCATGAAGTCCTAATGTATGGGATATGTCAATGGCTTTCAAGGATGTGTGTTAGGGGTTTGTGGGATTGCCTAATAGATAAGGCACTAATTAGTTATAGGATCAAAGTGTAATGTTGTTCATGTCATGGTTCTATTGAAATCAACATCATTAATCAAATATATTTTCCCTTTAATGTTGAAAGAATTAAAAAGTGTTTCCCTCACTTGGTTTATCAAGTTCTTAGGTCATGTTAGTAACTATTTCATGTCTATGATCATTTCATAAGTGTTTGAAAGTTAAGGGTTTCATCTTCTTTGTAGATTCAAGTGTATGATTTAGCACTAGTACCATATAAATGAATCTAAGGTCCATCCACCTAGGTTTTACAGAGCTTGAAGTAGAAGAAGGATCTAGCCTTATAGTTGGCCCGGTGTTTGAAAGGATGTGTTATAAATGGGAAGTAGTTTCCCCTAGATGTATTCTATTCTCATTGGAATAATTTGAAACTGTGATGTTTCAAAACACCAACAAGATCAACAATTCAAGTGATTGAGAAAGTGACACCTTGCACTAAGAACTTTACCAAAGAGACTTTACTTAGAAGGTTGGAAATGGAAGAAGTGATCTTGAAGAAATTCATAGAATTACCCAGAGTGGAAATATCTTTTAGTACATTAATTTTTCATCCTTCTTTATCAAGAAGTGCAAGAACTAGTGGAGACTATGCTAGTCACAAAAGATCCAAATCTAAGAAGGATAGAAGAATTGAAGAAGGAATTGCCCTACTTGTAAGAAGAGAACTAGATGGTAAGAGAATTTCAAATGTTGGCCTAGAAATCAATTTGTTCATTAAGCTTCTAAGCATCCTAAAAGATAGAAAAATTATAAGAAAAATTTCACACCTAGAAGAACTAGAGATTGTTTGTATGAAAATGAAGATGATGAATCTAAGGAAAGAATTCAGAGTGCAAGTGATGATGAATTAGGAATTGTGGCTATAAAAGAAGAGAATTTTGAAAATAAAATTAGAGAAGAAAATGCCTTGGTTTCACAAGTTGAAAAGAAATTTGATTGTATTATAGATAGTAGATGTTGATAGCATATGACTAAAGACATGAATAAGTTTTTCAAGTTTAGAAATCATGATAGATATATTGTTAGAGTTGGCAACAATGTAGCTTGTCACATCATAAGAATAGGATCTATTATTGTTGATGGAAAGACTAACATTGATGATGTTTATTTTATTGTTGGATTAAAGAATAATATACTAACTATTGGATATTTGGTTGATAAAGGTTATCAAATATAATTTACACAGAAGACTTGCATTATCAAGGATAAATATGGTAAGTTTATTGGAACTAGTACAAGATATAGAGGTATTTTGTTTCAATTTAACCCTACGTAAATGACTTGTTTCATTGCAAAAGTGGATAACAATTGGCTATGAAATAGAAAGTTTTTTCATATAAACTTGATAACATTATGAAGGCTAGTAGTACATATTTTGTTAGAGATTTACCTAGAATCATGAAGCCTACTAATTTCATTTGCAAAGAATGTATTAATGCTAAGCAAAAGAAGGTTTCTTTTCCTAGCAAGAAGTTCACTACCACAATAAAATTGGAGATTGTTCGTATAGATTTAAGTGGTCCTACTAGAGCAAGAGGATTCTATGGTAAAAGGTACTTTATGATTTTTAATGATTTCACTAGAATGGTGTGGGTAGCATTTCTTAAAGAAACATCTAAAGCATTTGAAAAGTTCATGTTGTTCAAGTATAGAGTTGAAAATGAATCTTGTGTAAAGATAAAATGTTTAAGATCAGATAGAGGTGGAGATTTTTCTTCTAGATATTTTAACATCTTTTAAAATGGCATTAAGAGAAAACTATCATCACCCTGACTCATGAGCTAAATGGGATTGTAAAAAGAAGGAATAGATGTGCAGCTAAAGAAGAAAGAGAAATGATGTTTGAGAATGGTGTATTCAAGACATTTTGGAGAGAATTAGTCAAAAAAATAGTATACACCATGAATAGAGTATAGATAAGAAATTTAGATTGTGGTGACTGATTAGGAAAGTACTGTACATACTTCATAAATAGTGGGGTTCAAAAAAAAAAATTTGGAAGTAGCCGACATGGTAGCCGACATATTATGGCCGACATATGGCCGACATGTTATAACCCTAAAGCGGTTTAATACTTGTATAAAAAGGGCTTAGGGTTGGGTATTTTTTATGTGTGGTGATACGAAATTGGTTCTTGCGGCGGTATTGAGCTGTAAGGGATTATGAATTGTAATCAGGTTGTAATCACTGGATTGTAATAAGATCGGACTTGCTGTTTGGTGGACGTAGCCCAAGGATTGGGTGAACCATGTTAAATCTTGGTGCCTTGTGTTCATTTCTATGTGTTCTATTATTTCTGTTATTGGTTATATTTGCATGTAGTTTTTATTTCTGTCCGTGGTTTATCCTAACAAGTGGTATCAGAGCCTAGTTGTTTCTCAGTTATCCTCTGCAGGAAAGTATCACGGTTAAGTGGGAGTCTCACGGTTGAGTGGGAGCAATGGCAGATGATGGTAAGCTAAGGGTTGATAGGTTTAATGGGCAGAACTTCCAGTTATGGAAGATGCAAATGGAAGACTATTTATATCAGAAGGATTTATGGAAGCCGTTGGAAGGAAAAGCCAAGAATCAGGGAACTATGTCAGAGGCTAAATGGGATCTTTTGGACAGAAAGGCACTCGAAAGCATTCGGTTATGCTTGGCACCATCGGTGGCATTTAATATTACAAAAGCAAAGACGACAGAAGATTTGATGAAAACCCTAGCGACACTGTATGAAAAGCCCTCCGCTTCAAATAAGGTATTTCTCATGAAGCGTTTATTTAATATGAAAATGGCAGAAGGTGGATCTGTTGCAGATCATTTAAATGAGTTTAATACTATTACTAGTCAATTATCTTCTATGGGTATCAATTTTGATGAAGAAATTATTGCTCTCTTGATTTTGTGTTCTTTGCCTGAAAGTTGGAATGGCTTGGTAATGGCAGTGAGTAATTCTGTTCCTGGATCAAGTACCCTAAAATATGATGATGTGATCGGTGTTATTTAAGTGAGGAAACTCGTAGAAAATCCTCAGGTGGATCTACATCAGGAAGTGCTTTAAATGCACAAAGCAGGGGCAGAACGACTGAAAGAGGAAGTAACTCTGGAAATCATGGGAAATCAAGAGGAAAGTCAAAGGGGAGGAGGTCTCAATCGAGAGGACCAAATGATTGCTGGTACTGTGGGAAACCAGGGCACAAAAAGAAAGATTGCTGGACTCGAAAGAAAAATGAAGGAGATAAATCAGATGGAGACAAAGAGGCAAATGTGGTAAGTAATAAATCCGAAGAGGATGCTTTTCTTCTATCTTTAGAGAGTGTTGATGATTCATGGGTTTTAGATTATGGTGCTTCTTTTCATGCTACACCTCATAGAGCTTATTTCATTGATTATGTCCAAGGGGATTTTGGGCTTGTTTATTTGGGGGATAATGAACCCTGTCAGATTGTTGGAAAGGGAAAAATTAAGATTAAGTTGCAGAATGGGAATCATTGGCTACTACATGAGGTAAGACATGTTCCAAAGCTGAGTAGGAATTTAATTTTAGCAGGGCAACTCGGTGATGAGGGTTGTGTAATTACTTTTAATGATAAAAATTGGAAGGTTTCAAAAGGTTCCCTTGTAGTAGCAAAAGGTGTGAAAGTAGGCACCTTATATCTTTGTACAGGTCATATTGTTCCTTCTACTTTGATTGTTTCAGAGAAAAATGAATATTCAAGAACAATTACTGCAGTTGAGCAGGGAGAACAAATAGCTGCTGTAGATTCTGATACAGCGCTGTGGCACAATAGACTTGGGCACATGAGTGAGAAAGGTATAAAAGTACTTCATTCAAGGAAAGTTTTACCAGGTCTAAAATGTGTGAATATGGATTTCTGTGAAAGTTGTGTGTATGGAAAACAAAAGAGAGTTAGTTTTGTAAAGACAGGGAAGGAAAACAAAAAGGAGAAATTATAGCTTGTGCATACAGATGTATGGGGACCGGCTCAGGTATCTTCCCTTGGTGGCTCTCATTATTATGTTACATTTATTGATGACGCAACTAGAAAAGTATGGGTTTATTTCCTTAGACAGAAATCTGATGTATTTCAAACTTTTAAGAAATGGAAATGCTTGGTTGAAAATGAGACTGGTAACAAATTAAAATGTCTCAGATCTGATAATGGTGGTGAGTATTGCAGTCATGAATTTGAAGATTATTGCTCCACTAATGGTATTCATAGACAAAAAACTGTTCCAAGGACTCCATAGGAAAATGGAGTGGCTGAACGCATGAATAGGACTATAATGGAGCGCGCAAGGAGCATGAGGTTGTATGCTGGGTTGCCCTTACACATGTGGGCGGAGGCTGTCAATACTGCAGTATATTTGATTAATAGAGGTCCCTCTACTCCTTTGGGCTGTGGTATTCCAGAGGAAGCATGGACTGGTAAGAAGGTGAGTTATTCTTTTCTCAAGACCTTCGGTTGTGAAGCTTTTTCTCATATAGACTCTGAAAATAGAACCAAGCTAGAAGAAAAATCAAAGAAATGTGTCTTTGTTGGATATGGCATTAATGAATTTTGCTATAGGCTTTGGGATTTTGAAAATCATAAAATTATAAGAAGCCAAGATGTCATATTCAATGAAAAAGTGTTGTACAAAGATCTGTTGCAGCAACATGAGAAGAAAGAAGATGATTATGTAGTGCTGGATGATACTCCAGAAGCTGATGTTCCAACCATTCCTCATGATGTGCAACAACTGCAAAAACAAATACCACACACACCAGTGAATGTTAGACGGTCAACAAGGCCAATTAGACCTCCACAAAGGTCTTCTCCCTCTTTGTATTCTATTTTACTTACTGATGTTGGTGAACCTGAAAGTTATGATGAAGCTGTGCAGGTGGATACTAAGATTCAGTGGGAGTCTGCAATGAAAGATGAAATGGACTCTTTGCTGAAAAATAAGACATGGGATTTGTGCAAGTTGCCTGCAGGTAAAAAGGCTTTACAGAATAAATGGGTTTACAGGTTGAAAGAAGAGGAAGGAGGTAAGAAAAGATTTAAGGCCAGGTTAGTTGTAAAAGGATTTGCACAGAAAAAGGGAATTGATTTTGATGAGATATTTTCTCCTGTTGTTAAAATGACTTCTATTCGTACTGTTTTAAGTCTTGTGGCTACTGAAGATTTGCATTTAGAGCAGATGGATGTTAAAATAGCCTTTCTTCATGGTGATTTGGATGAAGAAATATATATGGCTCAGCCACAGGGTTTTGAGGTCAAAGGTAAGGAGAACTTAGTGTGCAAATTGAAGAAAAGTTTATATGGCCTGAAGCAAGCACCTCGGCAATGGTATCTGAAATTTGACAGTTTTATGCATGAGCATGGATATAACAGGTGTCATTCAGATTACTGTGTTTATTTTAAGAGGTTGGATGATGATAGCTACATTATTTTATGTCTATATGTTGATGATATGCTTATAGCTGGGTCTAACATGCATCATATTAAGGGGCTAAAATGCCAGTTAGCACATGCATTTGCTATGAAGGATTTGGGGGCAGCAAAACAAATTCTTGGTATGAAGATTTGCAGAGATAGGAAGAACAGAACATTGATGCTATCTCAAGCCGATTATGTTGAGAAGGTGTTGCAACGTTTCTCTATGGAGAATGCTAAAGCTGTCAACACACCTTTACCTGGTCATTTGAAATTGACTAAGGAGATGTGTCCCAAGACACAGGAAGAGGAGGATAAGATGTCCAAGGTACCCTATGCTTTAGCTGGAGGAAGTTTGATGTATGCTATGGTATGCACTAGGCCAGATATTGCACATGCAGTGGGAGTCGTTAGCAGGTATATGAGTCATCCAAGTTTTGAGCATTGGAAAGCTGTCAAGTGGATTCTCAGATATTTGAGAGGAACATCCAATAAGTGTTTACACTTTGGGGGCTCTACTACTGATTTACAGGGCTATGTTGACTCATATTTGGCTGGGGATATTGATACCAGGCAGAGTACTACAGGTTATGTCTTTACTGTTGGTGGGGCAGCCATGAGCTGGGTTTCTAGGCTACAGAAGATTAATGCTCTCTCCACTACAGAGGCAGAGTAAGTTGCTGCTACAGAGGCAGCCAAAGAGATGATATGGCTTCAGTTCTTCTTGGAAGAATTGGGACATCCTCAGTAGGATAATTATTTGTTCACAGATAGTCAGAGTGCCATTCATCTTGCTAAGAATTCAGCTCTGCATTCTAAGACCAAACACATACAGTTGTGGTGCCATTTCATTCAGTCAGTTTTGGAGGATGGATAGTTAAAGCTGGAGAAGATACATACCAATGAAAATCCAGCGGATATGTTGACAAAGGTTGTCACAAGGGAGAAGCTGAACTCCTCTTCAGCTTCAGTTGGTCTTTTAGACTAAATGTGAATAAAAGAACAGCAGAGTCCAGGGTGGTTTGATCTAGTGGGAGCCCCATGCGGTAGTTGTATTGCTACAGGATCAGTCTCCAAGTGGGAGATTGTTGTTTAGTGTGGAGCCTGATCAGTCCCCAAGTGGGAGATTGTTAGATTGTGGTGACTAATTAGGAAAGTACTGTACATACTTCATAAATAGTGGGGTTCAAAAAAAAAAATTTGGAAGTAGCCGACATGGTAGCCGACATGGTAGCCAACATATTATGGCTGACATATGGCCGACATGTTATAACCCTAAAGCGATTTAATACTTGTATAAAAAGGGCTTAGGGTTGGGTATTTTTTATGTGTGGTGATACGAAATTGGTTCTTGCGGCGGTATTGAGCTGTAAGGGATTACGAATTGTAATCATGTTGTAATCACTGGATTGTAATAAGATCGGACTTGCTATTTGGTGGACGTAGCCCAAGGATTGGGTGAACCACGTTAAATCTTGGTGCCTTGTGTTCATTTCTGTGTGTTCTATTATTTCTGTTATTGGTTATATTTGCATGTAGTTTTTATTTCTGTCCGTGGTTTATCCTAACAAAGAAAAGGTACAAACAAGACTTTTTTATCAATTATGGTTTGGACATGCACCATTAGTAAAATATTTCAGAATTTTTGGACATAAGTGTTACATAAAGGGAGATGATGATATTGGTCAGTTTGATGCAAGAAGAGATGAAGGTATGTTCCTTATTTATTCATTGAAAAGAAAATCTATAGATTTCTTAATCAAAGAACTAAGACAATTGTTGGTTGTGCAAATGTGAAAGTGGATGAAAATTTTGGAGTTAAATAGAGAATGCTAGATTATATTTCTAATGAAGAACAAGATAATACTAAACCTATTAAATAGAATAATGATGTTTTCTTTGAGACTAACAATGATTTATAGAATGATATTTAAATTGTTATAAAAGAATAGAGATATGAACCAAGAGAAGAAGTAAGAGTTGAAATAGCAACTTCTACACCAAACATGAATTTGACAAAGAACCACCCTATTGATCATATTATTGGAAGAAAAGACAAATGAGTGATGACAAGAAACATAGTACATGAGGAATCATGTTTGATCTTTCAAGTTGAACCAAAGAGAATAGATGAGGCATACAAGGATGATCATTAGATTCAAGAAATGAAGGAAGAATTAGATTAGATTGTGAAGAATGAGACATGGAAATTGGTTCCTAGACCTAAAGACAAGAATATAATAGGAACTAAAAGGGTCTTTAGAAATAAGATGACTGAAAAAGGAGAATTTGTGAAGAATAAAGAAAGGTTGGTATCCAAAGGATATTCATAGAAAGAAGGTATAGATTATGAAGAGATAGTTTCCCCTATTTCAAGAATGGGAGTAGTAAGAATGTTCCTGGCTAATGCAACAAATAAGAAGTTTAAAGTATATCATATTGATGTAAATTCATCATTTTTTAATGGAGAACTTGAAGAAGAATTTTACATTGAACAACTTGAAGGATTTTCTTTGATAGAGGAAAAGGACATGGTATGTAGATTAAAGAAAGCATTATATGATCTAAAGAAAGCACCTAGAACCTAATATGCAAGATTGGACAAGTATTTGGAAAAATTGGGATTTACTAAAGGTATGATAGACAGTAACCTATGTTTGAAAGAAATTGAGAATGGATTATTGATCATTGTAATATTTGTTGATGACATGATCTTTAGAGGTAGTGATGAAGAAAGTGATAAGTTTGTTGATGAAATGAAGAATGAATTTGAGATGAGTATGATTGGTGAGATGAAATTTTTCTTGGGTTTACAGATTGTAAAGAATAGTGATAATATTTTCTTCTCACAATCTAATTATTTGAAAGACTTGTTGAAAAGATTTGTCTTTAAAAATTGTAAGCCTATTGGTACGCCTATGATAACCAGTCACAAATTATCATGATATATGATTAGAGATTGGAATTATTTGACTCACACTAGACCAAATATAAAAAATATAGTTGGGATGGTAGCAAGATTTCAAGATGATCCTAAGGAATTACATTATGCAGTAGTAAAGAGGATATTAAGATATTTAAAGGGTACAGCTAATTTTTTACTATGGTATGATAGATCAAGTGATTTTACTTTGCGTGCTTATACTAATATAGATTGGGAAGGTAGCCATCCATCTTTTATCTTCTTCCACCATAACTTTTCTTCTTCATCTTTCTTCTTTTGCTCTATTACTTCACATAGTCTTACTGAGTGGCTTTCTTGTTCTCTCTTGAGTTCCTTTTCCCTTTTGCTTAGAATATTTCTCTTCTCCAATAGTTTTGCTATTGCTTCATCATTATTTCCACCTTTTCCATTATCCAATAGATCTTTTGTATCTATTTCCTTATATAGTGTGTCATTTTTTTCAACTACCATTTCTTTCCTTTTTCTCAATGATTTCTTCAACTCTTCTCTTTCTCCCTCAAGTTGTTACAATATGATCTAGATTTCAACCATCTAGTACTCAATGAATTTTCCAATCTTGTATTCCTCCATCTCCAAGATATGGTCATCTCAAGTTGTTAGACTTCTTCCAAGAGAACGAAGCTCTAAAACCAATTGTTGGAAGGATTTAATGGGAAGCAAAATACTAAGAGGGGGATGAGTTAGGATATTTAACTTTTTCTTATAAAACCAAATTATTGAGTTCACAACTAATTCATCTGATATCTTAGATCTAATCAAAACTATAATGTTGTATCATAAATGAATTATACATAACATCCATAAAAGATTCAACACATAACACAAATGATTTGGTTATCTAGAAACGCTTCAATATGAAGGTAAAACTAGGGTGGGGATGAAACCCACAAATCTTCATTGTTGCAACAATAAAGTTAACTTGTTATAGTTACAATGTTTGATCATAATATACAATCTACCATGTCAGGGGTCTGCCCTATCAAAATCTTCAAGGCTATTAAGTCCTACTATTAAAGGATTTTACACTTACAATTAAGTAAGAATTTTGTTTGGAGATTTCAATAGATCGGTTAGGATCACTCAGTTAAGAGATTTTCCCTAATTCAATATTACTAAAGATGATTTAGTACCTGAGCCTTAGTTTTCTCTATAAGATGATTTTGGATCTCCTTTGTACAATTTCTTGATCTAGTCTCTCACTCTGATTGTAGACACTTAAAATCATCCCCAAAGTCTATATTAATTTATTTAATATTGCCCTTGAAATTATAATTATTTATTTATTAATTAATTATATTTTTCATATTCTTCTACCTATTTAATTAAATTTATTTATTAAGCAGGTTCACTTTTCTAAGGTATTTAAATTTAATTTAAATACTTCCATCTTTAATGTGTTAAATTTATTTAATACATAACCTTCCATAAATCCCCCTTTTAAATAAATTATATTTATTTAAATCCCTTCATCTCATTAATTCCTCTAAACCTATGATTAAATTAAAGCTTATTTAATTTAATCTTAAACCTAGCCTAAAACCTAGTCTACACCCATCACTTTCATCCTCCTAAGACTATCCACCATTTAATCCCACTTAATTACCTTAATCATCTTGCTAAACCTACCTTAAGCCTAAGTGTGTGCTCACACATGTGTGAGGACCACTCCCATTTCTCACACTCTTGCAAACTTTGTCCCCCACTCCTTTCTTCAAGTTTTCTCACACATGTGTGAGCAAACTTTAAATGTTGACCACTTGCATGGCTTACCTACATGTCTCCTTATGGCACCTATGTGGATGCCACATAGATGCCACCTCACCCAGGGCCTCTCTAAAGCCTATAAATAGAGCCCTTATCTCAATCATTTTCATCTCCTCCACATGTATTGTTATCATTTTAGTTTGAGTTTTGAGCTTTCATAGTGATTTCATGCTAGTTTGAGTTTAGAGCTTTCCTAATGATTTTCATGTTGCATACTAACCTTTGGTAGTTGATAGTTCATTTCATTTACATTCTTAGATTAGCTTGTTCGTGCATTTATATCTTCATTTCACTTGCATACTAGCTTAGTTTTCACATTTAACTTAGTTTTCTTTATTACATTCCATCTCCACATCCACTTGAATGCTCTCAAACATGGCTTCCTCCATAGCCATTGTTTGAGGTGTTCTTCTTTTCATATAGCATAGTTTCATTATCACACTTGCATTTTCACATCAAGAGATTCACCATAGTTGTGTTTAGGGAGAGCACACCAACATCCCTCCAATCTAAACACACCAACAAGGCCTCTCATGTTGCCTTTGTTGAGCTATTTGAGGTTGCTTGAGGATTTGATTTATTGGTTACTTTGAGTTGCAAAACTCAAGCATTATATTAGTCATGTTACATTTTTTTTTGAATATCTTAGTATCCATGTGCAACTAATGTCTATTTGTTTGCTCTTGTTTCCAATAGGTTAGATTATCTAGTATACATTTTGGTATGCCTGGTGGGACCCACGTCTCTATTTTCATCTCTAAAATCCATCAAGAATTTGTAGTCAATCACCATAAAACCTCACATTGTCATTTGTGTTGAACACAGTGTCATCTGCATTTTGTTGTCTATGCAGACTAGTGTCTACACATACTACCATCTATGCATCTTTCTATTCTTATCCACCCACATTACATTTGAGAACCTAGTTTTAGCATCTATGAAGGTTATTCTGTCAGCTGCATTGGGTTTTAACTTTGAGAAATCAATCTGTCATCTATGCATAACATTCTATCATCTATGTTTTTTAGACTATCGTTTGTGTGGTGTGCTGGCTATCTTTTGTCATCTACAAGTTTTAGCATCTCTAATCTTTAAGTTATCATCTATGTCTAACAATAGTACTAAACTATTAGCTATACCCTTTTGCCTTCTATCATCTTCGTAGTTCAACATCTTTAGGTTCTCGCATCTATGCATTTCAGCATCTGCATGTTTTGTCATTTGTGCCTTTAATTTTTCATATGTGATTTTTGGCAGAATTGTTAAGTTTTCAACACATTTATTACTGATTAGTGGTTTCTAGGGATTACTAACGAGTTTTTATGCAAGAAACAGACCTTGAAATACTTAAAACAAACCAATAGTTATTTTTATCACTTAGGAAATTTGTAGTGATTTTCATCACTTTAGGATTAAAGGTTAATTAACTTGCATAGTATAACCACTTGTCTTTTGAATGCATGGTGCAATTTAATGAGTAAAACCCAAAGACACTTTTGAATGTTTTAAAGGAAAACTTTACATCTAATCTTGAATGCCTTAAAAGAATTTATTCATATTTCATTGGAATGGATGTTTAGGATAGCAAATATTTAGAATTGGTGCTTAAAATGAACTCATACACTCTTGAATGCCTTAAGGGAATGGGCATGTATGTTTAGGATAACAAACATTTGGGCTTGGTGATTAAAACAAATTGACATAAATACCTAGGCTAGAAAACATTTAGATTTGGTGCTTAAAATGAATTCATATACTGTTGAATGCCTTAAAGAAAATTGATTTCATTTTCAGCAATTTGCTTATGTTCATGAGCAATTTACTTTCTTGTTGATGAATCCACACTTTTATTTATGTTGACAATGATTACAAGTTGGAAATAACATTATATGCTTTAAACATGTGTGTCTTCAATGTAGATTACAAAATTTAAAACTTTATTGGGAAAGAACATGTGTCTTTTAAACCTCAAGGCCACTTATGTATTCTCTCCCCTTGCACCTTCAAGTGATCTTGGGTGCACAAGAAATAAGTGGTCTTTTTTTTCTTTTTTAGGGGGCCTACTTGGGGATTTGATCACCTCTTTGGATGACCTCAACTCCAGTGTTCTGGTAGAGTATAAGAATCAGGAGGTGAATTGAAAGACACCTCTCTTGGAATTAAAATCTTGTCACTCTTGGCTAAGTCCCAAAGAACTTTATAACTTTGGAAAGTGAAGGAGAAGATTTGGGTTACCATCTCCCCCTAGATGTATGGCATTATTTTCTTTCATCTATGAATTTGGGCCTCACATACCTTGTGTATATCGAGGATGTCCTTTAGATAAGCCTTGTGTACCCTAGTTATAGCCTTATTAAGATTATTGGCATCTTCTACATGCCTGATTGTTTAAACATTCAAAACCAACACCAAATATCAAACAAGTACAAAATGAGTGAAATGGTGAGATAAACTTCAATGAGTGAAATAGTGGTAAGTGGGTCTTCTTAACTCATAGTTATTTTCAAGAGTTCTATATTGGTCTAGCATTTGAAATTGTTTGAGTCTAGTTTGTGCTTGAAACTAAGTCTTGTTTTGTTCCTACCATGATCGATAAAGTCAAACATAAGAAGCTAAAATTTTCCAAACCATTTGTCTACAAGGAAAGGAAGAACCTAGCACATGGTGACAAACAATTTTGATATGCTATCAAAGACATCCAAAAAGAAGAAGCTAAAGAAGACCACTATGATAGAATTGAGTACAATGCAAAACTTCAAAATTAGTCTACCTTCCTAGGAGTAAACCTTATCTTTTTGTTCCTAGTAATTGAGAATTGAGTTAACAGTATAAGTGACCACCACACCTACATTTTCCATATACCATTTTCTTTTTCCACATTTCTAGTCTTCCATTTGTAAACTTCCTCTAGAGAGCTTGATCATTTGAACCTAAAAAAATTGGCATAAGAACACCTTCCAAGATCACAACACTAGACCTTTTATCCATAAGCAAACATCCATCACTTATTTTGGATCACAAGTCCATTGCCAAATACTAAGTAATCAATTTGGTATCCTATCTTGCCCAAAGATCACTTGACCATCTTTGGTAGGAGAAAAATATTTTAGTCTATAAGCACACTTTTTTTGCCAAACCAAGATCTTTTGTTTGCATTTAGGCTATTGTCCCATTTCATTATGTAGGTTCAATAGTTCTCTCCCACATTTTCCTCTTTGTTTCATAGTATTCCACCCATTGGTTTGATCACTATTGTATGGTACATACATGATCCAAAAGATTCACATTTAATCCCATGTCTCACTTATTGGAGTCATTGAGGCAAAAAGAGATGGAGAATCATTTTCCTCCACATGCAACATCATTGGGGGGAGTATTTCCCTCTAGTTCAAAATTTGGCATACCTATCTTCACATCCACACAAGAACCAGAAGATCCTTTTTGTAACACAACTTTGGGAAATGATGATGAGGAAGTATACCAAGAGGAAAACCCTATTGACAACAAAAATATCCCTAATGATGTCTGAACATTCCTTGTAGATTCATACAATGTTAAAATGATGGAAAAATCTATTAGGGCAAACAAGACTGAGATTTTCCTAAACTTGGTTAAAGATGGTGTTAATGTCCCCACAAGCCTTAATGAGACCACCTTGTTTAGACAAATTACAAAGGGTGGTGCTCCATATTGCCAAAAACAACCCAAGCATCTAGCCAAGGACCAATAATGACAACTAGTGTTACATCTACATCAAGTGGCACCACACAACCAGCATTCCAGTTAAGTGCAGAACATATCCAACAAATCATTAGTGTCATACCCAACACTACTATTCATGTTAGTATTCTGCAGTCCACCTTAACAAGTCCAATTGTAGGATTCTTAAACATTGGGAAAATGTCTACTCAATATGTGGAAATTCCAACACAACCAATGTGTGACACTTATTCACAAATTCCAACAGGTGTGTTGAAAAAATCTGTGCCAATTCCAACGACTACATATCAATACATTGGCCAAAGTGGAGCACTTCCACCACCTCATAATACATTTGGAACTCCTTATAGCTTGGGGGTGGATTTATAAATTCTCAACAATCACAAGTGCAACCAAACCAAGATTTAGTCCAACAATTGCATGAACTTCAAAACTTGGTACATAGCATGACCAACAAAGGGGTGAAAGATTTCTCTTTTGAGGAAGTTTGTCACTTTTTCATTTGATAGAACTATTAGCATGATACCATTCCCACCAAACTTTGAGATTCCTAAATTTGAAAAATATATAGGAGAAACGTGTCCTATGACACATCTCAAACAATTCTCAGTTTTGTGTCAAGAAGTAGCCTATAATGAAGATTATCTTAAGAGGCTCTTCACACGAAGCCTTGGAAGCCCCACACTAGAGTGGCTAATGAACTTACCCAAGGATTCCATTACCTCTTTCAATAATTTAATTAAAAAAATTGTAGCACAATACTCTTACAACGTGAACACCATGCCTCATTAAGTGATTTTTGCAACACAAAACAACAAAATGGTGAAACATTTGCCAATTTTCTACAATGGTGGAGGCATCTTGATGACTGCATGCCCTATAAAATTGAAGATTCCCACCTTGTGGATGTATTTACCAAAAACTTGATACCAGATATGTCTTTTCACACAAAGATGGATGGCCCTAAAGATTTTGCTACACTAGTCAAGAAGGGCAAGAGCATTAAAAATGGGCTTTTAGACAAAGGTTTCATCAAACATTATAGCTCATCATCCTCAAAAAATGACACAAACAACAATAGCAAACTCAAATTTTGGTCCAAAAAAAAAGGTGTCACACATGATGATGTCAGTGATGTTAAAAATGTGCAAAACCTTCAAGGAGGAAACAACAACTATCGTAACCAAAATAACAACAATTCAAACCATGACAATCAGAATCAAAACAATTAGCAATCTCACAATCAAACACAATTTTTCCCTCGCAACAACAACAATACTAACAGCAATTACAACTATCACTATGATCGCAATAGGGTGTTAACTAACTTTCATGAAACCTTGGAAGCCATATTCCAAAAACTAGTGGATCACAATTTGATGGTATTTCCCAACACACAACCCTTTGATGAAAATCAACCCAAATCAAAATGGTATAGGGAAAATGAATATTGAAAATACAATCACATCAAAGCACATGACATAGACAAGCATATAAAACTCAAAGTCTTCATACAAAATCTTGTTGATGATGGAGAAATTGAGGTAGAAGGAGGACCATCTTCTAAAAATGCTAAGCTGAAGATATTCCAAAAGTCATTTCTTGATCACAACAATGACAATAACAACAATAGAAACAACAATATGAACAATGTGAATCAAGCTTCCACATTAAATGCACTACCTTATGACTATTCTACTAACCACATATTGGGGTTTGACTCCTTGTGTGGTAAAATAGAAACCAATGATATAGGTGGATTTGACTCCATGTGCGGTCGCATGGAAGAGGTAGACACTCAT
Source organism: Cupressus sempervirens (assembly GCA_028749045.1). Lineage (NCBI taxonomy): Eukaryota > Viridiplantae > Streptophyta > Pinopsida > Cupressales > Cupressaceae > Cupressus > Cupressus sempervirens. The sequence goes on along the minus strand of CM053789.1, from coordinate 503,536,360 downwards.
GTGAATACCCTTGTCCTACAAGTAGCTAATTGTGATGCAACCACTTGATGGGGAAGAGTTACTTTGCAAGCTACCACTCCCAACCCCACTAATCCATCAATTCCACATGCGCCTACTACACCATCCACTTCACAAAGGCCCACTTCTTGCTATTATGTTTTGTCCCATTTCGGTAAGACTCATACATAAATATCCATTCTTGAGCTCCTCACCACATCACCCATCCACAAAGAAATCTTGGAGAAGGCTCTTTTAGAGTCTCGTGTTCTTGAAAACATTAATGCCTCACAATTCACCACCATGATTGGAAACCTTGCCACACAACAACACCTTGTCTTCACAGACAAATATTTCCAAGGTCCTAATCCCCACCATAATTTGTCACTCCACATTAAAGTCCTTATATAGCAACATAAGATTAAGAGAGTCCTTATAGATAATGGATCCGATTTGAACCTATCTACATTGAAGATAATTCATTTCTTGGGACTTCCAGAGGACATTCTAGATATCAATAAAAGGATAAAAATCAAAGCCTATGATGAAAGGGAAATAGAATCAAATGGAGTTATCATGTTACCACTAAAAGTTGGACCAGCCATCATAAATACTGAATGCCATATTCTAGACTTGGATTTTCCATATAACATTTTTCTTGGTCGACCTTGGATACATACACTAAAGTTTGTACCATCTACCTTCCATCAATGCTTGAAATTTCCCCGCCAAGGTAGAGAGGTCATGATTCGAAGAGATCCCACACCTTTTGCCTTTTGTAAAAGATTGGAAGGTGCACTAGAAAATTTTTGTCCAATCAGTGAGTTTGCTAAAGTTATACCCAAGCCTCTCACAATAATAGAATCACCTTCCACAAAAGTGTCAAAGTTAGCCAATAATGATTCCAATTCCTACAAAGAAAAAGAAAAAGTGGAAGATACCAAGGTCAATACTACAGGGAAGAAGGTTACTTTTACTAATTTAGGAATGGAGGAGTATAAGTTCAAAAATGCCTTGTGTGTTGGACAACTACCACTCTCCCCTCATTTCTTTGGAAAACCTTCACAATTACCACCTCCTGCCAGCAAAGAGACTATGAATATTAAGAGGACCACATTTGAACATTGGGGTTCACTTAGTGATGAGAATATGGAATATAATATTCTAGATTGGTTATATTATGATGGAAAAGATGAACCTGTGGAATTCCCCAAGGACATGTTAAGTCCCATCCCATTATCAAAAACATGGGATATCATGGTACTAGCCTTGGACCTAAAGAACATGGAATTAGACAACCCCTTGAAGCTAATAGCTATCCTAAAGGATATGGTTTGGGCTCCATTAAACCCAAGGTATCCTTTGTTGAAAACTATTGTATAGTTGAATCTGATGCTAAGACTGAAGAGGAGGAATTCTTTGAAATACCCTTCCAATACATTGAGGATGACCTAGATAACCATATTTGTACCATTACCATAGCTAACCTTTCATCCATCGACCTACCTCTCATCAACCGTGACATGATAGACTGGGACCTTTAGGACACACCACTAGCTCTCGATATCTATAAGTCTAAGGAAGTAGTGATGGCACTCTTTGGCCTTAAGAATCTCCAAGATTATAAACATGAGATCCAATACAATGAGGAAGCCTACTTTGGTAGCCAAGTCAACTCTCTTAGTCATAAAAGTGAAAAAGAAAATAAAAATGGAAAAATAAAAGAAACATCCTCTAGTGAAAACTCTTCTAGGGCACTTTTGGATGAAGAAAAAGATAAAATAAAAGACACATCTTCTAGTGAAAACCTCCTAGAGGGGCCAAAAGAGGGAGAATTTGACTTTCTATTTACATCTTTACCACCAAAAAAGTCATCTATTTTGAATGAGTACACAATTCCAATCAACTTGGGTACATAGGATAATGCACAAATCACCTACATTGCAACTACTCTAAGTCCTAAAGAACAAAAGGCAATGACTAAATTCTTGAAAAAGGGTAAAATCAATTTTGCACAGACATATAGAGATATGCCTAGTTTAGACATAGATTTGGTTGTGCATCACTTGACAGTAGATCCCAAGATTAAACCAATGAAACAAAAGTTGCACACAATGCATCCTAAGGTAGCACTTTTAGTCAAAGAAAAGTTGTAGAAAATATTAGAGGAAAATTTCATCTGCCCTATTGATTATCCTAAGTGGGTCTCCAACATTGTTCCTATAGGGAAAACATCTGGGGGCATTTGTGTTTGCTCAAATTTTCAAGATTTAAATCTCACATGTTCTAAGGATGATTTTCCACTTCCTAACATAGACATCATAGTGGATTTGACTATTGGACATGAGATGTTGTCTTTGATGGATGGTTTCTCTAGTTACAACACAATCAAGATTGCAAAAGAAGATCAACATAAAATGGAATTTACCACCCCATGGGGAACCTTTCATTATCAATTCATGCCTTTTGGCTTGAAAAATGTTGGTGCCACTTATCAACACGCAGTGACCATAATATTCCATGATCTTCTACATGTCATAATGGAGGACTATGTTGATGACATCCTAGGAAAATCAAAGACACGTGAGTCCCACATTGATGTACTCACCACCATTTTTGAAAGATTGGAGAAATATAAAGTGCACCTAAATCCTAAGAAATGTGTATTTAGGTTCAAATCTGGCAAGTTGTTAGGCTACATTGTGTCAAGAAGAGGTATTGAGGTAGATCCTACAAAAGTAAAAGATATCATGGAAATGCCTCCACCTACCACATTGAAACAACTCCACAATTTTTGAGGAAAGTTACAGTCCATCAGATGATTTTTGGTCTAGTTAGTAGATAAGGTCCATCCACTTCAACATTTGCTTCACAAGGACATTGAGTTTCAGTGGGATTGTCTATGTTAGAAAGCATTTGAAAAAATTAGGGCATACTTGGCTAATCCTTCACTTCTAGTCCCTCCAATTGCAGGACAACCATTGATCCTATACATTTCAGCTACTTTAGTTTCCTGAGGAGTCGTTTTGCAACAACTAGATGACAATGGTAATGAGCAAGCTATATACTATCTCAATTGAACACTAGTTGGTTATGAGTTGAACTACACTACTATTGAGAGAGCTTGTTTGGTAGTAGACTTTTGCATGTAGAAGCTATGTCGTTACATGTTTAATCATACTACACATCTCATTGCCAATATAGATCCACTCAAATATTTTCTATCAAAAGCCTCCCTCACTGGCCGAGCTACAAAATGGATCTTGATTTTGAGTGAGTTTGGCATTGTTTATAAGGAACGCAAGGCCATCAAAGGACAATTAATTGATGATTAGCTTGCTGAAGCTCCTCTTCTAGGAGACCATCCCATAGTAGTAGATTTTCTAGATGACACCATTATGATTGTTACCCCTACTACACCTTGCAAGTTATTCTTTGATGGTTCCTTCACACAAAAGGGATCGGGGGTAGAAATTTTGTTTGTTACATTGCAAGGAGATATCATTCCTAAGTCTTATAAGATATCATTCCCTTGCACAAATAATATAGCTAAGTATGAAGAATTAGTCATAGGGTTGTGTCAAGCTATCAGATGGAATATCAAAAGCCTTCTCATCTTTCGAGACTCACAATTGGTCATTAAACAAGTTACAGATGAATACCACACAAAGGATGAGAAGTTGTTGCCATACTACAGGATAGTTGAGGATCTTAAACAACACTTCACAGAGTTAGTTTTTTAGTAGATACCAAGGGCTAATAACAAAGTAGTAGACACTATGGTTACTATTGCCTCCATGATTGCCATGCTAGAATATAGTCCTAAATGTGAGTTTCTTGTTGAGAATCTTTTTACTCCTGCTTATGAGAAAACTAATTTAAAGTTGGTGTGTGAGATTTTTGGTCTTGAGTATCCATGGTACACTAAAATTTTTGCCTATTTATGTCACAAAACCATTCCCATAGCCCTCACCTTAAATTAAAGAAAAACCTTCATCTGTCACACTACTCGATATACCATCCTAGGTGACACACTTTTCTAAAAACACTTTGATGGAACCCTCCTCTAATGTCTCAATTTAGATGAAGCTAGAATGGCATTAGAAGAGGTCCACCAAGGGATTTGTGGTGCCCATTCTAGTAGCCTTATGTTAGCAAAAAATATTCTTATAATGGGTTACTATTGGCCTACTATGGAAGCAGATGCATATCATTTTGTGAAGAAATGTGTTCCTTGTCAATAGAATGGAAATTTGATACATGTCCCCACCCAAGACCTTCAACCCACCATCACTCCATGGCCCTTTTCCCATTGGGGATTCAATCTTGTTGGTCAAGTATACCCAAATTCCACAAATTTCCACAAGTACATTATTACCACCACTAAGTGCTTCAAAAAGTGGGTCAAGGCTATTCGATTAACCTACATCACTGGAAAATAGATTTCAAAGTTCATCTTGAACTACATTATCTATCATTTTGGTATACCTCAAGACATCATGACTGATAATGGAACACCTTTTAAAAATTAGGAAGTTGCCACATTGTGTAGGAAATCTAGAATCACCTAGCATTTTTCCACCAAATACTACGCCCAAGGCAATGGCCAAGCTAAAGCTACTAATAAAACCATTTTGAAAATCCTAAAGAAAACCATTGAAGTAGCTAGTTGTGATTGGCACCTCCATCTTTCTCTCACCCTTTGGGCCTACTGTACCTCCATCTATACCCCCACAAGAGCCACTCCATTTTCCCTTGTTTATGGTTCTGAGGTTGTCCTACCCATTGAAATTGAGTTCTCTTCCCTCGAAATCTCTCTCAAGAATCTGATGTCTAAAGAAGAATATAGAGTTGCTCACTTGCAAGAGCTACAACTCCTCAATGAGAGACACCTTAATGCCCTAAACCACCTCCACATGTATCAAAATCACCTTCAGCTTTAGTACCACAAAAAAGTCAAGCCATGGGAATTTGAGGTGGGTGAATTAGTTTTGTAACATAGCATGAAGAATCTCCAAAACTGTGAAAAGAAAGGAAGGTTTGAAGCTAATTGGCTCTATCCATTTATCATTATAGCCAAATATGGTTCTAGGGCATATCAGATTGCCACTCCAAAGGGAGATCTGCCCCCTTAACATCTCAAGTAGTTATATGCTTGAGTTTTGCAATTCTTGTATAGTGTTCTTATAGTCTAGCAAAAATCAACAAAAAAAATCATAAAATGTTCTTGAAAAAAGTCTAAAAAGAAGAAAAAGTTCTTGAAAAAAGAATTTTGATCCATTATCTATAGGGCTCATTTCCCTTCACCCCATTCCATCACTTTGTCTTCCTATTTGTGCAAAGTTTTATCTAGCTTATGCTTTTCATGCATCCAATTAAAAAGACCTCTTGTCTATGAGACTTCATTCCACTCCCATTTTTCCAAAGTCCTCTAGTCCGCAAGGCATTTTCCTATTGAGTGTTTGTCCCAATCCCATCACACTAAGTTTTTTTCACAATAGGGCTTGAACAAAATCACCTTTTAGACTTAATGACTTGAGAAACTTTTTCTTTTCACAAACCTTTCTAAAAAAAAACAAATGATTTGTGATAATTGATGTCAAACACAACAAACTTTCATAGGATGAATCCTTCCTATAGGTGGTATTACAACATTCACTTCTAGACCTAAGGTTCTTGGCAAGAACTGTGGACTGAATGACCACTTGGTCATGAGGTCTCTTTTTGGTTGATTTCATTTTGTGTATTAGTAGAAGCCTTTTATGGTGTACCTTGATCTTCCATATTTTGGTCATACCTGAATGGCTCTCATTGACTACACATGTTGTTTATGGTATGATTTATTTTGGAGGCTTTAATACATATGTTTTAGTTTTAGGTTATGTTAATGCATTGCACACTAAGGGCAACGGGTTAGTACACGTTCCACCTAAGATCCCTAAAAATATTTTGGGTGTACCTAGACCTCTCCAAGGCATATATGACATTTTTTCAATCATGACTATGTAAACTACACCTATTGTTCTAAAGTCTCTAGTCTATGCAAAAGAGTTGTGTCATTTATGCTTCTATAGAATATAATGCATAAAATCATTTGTAAAATCAAACTAAGGTGTGCTCTTTCATATAAACACAACTAAATCTCTTGATATGATGTAGTTAGGGTTCATGTAGTATAGGGTTTCATTAAGCCATGCTTGAGATAAGGGTCTTGTTTATCTCCCCCCTCCTATGCTATGCTACTTGGTTTCTATGAGTGAAGGGTTTTGATAGATAATCATTCCTTAGCTTTATTTTCATTTTAGGTTGCATTCATTAGTGTCTTATTAGGATCCATTTCATTGAAATTTCATTAGGCATTTTGTTCATTTAGTTAGTTTGCATCATTAGTTCATTGTATTAATTCATTACATACATCCATTCTACACATCACATCTAGTGGCATATCCATCATACAAACATCTCATAAATGCATCCATACATGTAAAATAACACAATGCATACATCTCATAATCACCAGTAAACTTGCATCATACACATGTTAGGCATCATATATATACATCATAGGCAACATCACATCACATACAGCTTGCATCACAAGTGTCAGTATCCACATCATAGATATCATATTCATCACATAATCCATACACACATAGGGCCATCAAATCATGTTGTATATATATCATCAAAATAATAATGTCTATACAGTCCATATACATCAAATCATATAGAATCATGTAGTACATGTGCATCATCAAAAACTTGCTGCATATGCACATATTTGTCAAAACTACTCCCAATACAAAATCAAGCTGTTGGCTATGACCTGGCCCAGCCCCCCCCTATGTCCCCTCCTCGTGGAGGCCTATATTTTCCTATAGACTACTCTAATCTAGCCCTAACCCTTGTGGTCCATGAGCTCAAGCCTCTCTGAAAATATGGCTTCTACTAATTGGCAGGCATGGCCTCATGATATAGTGACCTATAATAGGCTACCTCTCATATGGCCCATGCCTTTGCTCAGCTGGTTGCAATGGCCTCCTACATAACTATGACAATAGCCCTAGGCTATAGCATCTATCTGGCTATGTCCCTTTGCCTATGGTACTTTTTCACCTGCACCTGATGGGTGTCTCACTCGATGCATAGTGTGGCTACCTCTCCTTGAAGTCTCTCTATCTCCATGAGCTCCTTAGCATCTACATGCACCTCAAAATCAAAAAAATCTCCTATGTCCACCCATGCCTATAGGGCTACTAGAGCCTCTTGTGCTTTATCTACTCTAGCTATTTGAGCCTACAGCTCTGCCTATACAACTACCATGGCCTATTGTAGAATATCTACTCAGGCCTGCTCTATTTGTGCCACACCCTAAAGTTAGACAACCTTTGCATGGAGACTATCCCGCTCTGCCCTAACCATGTTCAATTCCTCTTGTAGCTCCTGTCTTTTTCCACCTAGTGGAACCTATACCTGTGGCCCCTATCCTGGTGCCTATACTAATGTTGGTGCTTGTATTAGTGTTGGTGCCTATGTTGGTACTTGCCCTGACACTCTCCTCACATGGGCTTTGTGCCCTCATGGCTCCTCCTATGCTCCCTATGCCGATGGTGTCATCATAGCTGCCTACCCACCATCCCCTACTCCCTCTCCCTCTCCATATGCCTGCTCTGCTAGTGGTGGTGCCCTAGGCACTATTAATCTCATGGGCTGATGAGCTACCCACCACTATGCATATGTTGCTATCACCCTCGCATCTCCATGATCCTACCTATCTACCCAGGGTGCTAGCTTTATCACTAACCATGAGCTCTATGCTAACCATAGGGTGGTCCCATGACCCCACAACTTACCATACTCTCGTGATATGAAAAAGTACAAAAACATGTTAGGCACTACATCCTAGACTCTGCCAAACTACCGTCGCACTCTAAAAGGCATATATCGCATGACCAAATGAATAGAGCACCCAATGATCCAATAATCTTTCTGTGTGAAGCAAAGATACATCTGGTCCTCAGAGTCATCCTCTCCACCCAATACCAAAACTGTACCCCACCATTCCACACCATCATATAGCATCCATTCAAACATAATAATCTCATTGAGACATTGATGATAGAATCCCACTGACTTTGTGGAGGTGTACTAGATAGGAGGCCAATATCTGCAAGAAAATGGCTCACCAAGATGTCTAGTCTCCTACCTAGTAATCAACTATGTGATCTTGATATGCTCCCAGGACCACACCATCAGTAGTGTCAAACTTGGCCCCATGATCTGCTATGTCATGTATGCACACATGTGTAGATCATGATTAGCTCTACCAGAATGGTCTAGCCACAACAATAAACCTCTATGTCCTCCTATATAAGGGTGCTCAACACTTGCACCCACCCAATAGGAAAGCCATGCCCAGCATGGTTTGGTAGCATCCTTCAGAGTAGAGATGCCAGATACATAGCTGATATGGGAAGTCTCTGCTCTAGTGCTCCTCTCCAGGTCAAGCATGATCTATGGATCAGTAGTCTCTACTATTGCCACCTAAAACACTCTCATAAAAAGGGATTTGCACCCTCCAACATGTACTCTAGATAAGCCCCCTAGATGGGCACTCACAGAATCTGCCACACATCTAGTAGTATGATTGTCACCTCTCCAATAGGTAGATGGAAGCTTCTAGTAGGTGTGTGTCATCACTCAATCAGTGTTGATAGCTATGTTGAATGTGCCCTCAGGTCTAGCCACTCGTGGATGTGCTCCAACCTACATAGTCAGATGTGTCCTCAGTTTGCATCTGTTAGCCTCTCTTCTAACACCATCATTGGGGGATAGTGCTCCCTCAATCAAAAAACCATTGTCTCCTCCAACAGCATAGACATGCAAAGGGTTAGTCTCCTTAGCCTAAGCCATCCCCAGAATGGGGCATCCTACCTAGTTCTTTGCTAATTTGTCTCAATCAGTGCAGACGATATTTAGCATAGACACTAGTTTGTGTGGACATTGATTAGTGTAGACATTGATCCGTAGAGATGTTGATCGGTGTAGATGTCAATCATTGCAAACAACAATCCATGGAGACGTCAGTTCAGCATCTTTGGCAGCTGTGTGGATGCCATTTTTCCTGTCGACACCTACATTTTATCATCTTCAAAGATGAAAAATAGTAGATTACTTTCTTTACTCCCCTTTACTCTACTTTTTCATCTACGAGGATGACAGGATGTATCATGTTGTCTTTCCAAACTCCCTTTCCCTATTTTGTCATCTGCGAAGACGACAGGATGGATCCTATTATCCATGTAGATGACATGGTTCCTATTTTGCCATATGCACAGATGATAAGGCAGAGACTGTCATCTTCGCCCTGATTGCATTTTTGCCCCATTTATGGTACAATAAATGCCCCTAACCTACCCTAATCAACCAAATTGATAAAGAGGAGCAGATGAATCACTAGTGGGCCCATGTCGGCTAATTGTTGGTGCTTTCAAACACGCTCACCAAATTGCAAATAATCAATCAGGTTATTGTTTTCTCTAGATGCTCTACTCTCTAGGTGTGCAAATGACCTTCTTTGAGCCCCTTGGAGGCTTATATAGACCATATGAGGCCCACTTTTGAGCCTATGTCTATCCCCTTTCTACCCCCAAGCCATGCAATGTCTTCATTTCTTCCCTTTTTCTCCTATTTCTTTTCTTCCAAAGACCTTTTCGCAAAAATTGTCTAAAATTTATCATTTGTACAATTTTCATGAGGGGGCACTCTCCTCCTTTTTTTTTGTTCTTAGGACTCCTACCTTCTCTGGGGCAAACTATATTTTCTTTTCTTTGATATGATGTCATCTTGACATCACATCACAGAGGGACAAAATGTAGATGCTTAAAATTGTCCCAAAAGACTATTAATTTATTTAATATTTCTCTTGACATTATGATTAATTATTTATTAATTAATTGTATTTGTCATATTCTTCTACCTATTTAATTGAATTTATTTATTAAGTAGGTTTACTTTTCTAAGGTATTTAAATTTAATTTAAATACTTCCATCCTTAATGTCTTAAATTTATTTAATACATAACCTTCCATAAATCTCCCTTTTAAATAAATTCTATTTATTTAAATCCCTCCATCTCATTAATTCCTCTAAACCTATGATAAAATTAAAGCTTATTTAATTTAATCTTAAACCTAGCCTAAAACTTAGTCTACACCCATCACTTTCATCCTCCTAAGTCTATCCACCATTTAATCTCACTTAATTATCTTAATCATCTTGCTAAACCTACCTTAAGCCTAAGTGTGTGCTCACAAATGTGTGAGGACCACTCCCATTTCTCACACCTCTTACAAATTTTGTCCCCCACTCCTTTTTTCAAGTTTTCTCACACATGTGTGAACAAACTTTAAATGTTGACCACTTGCATGGCTTGCCTACATGTTTGCTTGTGGTACGTATGTAGATGCCACATAGATGCCACCTCACCTAGGGCCTCTCTAAAGCCTATAAATAGAGCCCTTGTCTCAAGCATTTTCATCTCCTCCACATGCATTGTTATCATGTTAGTTTGAGTTTTGAGCTTTCATAGTGATTTCATGCTACTTTGAGTTTAGAGCTTTTGTAGTGATTTTCATGTTGCATACTAACCTTTGGTAGTTGATAGTTCATTGTATTTACATTCTTAGATTAGCTTGTTCATGCATTTACATCTTCATTTCACTTGCATACTAGCTTAGTTTACACATTTAGCTTAGTTTTCTTTATTGCATTCCATCTCCACATCCACTTGAATGCTCTCCAACATGGCTTCCTCCATAGCCATTGTTTGAGGTGTTCTTCATTTCATATAACATAGTTTCATTATTAAACTTACATTTTCACATCAAGAGATTCACCATAGTTGTGTTTAGGGAGAGCACACCAACATTCCTCCAATCTAAACACACCAACAAGGCCTATCACGGGTGCCTTTGTTGAGTTGTTTGAGGTTGCTTGAGGATTTTATTTATTGGTTACTTTGAGTTACAAAACTCAAGCATTATATTAGTTGTGTTTCATTTTGTTTTTAATATCTTAATATCCATGTGCAACTAATGTTTGTTTGTTTGCTCTTGCTTCCAATAGGTAAAATTCTCTAGTATACACTGTTATCTTTTTTCAGTCCTTTACTACTTGGATTTCCTGTGTCTAATCTCCTTTCAAACTTAGTCTTTCTTTCTTTATTCTATCCTTGATCACTTCTCCATTTTTGAATTCACACAAGTATACATTCCTCTCTTTATCATAATGATCCTAGGGTTAGAACCCTCTTTAAATAGACAATCTTTGAAAGTTTTGGATGATAATCAATGGTTCATAATTCATCTTCTTTTGTCATTTCCTTCTAATTTTTTATTGGTTTATTTTCTTTCCTAGGGATCATTATCATTTGTGATGACACATAATCTCTATCTAAATTGTCTCTACAATCAATAAATATTGTATAGAAGTTGACCAAAATTGGGTTACATAGGTATCTGTGTGATTACAAACCCATATGAAAAAATTGGTCTCTCAGCATCTGAATGTTCTAATGCTCACTCATAAATAACCTTCATACTTACAATCAGCTTCTATATTCTTTACTCTTACTCTATGCTTGGAAAAAACTATCTTTTTCATTTACTTGGTCTAAGTTGTGTATGCTTAGCTTAAATATATGCTTGGTCTCAACTGGAGTGCTCAAAAATCTCTAACTTACCTGGCATATAATAAAAAAAAAACAAGTCCTTATATGCCCAACCTTTACTAGATGACTCTGTCATAATGATGACCTTTCATCCTTGCCTAGAAAATTACTAAGTGTGTTTGGACACTAATAGGGAATATAGGTGTAGAGATCAACAATCACCATCTCAACTCTAATTTCAGCTCTAGGTTCCTCCTTGGTTCTTCTTTTTGTTCCATAATTTGTATGCCATTATACAAATCTATGTTAGCCTCATGAAACAACTCAACATTCTTCTAGTTATTCCTTGGACTAGTCTCTTCATCAAAATAATCAAGCATTCTTTCTTGATTTTTAAATGTCTTATCTGCTCTAGCATTTTCAATCTCAACAATGGTCTTAGTTCTTTGATTAAAACATCTATGTTCTTTTTTTTTCATTATCACTTCTTGAATCAAACTTTCCAATATCATCTTCTCTCCTAATGTAACACTTACTTCCAAAGATTCTAAAATATGTAATTGATGGTGCATGTCTATACTAGAGCTCATAGGGATTCTTACCAGTACACTATCTAATTTGTACTTTTTTCATGGTGTATACTTTTGTGTTCACTACTTCTCTCCAAAATATCTTTATAACATTATTCTCAAAGATCATAGCTCTTTCTACCTCTTTTGTTGATTTGTTTCTCCTTTCTGCTATACCATTTTTCTCAAGTGTCTTACAGGGTAAAAGTTATCTTTTAATGTCATTCACTTCACAAAAATTGTTAAACTCATTCGAAGTAAACTGTCCATCTCTATCATATCTCAAACATTTAATTCTCAATCCAAGTTCATTTTTAACTCTATCCTTAAACACCTTAAACTTCTCAAATGTTTCACATTTCTCTCTAAGAAATTCTACACACATCATCCTAGTAAAATCATCAACAAGGATCATGAAATATATTTGACCATAGAATGTTCTTATTTTTGTAGTAAAAATCAAGTCTATTTGTACAAGCTCCAACTTTTTTGATTTAGTAAACTTCTTTCTTAGAAAAAAGGATTATTCTTCTGCTTTTCCATAACACATTCCTTGCATATCATGTTAGTAGGCTTCATAATTTTTGGCAAATCTCTAACAGAAAGTGTAGTGCTCACTTTCACAATGTTATCAAAGTTTTTGTGACAAAAAATTTTATGTCATAACCAATCATCATCAACTTTAGAAACTAAACATGTCATCATAGTAGGATTCAACTAAAAAAAATTACCTCTTGATCATATACTAGTACCAATCATCTTGCCATATTTATCCTTGATAATGCAGGTCTTCTCTATGAATTATAACTGATGTCCCTTGTCAACTAGTTGTCCAACACTTAAAAGATTATGTTTCAAACCATCAATAGAATAAATATCATTAGTGTTATTCTTTCCGTCAAGATTAATATAACATATTGATTTTATGTGATAGGATCATTGTTTCCAATTCTAACAATTCCTCTATCACAACTTTTGAATTCAATGAATTTGTTCATATCTCTAGTCATATGAAGAGAATAACCACTATCTATAATCCAATAAAATTTATTTATTTCAACTTGTGACACTTATTCTTTTTCTTCTCTAACTTCTTCTTTCTTTGGACTTTTCTCCTTAGTTGCAACAAATCTTATTTCATCACTTTCACTCAAAAATATTTCCACACTAGCTTCCAAATCTTTATCATTTTCATAAAGACATTCTCTAGTCTTCCTAGGCTTGAATTTCCTTCTATGCTTCTTTACTCTTTGAGGGAACTTAGAAGCATATTGATCATATCCATTACAAGTCTAACTTTTAAAGATTTTCTTACCTTCAAATTCTCTTCTCACAAGTATGGCAATTCCTTCTTCAATCTTATTTTCTTCTTATGATTTTCCTATGTTGTCACTAGCATAATATCCACTAGTACTTTCCCTTCTTGTCAATGTAGATCAAACACTTAACACATTGAAAGAAGTCTCAATTATAGGTAGATATTTGCTTTGTCTCAAACTAATCTCAATTTATTCCAATATTCCAAGAAGAGTTTATGTTGTGAAATTCTTTGTGCAAGATATAACTTGCTCAATCATTTGCACTATCTTCTTATATGCAAGTGTCAAAGTTTTCAAGATCTTCCATACAATTTTATCTTCATCTTTATTTCCATTACAAGTCTTAATTCCTACAATAATTTTTGAGATTCTACCAAAATAAATTCTTACAAATTCATCTTCCATCATTTCAGCTTCTTGAAATTAACATATCAAATTCTACAATCTAACCTTTCTAGCATTCTTATCACCTTTAAAACTAGATTCCAATGTTTCCAAGTTTCATGTGCTAAATTTAAATATTTTAGTTGATTGTGCTCATTTTTTAGGAAGAGTTGTAAAAAGTGAATCTCTAACAAGCATATTGCATATAAGCAATTTTCTTTGAGGTTTAGTACAATCTTCGAGCTTTTCTTCTTCAACACTTCTTTCTTTCCCTTAGTTATCATGCATAGAAAATGTGTCTTCATTTTCTCCTTCCAATTTTCATAATTAACTCTATCAATTTTCAAACTTTCTTTTCCTAAATGACCTTTCATAGATATCCTTAAGTTGTTAATCTTTTCCTTCAAGGACATGATGGTTTGATACCAGTTGTGAGATAATTGAGGTGGGGTGGCTAATAAGTTATCAAATTAAAACAACTCTTTTTAGCCTTATTAAATATTGAACATGTAATTAGAAAATGCAAAAACAATTAGAAGATAACTGTACATAATAACACCGAATTCATTAACTAGGGAAACCCTTAATTAGAGGGAAAACCCTAGTGGAGATGGTACCCAAAAATTGATGTACTAATATATAAGATTCTTGTATGAGGATGGACCTTGTTAGGAGTTAATGAATTGCATTTAGTACATATTAGTCCTTATTAGGAGACTTTGAATCCTTGCTAGGAGATTACAACCCTATAACGAGTTGTACCAACCCTACTAGTAGTTGTGGAAGGAAGAAGGGCCCACTGTCTAAACAACATCAGGGGAAATACCATTGAACTCACTATCAAACTAGCTTTAGTACTATCCTTTTTAGAATAATAAAATTAATCAACTATCCATAGCAACCTCTTTGCCAAATATAGTCTCTTTCTTAGCTCTTTGTGCCTTAACCACACCAAACACTTCTCTAATCACAAGATATTCAATATTAGATTCACTAGATCTCATATCCAAGTTTGCATACTCACATTTCACAAATCCACTTCAATCACTAACTCACACTTCTATTAAATCACTCAATCACAACTCCACAAAAGGTAAACAACTTTCCTTTATACCAATTCCTCAAACTAATTATTGAGTTGGCCTTGATCCTTTCCCAATTTATAATTATAATATTTGACCATATTAAGATAATACATCACATGTTACATTACATCTTTACTATTAGCATGTACATTGATGCTATGGGGGAGTACTATAGAACATTGATATGATGTATAACTATGTTTTTGAATAAGGACAACATAGTAATAAGTTAGTAAAATTGGTAAAGTAGCAGACTATGATTTTTGTATATAGGACAATACATTGCGTACCTACTCATGCACAGTTACTAGCATATACTATAGCATGTATGTGACATGTGAGCAAGTGTGCAAAACCTAAATTGACTGTGTACAAAAGTTATTAATGATTTATAGAGAATCATAGGGAAACATGGAATTGGGAAAATAGTTTATATTATATGATTGATATAGCACATTGTATTTGGAATGAAGGGTTGCACAATTAACCAAAGGTAGTACACTGACCATTGATGATGTCAACGAGTGCACAAGTATGAAAGTCACATGTGAAAGTTTGTGTATAATTGTGAGCCAACAATATTAATTAAATGTGTATTTCATTGAATTAACTTATAATAAAGTATGGAGCGGACTCAAGGAATTAATATTGAGTGTGGTATAAAGGAAAGATGTTTTCTGAGTTTTAGACATCATCATTTTTGAGATCAAGAAGAAAATAAGAATTGTGAATTGTGAAGTAGAGGAGCAAAGTAATCTACTAATACGTGACCTCAATGGTTACTTTTGATGGGTTCAGAGTTCTAGATCTGATTGCATGATCTATGATGTACTGGACGAAGGAAGAAGTGAAAGATTATCTCACATCTATTATTTTGAAAGGAATAGTACCGAGATCAATTGGACAGTGGGTTTGTTGATCTGATCTTGAAGCTATTTGGACAGTGGATTCAACTACCTTCTATAACTCCTAACAAGGTTGGAATCTCCTAATAGGGATTCAAATTCTCCTAACATAGACTCTTTGTACTAAATGTTGTAACAGACTCCTAACAGGGTCCATCCTCTAACCAAGAATATTCATATTAGTACATTATTTTGTGGGCATCATTCACACTGAGGTTTTCCCTTTAATCAAGGGTTTCCCTAGTCAACATATCTGGTGTAATTGTGTGTGTACATTTATTTATTATTGTTTTTTACTTGGTTGAATATTTAAGAATTTCTCAAGATTAAGATATAACTGATTTAGCTCCGCCCTCTCGGTTATATCGATGATCTACTATTTCTAACATTTACAACTCTACATAATCTCAACAGAATCATTAGCTCATGGTCCTCATAACTCTTCACATAATTCTCATTAGGATGTATACATTTGAAAACTACATCTTCATCACGTCTTATATCTTTGAACAAGCTCACTTAACCAGATTATATCTCTATTAGGAGATATGATCAAAACATTAACAATTTCTTATTAGGTACTCTATCTGAATGTTATCTTCAATAAATCATGAAGAATTGTTAACCGTCTTCATATTTCCAAATGTACACTTGACCACATCATCAGGACATTCTTTAGAACACATTCTTAATTATGCATAGCCTCATCTTCAATCCTTGAACTATGCAAACTCAATATTTGTCTTCTTCTCTCTCAATCCCACAAAATAACATGTATGTTGAAATTAATGAAAAACACCACTATGAATGCAACATATGACTACCATACGAACTCTCGAGCAATGCTAGGATACTCCCCCATAGGAATACCAACAACATTCATGCTAAAAATAAGAGTCTTTATTTGATTAGGTGGAGTGAATGATGTCTTGGTGTAAGAAACTTGCAATAAAAATATTAATTGTTTCCACATAACCCATAATAGATTTGAAATAAATATTGTAATGCCCTGCCAAGAGATCCAAAGAATTAACCTAAAGTTTCACTAAGTTTGGTAGCATTTTTTTTTTTTTTTTTTAACATGAAAGTAAATCCATCTACATCATTCACATGATAGTGGAAGCAATAGCAACATTTCAAATAAAAGTAAACATAGCATACATAAAAGATTACATTCTTTAAGGATCCCTTAACATTGAATCACATCTAACATAACTAATTTATGTTTCCATCTAATACTACATCCACATAAATTAACAATGAAAAGTCTAATGTTCATAAATTACATTTCTGATTGCTCAAACATTCACTGTACATGCCATAGGGTATGAAAGGCATAAAATAATATACATCTATGTAAATAAAATATATCATTATACTAACTCTAATCCATGATGCAATAACATAAATGAAACCACAAATCATACATGAGACATCATCATAGAAGATTACAAACATAACTAAGTGCATAGTTCCTCCCAACCATAAATAACATCATTAGACCATCATGGATCCTAGCCATCCCTCCATGTGTAACATCCCAAGTCATTGAAGAGATCATCGTTATTATCATAGTACGAATGTCACTCCTAAAACATCCTACATCATATGCAGAAAGTAATCTAACATGCAAAGTAAAGCATAAGATAACATCATCTAACATATGCAAATCATCAATGTGAGGATACATGTCCACCATCATAATCCATGAAGATAGATGCCAACAAAGAGTGCATCAACCATGGTGTCTTGGATGGATCTCAAATGATAAGAGTAGAAAAACACTACCACCCGATCGTGTGGAACCTAAGTGGTCCACTCCCACTATGCTGAGGAGATAATCTCAAGTCCCAAATAGGTTAAGAATCAAAAAGTATAAATACTCACTAAGTACAAGAATACTAAAAGTATACTAACTTAAAGGTTCCAATCACAAAACTAACATCTAATCCAAGAGGCACAACAATGACATGTAGGAAACCTACTCTGTAAGTGGGTAAGTGTCATCACATATATCATGTAGAAGTTACCTTGGCAGTTAGCTTAGGACTCCATGGGTCCCTACTGATCCTTATGTAGCCACTAGTATCCTCTCATAATGACAAGGCATACTATGGAATGCAAGGTTGCAACCAAGCGTTCTCTCTACTCCCATCCTAGTCTATACTAGCACTCGAGGCATGGGCAAGAACAAAACAATTATCTTTTTAGATTCATTTAATCCCCATTTAGTGCAAATGTTATCACTTATTAACAAAATTTACAATGAGTTACCTTGGCAGCCACTTAGGGCCCTGGCCCCCATTGCAAGCCACTTCTTGACACTACAAGTAGATAACCTACCCTAAGCTCATGGAATCATAAATCACAAAATCACCACAATCCTATACAAGCAACTTGAAAAATACCAAAAGAATAATCCATAATAAGAGCATTAAATCTCCATGAGCACATGAAAGGCATCCATTAATAATCATGACCACAATAGTTCTCTATTGGCAACTGAAGGTATCACTGATAATCACAATATCCATTGGTTCTCAATAACCAAAATATATCTCAAAATCATACTGATCAAAGACTCCAAAATGGTTGAGTCAAAACATTTCACAACATGACATCATCAAGAAATAAATCAACATTTCAGTCCCATCATGGCAACTAGAAAGTAATCCAAGGATAACTGATCGATGACTCAAAAATTGTTAAGTCAAGTGTCTCAGATACATATAACTCAGCTTCACTCAAGAAGACTGATGAGCAATAACAATCAGTAAATACAAACATCTCATAAAGCATACGATCACATTACCATGGTTGGGTTTATAAAGATCGAGATCAAAAGACATCATCATGACATCACAATCATAACCCTCGAGCCTCTGGTAGATGTCTTATAACTGGTCAACACTAGTCAGCCCAAAAACCCAAAACAAGAAGCATAGAGAAAAAACAATGCAAGCACATGTTTGAGTTTGCTAAAATTACACAATCACATGCAATGTGGGATAAATATCCAAAGGAAACACATATGATATTAACCACCTAATTAGTCATCATCAACATCTAAAAATATTGAATAATCATCAATAACTAAAAACACTGAGTATTCATCAATATATGAAAACATTGAGTAATCATCGATATATGAAAACACTGAGTAATCATCATTATGCCTACATGAAATATAGAGTTCCAAATGATCTCATTATGTAACGAACTGAATCAGAAACAATCGTATCAATTTAAAATCCATTATATTACTTAACTGTCACTTGAATTTAATTAATTCTACAATAAAATCAATCAATAATTACATCACTATATTATTAATTGAATGATTGTTATTCACTCAATAATTAACAATAACTTCATAAATTAAAATTCAACTTCTTTAATCATCAGGAAAAAAAAAACCAAATGCCCATCTTTATTAACTCAATTCTCAAAATAATCATTAGGCAAGTATTATCTATTCGTCTCATTCAAATGATTAGATAATACCAATCCTAGACAATATCATAACACTTCTACAATTCTCATGTAACTATATACATCATCAATTTAATTAAACTAATTTTAATTAAAATTAACTGATGTTCATCAAAGTCCAAATACTTATCTTACTACCTCAACAATTATTAGTCGCAAGTAATTAATAAAATTACCTTTTAATTTTATTAATTAAAAACTATAATAATGAAACTTCATTATCAATTATTATTGAAATAATAATAAAGAATCATAGAAGTCTTATCAAGGCAACTTATTAAATAATTATGGATTCAATATTAAGTTCATTTACCATAATAGGTAAATAATTTAATCTGTGAAAATATGTTCTTTAACCCTCGTTTACATCTCATTTACTTAAATTGTCCAATGATTAATTACACTCCTTCTATTACTAACTAATCTTAAACTAAATTTAATTTAACTAGATTAGTTAATACAACTAATACTTAACAATAGGGTCCCATTTTCCTAGGTGGCAACATAGTTTTTACCCGATGTAAATTAATCTCTTTCTTATTTACTAGATCACACCATGACTTTAGAGTAGCAATTAAAAAGGATGGACCCCCAATCCATTTAAAAACAAATTTTCTAAGTAATAATTTTAATTAACTTTATACAATGTTATCAACTTATTAATTAATTATTATTTCATAATTATTAATTAATTCTTCGACAATAATTAACAATTCTTAAGTGAACAATATACATATTTGTATCTTCAATTAAACCCCTTTCAAAGGAATATTATAGAACTTATTGTTTATGTACTACATACCAATCATCGAATTAAAACATTACAACATATCATATTAAATCTGATTTGATAGTATATATATAACATATATATGTTATAGCCTTCATCATAATCGATTTGCCATCCTCTATTATTCTTGCTGGATCAATTCATCCTTAGATTTCTCTTGATAAATTTTTTTTTTACCAATGTGCTTATTATATTCTAGTAACTCAATATCTCAGCAGTTCTTCCTTTTATAACTATCTTACCAACAGTGGGTCATCTACTGTCAACCCTAATTAAGATGTGCGCTCCTTTAATTCCTTAGCACCGATAGTTAATGGATATACCTTTCCTGTCCATCTATCTCTATGCCGCATGACTTCAGAAGTAATTGTACATGTAATAATTTGATTGTCATGTTAAAGCATTAATATCTCACATATCATTGGTTGTAAATATGGATTAACAATCTGACTTTTATAACCTAAGATTGGGCCAACCGCCTACAATGAAATTTCTTTCTGTTCTCTGCAATTAAATCTAAATCTGCAACTTCATAGCTTTTATATGAGAGGTTAACATTACCACGGATTGTATTTTTTTTTTATCAGGTCGATTTCCGCATGATGGGTTTGCAAACTCACGGTGACCATTCAACAGGAACCTATACTACTCTAGTCGTACAGTACATCTTGGCAAATCCATACAGTGTGCTTTGTCAATATTGCTAATTATCTATCAGTGTTTAACATTCATGTATACGTATAATGCAAGAATCAATCCATTCAAGTAATTGGAACTGAAGTCTATGAACTTTAGATTATGTTGGATGGCGAGCTCCGGAGGCAGCTGACCGGGCAGAAGGTTTAAACATTTTTTTCTTGTCAGACATTGTACAGGCTACACATGCACTCTATGCTCTATGGAATACACTCCACCATATCTGCCTTTCATGTGCAGCCCCTTTGATCATTCATACATATTATTGTTGCCTAATCATTGCTTCTACTCACATCATTGTCTCTTTTCATTAAAACGTTTCGGTATATATTGTTATTTCTTTCACAAATAAACGACTGTATGTGATCTCGTAGCTATGGAATTATACACCCCAAAGGAATCTCCTACTGGCTTACTAAAATCCCATTATGGAATTCTTTGTGGAGTAGTATGCGTGGGTACGGAGATATAGACCAAACAAAACTAAATAAAATCTTGACTCTACCACTGATAGGGTGCTGGCACATGAAATGTTGCTGGTACACTATGACCATTGCCATCTTTTGGAGTCCGTGGAAACATATTATGAAAGCAGACTTTAATATAAAATTGTCCGTTATTAAAGTAGACATTAATGAAAGAATATTGTTATTGTCTATGCGATTACAAATCGCTGGAGCTAGATTTTGATAATAATAAATAATAACATATATTGTTATAATATGTATTATAACCTTAATAGAAGATTGAATCTCAAACATTACAGGTGAAAGCATTGTTATTGAAATTATTTTTAAAACGAATGAGCACCTTGCTTCAAGTTAACTATTAGATGCAGGGACAGGTCTGAAACCCACTAAAACACTATAAAGCAATGATCACAAACTCATCGTCGTGGCTAAAAAAAAGATGTATAACTATTTGAAACTTTGTTTTTTATATATATGATTTGCACTCATTATTGATAAACAATTTATCATCAATTATCCAAATCTTTGATTTAGGCAATCATTCCCATAATCAATCGAGATGCGTGAATGTTACAAATCAAGCACAAAATCAGTGATATAAGGTTTCATTAAATTGTTGGGGAAAGAGGACATTTGTCATTTAATTTTCAATTCTATCTAAATCCATTTTTGACTTATTTCCCTGATTAAGTTCTATTCACGGAAGGATAAGATGATAGATATTTTAATTTTCCTATAACCAATGAAAAAAAAAAAATGAAATCTAAAGAGTCATTCACATAGAGAGAGAGAGAGAGTAATGGAGTATGCAGAATGATCATGAGTACTTAGCTGGACTCTAATGCTAAACCATTACACCTCCGGAGTCCATAGGTAAGTCCCCTCCTCCTTCAACATTTGCAATTCCTCCAGCAATCGAACCTCTCTCCCCCAGTCACTAGGAGTGCTCCAAGATAAAGACCTCACAAGAATCCTCTAGAACATCTCCAAATCAGCCAGGAGATAAGATAAGCATTGCCAACTAAGCATAAGCCTTATCCCAACCTTCTAGATGAGTGATGACAAGGATATGGTTGTAGACACCATGTGCTCAATTGGCATGCTAATTCCCATGATGGAGACAACTCGTGCATAATAGAGGTGCACATACTCCTAGGTGAATATTATTAAAATAATATGCATTCATTTTACTAATATTCACTTGACCCCTTTAAATTTAATTTACAATTTCTTTTCCACTTTTACTTTTATTTTTGAAACTTAATTGATAATTATTTATTAACTTAAATAATAATATTATTTAGTAATTTATTTTAAAATGAACACTAAATAAATTATTATTAAATTAAATAAATATCATCTCGTTCCAACCTTAGACTTATAACTTTCATTTTCAAATAAATTCTTTTTATTTAGTTCTCTTTTATTTAATTAATTTCCCAATTAATTAAATAAATACCAATATTAAAATATCCTTTTAATTTTCTATTAAATTAAATCTTTTAATTAGACTTAATTAATAGAAAAATATACCAAGAAGAGTTTGGCAACAATAACAGAGTCACAACCAAGGGGGAGGCACTACAAATATGCAATTGAAATTTACATGCAAAAGAATAGACAACATACCCAAAAAAAATGTGACACAAGATATACTTTGGGAAACTCTCATTGAGGGAAAAAATCCTAACCTCCAAAAGCATCCATCACCATGTATTATTTAGCAAAAACACCATTGTAATACAACCATAGAAGCCTTCAAAGACATAGCCACTACCAAGCAATCCATGTGAACAAACATGAATCCACACATCCCATGCCATGCTTCCAACCTTCACAAATGCTCCCTTGGCTAAACTATCAAGCCTTGTCCCACTCAACTCTTGCCTTTTTGTCTTTTATCTTGTCACACCAACAACTACACTTGTGGCTACTTATATAGTAGCTAGTCCCATAAAACTACCAAGTGGTATTACATAAACTATGTGCTACCTAACCCATTGACCATACAATTAATATTGGAAATTTAATTCTTTTCTCCTCTATTAAATAATTACATGAAATATTATCACAATGTTACAATACAACTCATCAAGTATATCCCATGGGAATCTTTACATGTTGCACATCCATCCAGGTGCAACATTATATAATAAAATGAAATAATACAATATGACAATATTATGCAATTTGTGCAAAACCCATTATCTCAACAATCTCCTACTTGCTATATACATTGCATAGGGTCAATCTGTAGCCACATAAATGAACAAGGAACAATCCCTCCTAGCACATCCACCATCATGGATCAAAGTACACAAAGTGCTCCATCCTAGTACCTACAACAAAATCAAAGTATCCAACATCTCAAACATGAATGATCACACCTCCTATTATGTCACTGCCACCAAACATACATGGGAGCCATCCAAAGAGAAAGTCACCCAACCTATCGCATTAAAAGATCATAAAATCCAGTACCAACTAAAATATCAAGCACAAAAATTTGATCCAAAGGTAATCACATGTATCTGTAGTTATCAAAATATCCATAGCTGAAACAACACCCATAATAAGTGCCAAACCCATCCAACTATCCATATGTCCAAGGGTATACCAAGTGAATCTCACATCATTAACATATCCAATTTGTAACTTGCAATCATAAGCCTCAAGAGCAATACCTACCACATATATACGAAGAAGCTTCCACTACAAAAGATAATGTCAAATCTATAACCAATCCACTCACAACATCTCAAAGAACTGAATCCATGTAGTCTCAAGGACATCCACAACACATAAACTAATAATCTACAAGAACAACTTCTCATAAAAAAATCTCCAATAGTCTCCCAAGCTCTCCACAACCAATAGAGGAAAGAGATAAAGGAATAGCCATGTCATCTCTCATATGCACAAACCAATGATCATAATCTCTAATCAATATCAAATCCAATATAAGAAAAATTGAGCATCCAGGAAGATAACCAAGACCAAAGATGCAAATCATAACCTATATCATGTCCTTCTACATGCACCTCTAGGTTTAAACTATGCAAGTATGATCTCCTCCATAAAACCCCAACCAAGAAGCCAAAACAACACCCAAACCATACCATATAACTAATCATGGATGTAAGCCTCTCACAAGAAGATCAAACTCATAAACCATTCCTAATCCAAGGAATAACAATTTCTAATCCAAGAAATATGCCCAATATAAAACAATCTCCCAAATTCAACCAACATAACAATATATGCACATGGAGATAACTAATGCTAAACCATCTCTCAAATGAACCCTCCAGAACTAATTCATGTACCATAGCTCAAGATCCATATCCATGAAAGAAAAGCATAAACATAATGTACTTGAGAGAAACAATGGGCTATACCTCTCAAGTAGCAAACCACCAAGTAGACCAAGAGTGGAGAATGAGAATTCTCATCAAGATATCCAAGTCTCAAACCAAGACTTGTCCGAAAAAAATCTCCTCTCCAATCCATATCAAGTGAATGCCCCTCGGACTTCCTACTAAAACCATCAATTATTTCAACAAATACTTCTCTAATCCAAGAGAAATCAACATCACCACTATCACTAGGTATCCATAAACACCTATAACCAATCAATCCATGTCAACTCCAAATGCAACATAGAAATATTATGAAGTATCTAGCTTATGATCAATGTACTCAATACCGAGAAACTAAACCAAGATCATTGTCAAAGTTCCCACCATGGCCTCAGGAAAATAAACAAGACAACATGATCTAACCATCTCAACCAAAGAGATAACATGCTCCCTATGAAGATACTATAACATGTCAAAACTCTAAACACATATCATGATTATATCATGACATAATAATGAAACCATCCTAACTTCAAGGATAACATGCCAAATGAAAGCATAAACCACACATTTACCAAGAACCCTATTAGTCCTCAAGATGCAACCATCTCCACACACCATGAAGAAAAACCAACTCCACATACCATGAAGAGCCATCTCCACACACCATAAAGATAACCAAGAACCCCATGAGTCCTCAAAATCTAACCATCTTCACACACCATGAAGATAACAAGTGCACCATGCAAATGTTAAAGATGCTTCCGTAGCAACAAGATCTAAGACAAACCTCCAATGTCTGTAAACACTCAATAAATATATCAATGTCAAAAAAACTCCCACTCAACCATGCTACCAAGGCATCATAAAATCCATCTCCTACATGAAGATGCATCAAGTCTACACTCACACAACCAAAGTGCTAGTACCAAGTGAAACCAAGATCTATAAACCAAGAAAATACAAACCAAACCAGGAGCTAGTCCTACACTATCAGCTCATCATTGTCACATGTTTCCACCAAACCGTGTATCCAAAATATCCATGACACGTGATTTAAAAAAAAACATCCTCTAACCATTAGAATCAACCAAGGCATCAAACCATCAAAGAACTCAAAGCGCACATCATGAGCCCCTCAAAAAAAACCAAATAATTATGATTCTCAACTAAGAAGATCTACCACCATAACCAAATAAAGAATTCAAACGAATGAACATCAAGGATGTACTTGTATATCCAATCATGTCATACCAAAATCTATGGCACCATGATCACATCCATGAACTGAGCATCTAACTCTCAATATGTCCAAGTTGATAGCATAAAATAGTCAACCACAATCCTCCACCATGACTATACCTAGTAACAATATCTCATCCCTTCTACATGAAGAAAAATTAGCAAATCATGTGACTTAAGGAATAGAAAACCCAAATCCAAGCCACCAATCTAAATATGCATCAATAATGAAAGATCTGTTGGTGTTTTTAAAAGGACTAAAACTACTAAGCAACAAAATGCTTAATACCAAAATGATAATACTCGTACAATCTAAAAGCCAGCCAATTCTTGTTAACAATTGCATGTGTAAAGCATTTGGACCCAACTTTGACAAAACCAAAGGTGGTTTTCTGCTCTTTTGGCTCTGCAAAACTAGGGTGGGTATATCTAGGGATGATTCAAGACTAGGAAAACTATATGAGGATTATTTTTAGTTTCATTCTGATTCTCATTTCAAAATCCTCAAACACATACATAATTCTTAATAACTTGATAAACACATCCCATATAACAGATATGGCCAAAATTTCTTCGATAGATCTGCAGATGTTCTTAACAACAGTGGCTAACTAAAGCTAAAACATTCCATGTAGACAAGTGCTGGCTAGCTTTGAAGATCTACAGGAAACAATATTAAAATTGATTTAATTCTAAATTTTTTACAACCATTTGTGACATACTTCTCCTTCAGCTAAATCAATTTGATCAGTGCCTAATCCATTGGGGTTCAAAGTCTGTAGCAAATTCTTAGATCTAACTTGTTGCCTTACAACAAATTCTATTAGTAATTCTTATCAGAATTTATCATTCAAAACCCTTTCCATTACTAAAGAAACCTTATCACATTCATCAAAGCTTTTATTTAATCCATTGAATTAACAGCAGTGATAAACAGATATACAACATAACTAGATTGCATTCAATTGCACAAGCCTTTACTTATACAATATCAAGACAACCAAGTAATTGGAAGGAGACAAGATTCAAAAAGAACTGATATGGGGATAGTTCACAATTTGTATTCATTTTCTTTGAAAATGGTATATCATTTACAATAAACTCAGAATGACCTTCAGAAAGAAACACAACTCATTCTATATTCATGTATTCTCAGAGAATTGATAGAGAAAATACATCATAAACTTGCTTTCAAAAATTTGGACCAAAGATAGACTAAGCATATCACTTAGAAAATAAGAATTTGGACCATTTTTTAGCCTTGGAATCTTACTTAAATAGTGTGAGATGCAACAAGCTTTAGGCTAAAACAAAGTGACATGTGTCTTCTAAAAGATACTGACAAATATTTTTCATAAAAGACAAAAGCAAATAATAGAAAGGCTATTACATCAAACATTCCTTGGTGGGTCCCTTTCTGTTATGTTTCTCAACTGTTGAGACAAGAAAATATGATTTGATTCTTCATTTATTGTTCATCCTTAGAGTAAGCGGCCATGAGGTTAAAAAGTGACGTATCATCTTCAACTACCTGCAAACTTACTTTAATCTGGGGATTTTCTATGTCTTCATTACTAACTATGAGGTTAACTTTTACTTTTGCATCTTTCTCCTCATCATCTTCTGACATTTGTTCTACAAACTAATTTTTCCATTTATTATATGCAGCATCATCTGGCCAATCAAAATTTAGAGCCTCTCTTTGTATAATGACTAAAGAATTTGCAAATTCCTCTAAATCATCAAACTCATTTCTCAAGGCATTATAAAATAACTGTATCTTTACTAACTCTTCATTTGTCCTTGCCCAGAACCAGTGGCCAGTTTCACTCATGATGTTCTTGATCCTTTCATAAAATATTTCATCCAACTCTTTTTTCCACTTTTCCTTTTCTTTTATTGTATCAACAGATTCTAATGCACAAGGAAATAAAATGAGTTTTTCAGCAATATACTGGGAAAAACAAAGTGTTAATCTTTTCTGCAAAGAATCCCTTTTATCATCAAAATCTTCTAGTTTATTTAACAAATCAAAAAATTTCTCTACTTGATGATAAGGCATTTGGACGACAGATATACACATAATTGTGATATCATTATTCCTCTCCCTCCACTTTTGTGCAAGGGGAGTCAATTTGTCCTTATCTCTATTCAACTCATCCATGAGGGTTGCAATTCTTGTCAACTGATCAAAGAAGGTTGACCATTGTATTTTATCCCTTAAATACATCAAACCTTGCTTTAATTTTCCTTCATATTGATTTTTTAATTCTACTTGCAACTCATGTAATTTGGTTTTTTCTTCTTCAAAGTCCTCTGCAGTATAGAATTGGGGCCTTTCAGAGGTGTCTGGTATTTCAACAATAGGGGTTGTTCTATCAAATTACTGTGGAGGGTATGCAATTCTAGGTGCATTGGATTCTCCCACCTTTCTTTTCCCAAGTATCTTCTCCATTTGAGACACTTTTTTTTCCAGTGACTGTATCTATATACCCCTTTCCTCATATGCTTTTAAAACTTCTTCAAACCTAGCATTGAGTTGGGTAAACTTATCTTCTTCCTGGCCAGATACAACACCACCCAATTTCAGCACTTTTGAGGCCATTCCCATTATTTTCTTACTACTTACTTCACTAGCCCTGTATACTCTCAATGTACCAGTATGCTCTGTAGTGGGAAACTCATGCAACCTAGTATTTTCCCTTTTTTCCATAGACCATATAACAAGGGCTTGGTGGTCATCACTAAATTTGACTCCTCTATGAGCCTGTAATATTTCTTCAGCAGTTGTTAGTTGAACATCTTTATGCTTCCTTACTGAATCAAAAACAATTGCATTTGCTATATCCCATTCTGGAAAAAGGAGGAATCCTGACTGTCTAACTATTTGCCTCCCAACTTCAGGAGTAAATTGGTCAAAGTCATTCAAAAAATTTGACTTCACCTCTCCCTTAATAACTGAGTCAGGTTTATCTAGTTGCTCAGCTTTGATTTTCTCATAGGCTTTCTCAAAATTTCTCATATTTAATCTCCACAAAAACTGAGCAAAAGCCCTAGATCTTACAAAATTTTCATCATTAATAAATCTTTCAGAAGCTTGTGCAACTATTGGGTCAATCTCCTTACTTTGGTAATCAGCAATGGTTAGGTCCAAGGAAGGTACAAGAGGTTCTTGTGGCTCTCCAACATCCAATTCTGTAGAAGTGACAATCACATCCCCTTCTCCACCCATTTGTCTAAACTGTTCCCTTAGAGATGCTTCATCATCTATATGGATTGGGGATTGGCTTGGGGAGTATTGTTCCTTTTGAGAAGAAGAAGATCCGTGCTCTAATTTTTGCCTTTTTGGAGAGCGGGCTGCAGATGGGCTTCTTGACCTTTGCTTTTGATGAGAGGGTGCCTGTTGCACATTTCAAATCATAACATAACCTACCCTCTTCTACAACGTATATTGGCCAGGAGCTACCACATTTCTATTGCTTATTCTTCTTTGTACTTTTGCAACCTTGTCTAGATGTGTTTCAACATAGATAGCTTTCTTTTCATTCATGGTTTGAATTATTATGGTTAAATTATTCATTAATGCTTGTATTTTAGCTCCCCAGTATTTCTTATGTTTCAATGGGTCATACTAGGGGTCAAAAGCATTAATAAATTCCAGGGTTTTACTGAAAACTATCCATTTCTCTTTTCTCAATTCTTTTTCTTGCAATGTGAAGATATTTCTTATTATATCTTCTGGATAGTAAACCTGATGTACCATATGAGAAGCTCTTACCCTTTGTTTTAAAAGGTCGTAGAATCCTTCAGGGTCAATGAATCTGGCATGAGACTCTGCCATGTTATATTTATCCAAAAACAAATTCAAGTGCTTCCACCCTTTTTTGACAAAGACAAAGTCATGCACTACAGTAATAGTTGGAAAGAAAGTGCCCTTCTTAATCAATTCCCTCTCATCTATAGTGCCTATCTACCCTAAGAGCTTAGCAATCCCAATCTTCAAAGGCACATGAAAAGGCAACACATGTGGTTTTCCCATAAAACCATATACCCTTATCATAGTTGAAACATTATAAGGGATTATATCCCCCCAATTATGACTAACCAACAACCCTTGTGCATGATCTCTAGGTCTAACCAATTCTAACAATGCTTGTGGAATTCTAGGGTTATCCCCTCTCAAAAGCAATCTCAGCCCTGATGCAAAAAATCTGTCAACCCTTCCATAACTAGCATATGTGGCCTCTGAAGTCATATCCACACTCCATAACTGCACTGGATTCCTTTCTCCATCCTTCGTTGTTTCCAACTCCATACCCTTGGAGAAGAAAGTGTATCCCTTGTATAAGCACACATGCATCAGCAATGAATACCAACATAATGGTTTGTTTACCTTTCCCCTTGCTATTCCAACCAAACCATTGTGAATCTCTTTTGATAGAAAAGTGGCAAAATCCAGAATGGTACTCATTCCAAATTGAAGGGTTTGAGCCATTATAAGGACAATAGAGCCTGGAATTTGATCACCTTCATCTATCCCCAAAATCTTGCAAAGAGAAAAATACAGTGCTCGAGCTCTCAAGTTGAAATGTCTTCTCAACAATGGCTCTAGGGTACTGGCTATAATCATAGGCAAATTACCAACCTTGGCAGCATGCTCCTATAGTGGCCTTGTTCTTAGGTAAATTCATTTTGCATCATATCTGGCTTGTAGATCATCCATATCAATGATTTCATGCACAACGTGGTTAGGGTTAAGGTTGAAAACCTCACTGAATAGCTCAGGCAAAACCCTAAAAAGATTGATTCCAGAATGATTTTTTACCCATCTCGTAATAGGATCATATTTCTTTGCCAGGTCCATCAATAAATCACTATCAAAGAAAATAGTGGGGACTGTTAATTTACCAATATCAAACTCCCAAACATTGCTCATAGGAGTGTCCAATTTTCGCTCTGAAAACCATTTCTTAAATAACTCTAAACCTCCCATGGAAACCTAGGCATCTCTTACCCAATTAGCTTTTTCATAAAAACCCTCTGCTACAACTATTCTGGGATGTTTCGAGATGAGTTCCCTCCCCTTAGTTATTTCATGCACTAATAAGGGGAATTGTTCAAGAAAATCATCATGCATAGAACGTTTCAAATAATCTATTTTCCTAGTAAACTCTTTTCGGGGAGGCATTTTGAATGAACCCTAGAAATTTCACAACAGTACATACTTTAAATTTACTTAGAAAACCATAGAGTACTTACCCACCAAAATTCGCACTTCTGCACTAGGTGATAACTTCTGCAATTTTGCCGGATTGTTAACCAAGAATTTATGTGCCCTAGCTTTGAAAATTTTGTATGCCTTGATATTCTCTCTGTGCTTTAGTTGTTCATTAATGCTGAAATTGTGGGCTCTTACCACGCAATAAAATTGCACACATAAGGTCTGAATCATATTTACTCTCAGTAACCGTTACCTGCAATCTGCATCCAAGTTTGAAACCCATCCATAGATTTTCACCAGATCGAACGGTCTTGATTTGAAAGGTAACAAGCATTATAGCTTTTTAAAAAATGCTACATTTCACCATTTCGCTTCCCTGCATTATTTAAAATCCCTTCATCTTAGAATTGCAGGGAAGCATCGTTCGTCAATCAAGACAAGATCGATGATCTGACTAATCCACTTTCTAATAAAAACCAGTCAGCTGCACTGACCAATAAGAAACTGCCACATGAGCTCATGCCATCTGACAATATTCCACGCCAGCAGATCCCATATCTTCTTTTGGGTGAGCAAGTACTTGGCATCATTTAATACACATGTCATGTTGGCGCATTCCTGCTTTCATTATTTAACAAGCATTTTCAAATTGTGGTCTTGTGCTAGTCGTCAATCTTTGAAAGATCAACGGTGATACTGATCTTACCCTTCAGGGCATCTAAACAAAAATTTTGATGTCACCACAAACACGTGTCTACAGGGTGCATTCCCGCTTTGTTTAAACGTCGCTTAAATTCAAAATGCGAGGAAACGCCTTTCGTTGATCAGGATAAAGATCAACGATCAGAAATAACTCTTCATTTAATGCTCGCGTTATCCACTTGGGCCAATGACATGATTGCCTTTAACCCACATGTTCTGACTATTGTGTTTATTTCTGACACCTTTCTGGCCCAGATCATAAATAGCTCCAGCTAAGCACATTTGGCAGAACCTATGGCGTGACTCCTGTATTCTTCATGGTCTAGTCCCACTATGACACATGTTGCAAAGGCGCATTCTCACTTTTCCTATCTGACTTGCAGCTTCATAATGCGAGATTGTGCTAACCATAGATCTTTGAAAGATCTACAGTTGATAAGACTTTATTTCCATCCAGTAGTCAAAACTCCACCATGTGGCACATCTAGCAGTACATGTCATCAATCGTTAACAAAGTGGCCTACTGCTTTGCAAATACCTAACCCCACCTTACCACATGTCAAAAATCAGCTTACTCGCACTACTTATTTCCTGTGCAATTTCAAATTGCGAGCATGCATTGGCCTTTGATCTCTAATAGATCAATGGTTACATAAACTTCACCATTTGAGTAGAATATTGGCTGATAGTGACAAATGATGTTCCTCCACCTGTTCCAACTCATCTGGCACACACCACGGAGGACATCTCACCATTATTCTTTTAACAACGAGCCCATCTCGTCAGATCATGCCACTTGTCCAACTTTTGCTTCCCCGCATTATTTATCTATCAAGCATATTCTTCTTGCAGGGAAGTGCTAGCCCTTGATTGAGATGAAATCAATGGCTGATGCTTCTTGGTGATAAACTACATATCTCTGCAGGCAAATCCACCAATGACATCACAGGAAAATCAGGACGTGTACAAAAGTACTGACAAACCTACAAAAGTTC
Source organism: Cupressus sempervirens (assembly GCA_028749045.1). Lineage (NCBI taxonomy): Eukaryota > Viridiplantae > Streptophyta > Pinopsida > Cupressales > Cupressaceae > Cupressus > Cupressus sempervirens. The sequence continues at coordinate 503,503,463 of CM053789.1, read as the reverse complement.
CTGACAATTTATGATTCATCAAAATTTAGGAATGTAGAGGCTACGTGTCACCAAGTCGCATGCCCGCATTACTTAAAAGCCTTGCATCTTGAAATTGCGGGTATGCGATACTCGTTGATCTGAACAAGATCAACGATTAAAAAGACTTTGTGTCATCAGAGGTAATGGCTAACAGAATGACTAATCAATTTGTATGCTAAGTGCAGTCACGTAAGATTAAACAAAAATATAATGACCTCATGCTTATGCAAGCCCTCCCTTGGGGAAAAATGTCATTGAAAACATTTTTTCTGAAAACAATTTTGAGGGTATTCTAAAGCTAGGGCAATCTAATGACTTTGAAAAAACATAAGGAATAAAACCTTAAATTTCAAAAATTCAAGATTTAAATGATTTTTCACAAGATTTTCCTTTAACCTCTGCATAGTGAAAAATCAAGCCAACAAGATCATTGGACAAAGATAATTCATAACCAAGCCATAAATGCAACCTGTAAATATAGACCACTTACAACACTACACAACTTGTAGACCTAACAAGTCATCATACATATCCAAACCAAATACTGATAACCATATCATCATGAGACCAATCTGAAATATGAACTGAGTATACAATGACATCAAATCTTAAATCTCCAAACATACAATGTCATAAACTCACAATGCTAGTACAGTCAATATATACAATAAACTGTTCAGATTAATATATCACCAAATAAACCATATCAAACCTACACCAAATATAAACCAATGTGTAGAACTCTCCAAGAGCTTTTCATTAACTACTCGAAGTCCAAAATCAAACTCTATATGCCCAAGTTATACCCTAATCTATGCTAAAAATAAATGACATCTAAATTTTAGGTTCTTAAAACCTGACAAAATGTCAAAATCACATACCTAAACTTACACCAAATTATAATGCTCTAAATTAGCTTTTCAACGCCTATAAGAAACCTAAAATCAAATATTCTAAGAGAAAGTTATGGTCATTTTACTAAACTAGTCCTTTTACCATTTTCATTGCAATTTTTTTTGATGAAAAGTTTGGCGAGATTAAATTTGACGACCATCATGGGCTGAAACTAAAAACCTCTTTCATTTCCTAAACATGGCCAAACTAGGGCATATTATATATTAAAATTAATGGAAACATTGACCCGGATCTAATGGTGAGGTCTCTTTTTACCTAGGAGGTCATTTTTGTAAGCTCCTCCTAAAACCCTCATTTAAATGAAACATCCAAAAAATCCTTTTGTCAAAAAATTTCACATGGCCAAAATCTACCAACATCCCATCATAATAGAAAACCCAAAACCCTCAAATCTGTAATAAACAACTCATATGTCTTGCCCTTTCTTTTATCCTCTCATGCATTCCCATGGATTCAATCTAGGGTTACAACAATAAAACCATAACTCTAATACCACTTCTAAGGAAACTTGCAACAAAGAATATTAATCATTTCCACATAACCCATAACAGATCTAAAATAAATATGTAATTGAAATTCACATGCAAGAGAATAGGAAACATAGCCACAAAAATTATGACACAAGATATATCCTGGGAAACCCTCATTGAGGGAAAAAATACTCAGCCTCCAAAAGCATCCATCACCATGTATTTTTCAGCAAAAACACCATTGCAATACAACCATGGAAGCCTTCAAAGTCATACCTACTACCAAAAAATCCATGTGAACAAGCATAAATCTACACATCCCATGCCATGCTTCCAACCTTCACAAATGCTCCCTTGGCTAACTTGTCAAGCCTTGTCCCACTCGACTCTTGCCTTTTTGTCTTCTATATTGTCACATCAACAACTACCCTTGTGGCTACTTATATAGTAGCAAGTCCTGCAAAACCACCAAGTGCTATTACATAAGCTATGTGCTAAAACCATGTGCTACCTAACCCATTGATCCCACATTTAATATTTGAAATTTAATTCTTTTCCTCAATATTAAATAATTACATGAAATATTATCACAATGTTACAATACAACTCATCAAGTATATCCCATGGGAATCTTTACATGTTGCACATCCATCTAGGTGCAACATTACATAATAAAATAAAATAATACAATAGAACAATTTTATGCAATGTGTGCAACACCCATTATCTCAATACTTGGTTGATAATAATTCCTTCAAGAATGGATCTATTTGGGACTAAACCTATCTATTCCTCAAATACAATCTTTGGTCAAATAATTTAATCTATTAAAAATTTATATGTTGTATTATATAAAGGGAAATAGGCTTAAAGTCTTCTATTGAATTACAATTGGTTTTTTTGGGAATAAGAATTTAAAAAGTGTTATTAATTCATTTAAGAGTACACTTGTGTTTCGAGTCACTTTGATGGCCTACTGGAGGTCTTTACCAATGATATCCAACATTTTTATAAAATTTTGGATTAAAAGCATCTAGGCTAGGAGCTTTATCTAAATTCATTTGGAAAATAGCTACCTTAACTTCTTTAATGGTGATTTCTATATTAAGAAAGAGATTATAACACTATCTTAGATTAGGCTAGATTATAGTTGAAACTACTAATTTTAGCACTAATCCAATTATGAGTTGTCAATGCTAGATACATTAACCTTTCTTGGGTCCTATAATAGGGCTAATCTACCTAAATCACTGAAGGAATCGACCTAGGTTGATTACCATAAACCAAACTTTCCTTTCAATTTTCTATATTCCTCTATATTTAATTTAGTTTTTTGTAAAAGGATGATAATAGAATCAAGAGTTTTCAAACTCCTTTTTAGGAGTCTCTCTTTGTTAGGGGCATTCAACCCCCAACATTCCAAGTGGATATCTTCGTTGGGGGTTGGAAGGGAACTTCTCCTTTCCTGCATTGAATAGATTAGTTAAATTTGACTAGTTATCAACAATCTTGTCCTTGGTTCTAAGTTCAGAAAGATGCTTTCTACCTCTCTTTTTTATTTTATTTTTTTGCAATTTTAGGATGATCTAGACCTTTTAAATTTTCTATTAAACCTAATTTGTCCACAAAGATTAAATCTATGACTACCATAAAGTTGGGGGAATCATAAACAATCTCTTTGATTAGAGTATCTCTCATGCTTTTAAGAAACTCATTCTTAGATTCAATAGCCTAATTGAATGTGTGGGCACATTCCCTCTCCACCAAACTTTTTTCATAATTGACTTTTATGTGAGAGTGGTTAAATTTTATTAGTCCCTGCCTTATATATAAGGCAGGGAACTAATGTTTTTGTCTGACTCCCCAACCTTCTTCTTTTTTTCCTAGCATGCATCATTTGTCTAAAGTTTTTAGACTGGATATTTTTTAATTCATTTATCACAACAAAAATATTTTTTGGATTGCTGGAGTTCTATTTTCCTAGGCCTAATTCTTATTTTTTCAATTGAAAAATATAGAAAATACTACAGAGGATAAATATGTAGTTGACATTTTTTGTCAAACTATGTTTGATATCTTGTACTTGTCTAAATTTAGCTATGTGTCCAAAAGAAACTGGAAAAATTTAAAGCACTTTGTACATTACTTACTTTATTTCCTTCTCCTTCTGGGAACACACACTAATTTTCTCAAATTTAAGGTGCTTTTTCATTAAAATTTCTATTTAATATTGGACTCGTGATCATTATTAATTGCTATGAAAAGATTGTTAGAAATCTTTGAGGTGTGTGGAGATTGATTGAGTTTTCTACAGAATTTTCACATAAGATTTGAATTTTCTATTTTTTTGTTGACATGTTCTCATTACAAAAATTTAATGATGATGGACCTATTGTCTCTTTATGGAATGAGAATATATATGTTTCAGTTATCCCAATTTTTATCTGAATTAATGTTACAGGATATCCTTGTTTTAAGTTCTTGCTTTTATCTTGTAATGCACATGATTGTTTTTCAGCTCCAAAAATAACAACAATATTTTATTGGGAAGTTTCTAATAGTCTCCATTATGGAATTAGTGGCAACATAGGCTCTATCCTAGTCCCCAGAAGTGTGTTGTTCAAATTCACAATGCACCTGTTGCCTCTCTAAACTCATCTTCTAGTGTCTTTGCAATGGATTGTGTGTTGGAATCCTCCACTTACTCATCAAAACCATCAAATAAAAGCTCTCAATCCATGTTTGAGTGATTCGATAGAGGGGATTGAATAAGTAAAAGTCACAAACCCTGGCAAGAAGAATTTTTTTATGTGGACTCGCCTAAATGTTGTAAAGGTTTTTTTTTTCAGTTTTGTCGTATGCCTTCAACAAAATCTTTACTGATCTCTTACAAACTTCACGTTCCTCTCAGTACGATTCCATTCAAAGATGTCACATGTGTTCATTATGTGTTTTTCCCTTCTCGTGAAATAAATCTTTTGCCTATTATGCCTTCTATTTTGCTTCTTTAATTCTATATTCTTTTTATTTCAGCCTCTTTTCTTCTGCAGTCCAAATTTTCACTCTCATTGGTTATGAATTTGCTTTCACTTTTCTAGATTTTTTACTCATGAAGTAACCTTAATGGGAAATGCTATTTTTCCATTACAAGCTTTTCTAGAATCCACTTTAAAATCAATAGCATGAACTTCAAAGAATTATTAATTGTAGCATTAGGCACTAAATTTCATGGAAGACCATATAATTTACATAAATCAATTTATTTTCATACTTATACAAAACCTAAACTTCTTAAATTTACGATTTAAATACTTTATTCAATCCATAATTTTGTAATATGAGGAATACAAAGTATGCTAATACACAAACAAAACTAGATGTTAAACATATATATATTTGGTAGAATTGAAAGGATGAATTCCTTTAGTTTTTATTGCATTTTTAATGATTGTTGTTTTAATTTTTGTTTTGATATTTTTAAATTAAAAATTTCAAAGAAATTATAATGTTTTAAATCATTGTTGCATAACTATTATGTGAATTAAAGAAAGTAGAAATTTTAATTATAACTTTTTTTTCTTAAGAATTATCATTAATTCAATTTTTGCTTAGTTTTTGTTTTCTTAATAAACTAAATTTTCAATTTCATTTTATATGATTATTTAAAAAAATTATAACAATGAAGTGGTTGAGCAATATTCAATACGCAATTCATTTAAATTTTTTATTATGTAAGTTTCTTATTATTCAAGTCATTAAAATATAAAAATAATATTGAATTATAACAAAGATGATAAACATATGAAAACCTCAATGTCATTATGAATCACTTTGATACAAAATTTCCAATTTTCTTTTGGAATTCCATAACTTGACATTTTTTAGTTTGAAAAAATAATAGTTTCCATGTGATTTTGATTTAGTATGTGAATTTGCATCTGAAATATTGAATTTAGCTATACCTGTAATTCAAAAAAGTATATAATATTTGTAAAGAAATTTGTTCAGCCATTACATCAGACCAATGATTCTAATAGCAAATGATCTACAATTGAAGATAGCTACTTATACAGATTGCACTTTAAAGCAAAAAAATAAGAAAGATATCCCCCCATCGGTTGCAACAATCGTGCTAAAATCATGTTATGTTTAATGTCATTTGATTTCCACAATCCATTACTTAAAACATCAAAAAAATTCTAGAATTTGATTGTGTCAAATTTTTTAGCATCAACATTTTGGATCACACACAGTGATCCATCATCAAAATAACGTGATTATCATCATGTTATGTTACTGTCATCTTGCAATCTTCCACTACTAGACTTCCACATAAATATTCAAGATGATTTATGTTTTGAAAACACACTGTACTAGATATGGTACTCTATGATCCCAAAAGGTAGGGACTCAAGCTTACAAAGAGCTCTTGTTATTATTGTAAGTTTTGATGCATTTACTAGAAAGAAAGGAAAAAATTAAATGTTATAATTATAAAGTATAATCTTAATGGAAATCTATTAATATTAGGCTAAAAGAGATATTAAGAATATAGTTATTATTTAAATTGTGTATTATTAATATAACATTAGAATGGTGTTTAATATACTAAATGATTTTTGCACTTTATGGGATTATATTTGAGTCATTAAATAATTGGAAGGTGATAAAGTATTTAACTTTAGTATATGTGAGATGACTTTTGATTTGAGTAATTATTTAAATTATTATTTTTAATGATACTAATTTTAAGTAAACTTGGGGTTAGCTCTCACAACCTAATCTATGAACCTAGACATCATTGTCTAAAAAGATTTAATTATTAGCTTATGAACACTAGTATTTAAAAAAAAAATGTTGGTGTGTTTTTTTTCTTAAATTTTGGGTATGACATGTAATTATAAGTTCATAATATCTCATCTATTATAAGTATGCATTGTAAACTTTGAAACTATTTATCCTAAGGCTAGGTGGAAGAGAAGTCATATGCAAGGTCATTACCAATTCAAAAATTATATTTGTGTGAAGGTTTCTATTTAATGTAAATAATAGCAATAATAAGTTTTTTTTAAAAATGTATGTTGTGTTTTGGCTTAAAGTACAATTATAGGAAATGAGAAATAAAAATGTTGGGTTTTCTTGGTCAAAATGTTGGGCATTATAGTTGGTTTGCATTAAAGATTCTCTTCTACACAAGAAATATGCACCATTGATTATAACATTTTTTTTTTCTATGGGATACCTATGGTAAAAAATCTCTTACTATGAGGGCTCAAAGTGTGTCATCCTTCCTCCAAAATGTCTTTACCTAGCAATGGGGAGGGTGGGGATACTTTGCTTCTTGTTTAGCATCTCATTTCAAGATCCTTCAAAAGAATCCCTGCACTTCTTGCATGATATCCCTTTAAATTTGTTGCCTTCATAACCTCGTAAGAGTTGTGATGATTTTAACTTAGATTGGGTGTTGATTGTGGGATGTCTCATTTGTGTTAGAGGTTCCTTTTATTTCTTTTAATTACTTAAGATGTCAAAAGTGTCTTCCTTTTCCCATTTTAAGGGGGGCCATATATGACCTCCATTTTGCAAATATTTTGTTTACTTTGAACATTTCAAGTAGAGTACACTAATATAATATTATATTTTAGGCCTAAATTGTTAGGATTAACCTCAGACATAAAGAAAATTTATATGCAAATATAACCAATATCAAAAAATAATAGATCACACATAAGAGAACATAAGACACTAGGATTTAATGTGGTTCACCCAATCCTTAGGCCACATCCACCAACAACAAGTCCAATATTATTATTATCCAATGATTACAATCTACAATCCCTTACAGCTCAAAACCATCACAAGAAGCTACAATGTCACCATTACATTATGAAATCCTTAACCCTAAGACCTTTTATATAAGCTTTTGCCACTTACAAAATTAGGGCTAGAATAAGTCATCCAATAGGAAAATAGAAGTTGACACCTTTTACAATAAAAGGTCATTTTTGGCTTCAAGGGCACTATTCCAAAAAAACCCCATGGGGGCATTGCCCCTTGACCCCACCTTGTACTATGACAAGTTGCGCACCTGGGGTGCTACCCTAGGACCCTGTAGGGGTGTTGCCTCAAACCCCCATAGAAATAATATGGGGAGAAAATTGCACCAAATAAACCTCTAAGTCTAATTAGGCTCCACATCACAACAATCTCCCATTTGGAGACTGATCATAGCACTGCTAAACTTGTATCTCCCACTAGAATATATCAAACCATCCTGGACTTGTTGTTCTTTTATTTAGTTCAGTCTAGAAGACCAACCAAAGCTAAAGAGAATTTCAGCTTCTACATTGTTACTACCTTGGTAAACATATATGCTAGATTATCATCTGTATGTATCTTGTCCATCTTTAATTATCCATCATCTAAAACTGACCAAATGAAATGGTACCACAACTGTATGTGTTTTGTCTTTGAATGTAGAGCTGAATTCTTTGCAAGATGAATGGTACTTTGGTTATCTATGAAAAATAATTATCCCTTTGAGGGTGTCCCAACTCTTCCATGAATAATTGAATTCATAACATCTTGTTGGATGCCTCTGTAGCAGCAACATACTCTGCCTTTGTAGTGGGTAAAGAATTAACCTTCTGTAACCTAGAAACATAGCTCACTGTTGCACCACCAAAAATAAATACATAACATGTAGTACTCTATAAATCAACATAACCCTATAAATTAGTAGTAGATCCCCCAGAATGTAGACGCTTACTAGATGTTACTCTCAAATATATGAGAATCCATTTAACTACATTCCAATGCTCAATTCCTAGATGACTCATAATGACTCCCACTGCATGTGCAATATCAAGCCTCATACATACCATAGCATACATCAAGATTCCTATAGCTGAAGCATAAGGTACATTAGACGTCTTATCCTCCTCTTCTTATGTCTTGGGACACATCTCCATAGTCAACTTCAAATGACTAGGTAAAGGTGTGTTGATAGCTTTGGCATTCTCCATAGACAAATGTTGCAAAACCTTCACAATATAATCAGCCTTTTTCAAATATTCATACCAAAGATTTATTTTTCTACCCCCAAATCCTTCATAGAAAATGAATGTGCTAATTGTTCTTTTAACCCCTTAATATGATCCATGTTAGACATAGCTACAAGCATATCATCAACATATAAACATAAAATAATGTAGTTGTTATCATCCAACCTCTTACAATAAACACATTGATCCCTAGTGACACCTACTATATCCATTCTCATATATAAACCTATCAAATTTCATATACCATTGTCAAGGTGCTTGCTTCAAGCCATATAAACTTTTCTTCAATCTACACATTAAGTTCTCCTTACTGTTGACCTCAAATCCCTGTGGTTGTGCCATATATATCTCTTCATCCAAATCACCATGAAGAAAGGTTGTTTTAACATCAAGTTGCTTCAAATGTAAATCTTCAGTAGCCACAATACTTAAAACAATATAGATAGCAGTCATTTTTACAACAAGAGAGAATATCTCATTAAAATCAATGCCTTTTTCTGTGCAAATCCTTTTACAACTAACTTTGTTTTAAATATTTTCTTACCTCTATCCTCTTCTTTCACCTTGTAAACCCATTTGTTCTATAAAGCCCTTTTGCCTACAGGCAACTTACATAAATCCCATGTCTCATTTTTCATAAAAAAGTACATTTCATCTGCCATTGTAGACTCCCATTAAATTTTAGTATCCACCTGCACAGCTTCATCATAACATTCAAATTCACAAACATCAGTAAGTAAAATACAATACGAAGAAGGAGAAAACCTTTTTGGATGTCTACTTAACCTTGTTGACCATCTAACATTCACTGCAATGTGTGGTATTTGTTTTTGTGGTTGTTGTAGATCATGAGGAATTATTGGAACATCATCTTTTGGAGTATCATCCAACACTATATAATAATTTTCTTTCTTCTCATGCTACTGCAATAGATCTGTGTACAACAATTTCTTAATGAATACGACATCCCTTCTTCTTACAATTTTATGATTTTCAAAATCCCAAAGCCTATAACCAAATTCATCAATGCCATACCCAATAAATAAACATTTCTTTAACTTAACTTCAATCTTTGTTCTATTTTCAAAATCTATATGAGCAAATGCTTCACAATCGAAGGTTTTGAGAAAAGAATAACTCACCTTTTTACCAATCCATGCTTCCTCTAGAATACCACAACCCAAAGGAGTAGAGGGACCTCTATTAATCAAATATACAATAGTATTGATAACCTCTACCCACATGTTTAAGGGAAACCCTCCATGTAACCTCATGCTCCTTGTACGCTCCATTATAGTCCTATTTATGCATTCAGCCACTCCATTTTCCTGTGGAGTCCTTGGAATAGGGTTTTGTCTAAAAATACCATTAGTGGAGCAATAATCTTCAAATTCATGACTACAATACTCACCACCATTATCAAATCTGAGATATTTTAATTTCTTTTTAGTCTCATTTTCAACCAAGCATTTTCATTTCTTAAAAGTTTGAAATACATCATATTTTTGTTTAAGGAAATAAACCCATACTTTTCTAGTTGCATCATCAATAAATGTAACATAATAATGAGAGCCACCAAGGGAAGATACCTAAGTTACTCCCCATACATCTGTATGCAAAAGCTCTAATTTCTCAAAAAAAAAAAAATTCCCACTCTTCACAAAACTCACTCTCTTTTGTTTTCCATACACACAACTTTTATAGAGATCCATATGAACACATTTTAGAACTGGTAAAATTTTCTTCGAATGAAGTACTTTCATACCTTTCTCACTTATGTGCCCAAGTCTATGGTGTCATAGTATTGTATGAGAATCTATAGCAATAGTTTGTTCTCCCTGCTTAACTGTAGCAATTGTTCCTGAACATTCATTTTTCTCTAAAACAATCAAAGTAGAAGGAACAGTATGACCTGTACAAAGATATAAGGTGCCTACTTTCATGCATTTTTTTACTACAAGGGAACCTTTTGAAACCTTCCAATTTTTATCATTAAAAGTAACTACACAACCCTCATCATCGAGTTGCCCTATTGAAATTAAATTCCTACTCAGCCTTGGAACATGTCTAACCTCATGTAGTAGCCAATGATTCCCATTCTACAACTTAATCTTAACTTTTCCCTTTTTAACAATCTGATAGGGTTCATTATCCCCCAATTAAAAAATCCGAAAATCACCTTGGATATAATCAATAAAATAACCTCTATGGGGTGTAGCATGAAATGAAGCACCCAAATCTAAAACTCATGAATCATCAATACTTTCTAAAGAAAGAAGCAAGGCATCCTCTTCAAATTTGTTACTTGTCACATTTACCTCCTTGTAACCTTCTAGTTTGTCTCCTTCATTGTTCTTTTGAGTCCAACAATCTTTCTTCTTATGCCATGTTTTACCACAGTACCAACAATCTCTTGGTCCTCTGGATTGAGACCTCTTTGCCTTTGACTTTCCTCTTGATTTTCCACAATTTCTAGAATTATTTCCTGTTTCAATCATTCTGCCTTTGCTTTGTACATTCAAAGAACTTCCTGATGTAGATCCACCTGAGGTTTTCCTATGAGTTTCCTCACTTAGAATAACACCAATCACATCATCAAATTTTAGAGTATTAGATCTAGAAATAGAATTACTCACAACCATTACCAAGTCATTCCAACTTTTAGGAAAAGAACACAAAATCAAGAGAGCCTTAATTTTCTCATCAAAATTAATACCCTTAGAAGATAACTAACTAGTAATAGTATTAAACTCATTTAAATGATCTGCAATAGATCCACCTTCTATCATCTTCATATTAAATAAATGTTTCATGAGAAATACCTTGTTTGACGTAGAGGGTTTTTCATATTGTTTTCCTAGGGTTTGCATCAACTCTTCTAATGCCTTCTCTTTTGTAATGTTAAATTTCATTGATGATGCCAAGCATAATTGAATGCTTCCAAGTGCCTTTCTATCTAAAATCTCTCAGTCCTCATCTGTCGCAGTTCCCTGTTTCTTGGATTTTCCTTCCAACAGCTTCCATAAGTCCTTCTGATAAAGATAGTCCTCCATTTGCATTTTCCATAGATGAAACTTATTCCCATTAAACTTCTCCACCTTATCTTACCCTCGTCTACCATCACTCTCACTCAACCGTGAGACCTTCCTATAAAGGATCGCTATAAATAAAAAATGATGATGATCTACCTTAAAAAAATTATGACCAACCTGGCTCTAATACCACTTATTAGGATTAGCCTCAAATAGAAATAACAGTTACATGCAAATATAACCAATATCATAAAATAATAGATTCTAGGATTTAACGTGGTTCGCTCAATCCTTGGGCTACATCCACCAATAGCAAGTTCAATATTATTAGTATCCAATTATTACAATCTGCAATCCCTTACAGCTCAATACCACTGCAAGAAGCTACAATATCACCATTACATTATGAAATCCTTAACCCTAAGCCCTTTTATACAAGTTTTTACCACTTACAAAATTAGGGCTAGAATAATTCATCCAATAGAAAAATAGTAGCTAATGCCTTTTACAATATAAGGTCATTTTTGGCTTCGATGGCACTTCCCTTGAAAACCCCTATGGGGGCATTGCCCCTTGACCCTACCCTATACTGTGACAGGAACCTACAGGGGCACTACCCCTTGAACCCATCTAGGTGCTTCCCCCAAACCCCCATAGAAATAATATGGCTAGAAAACCATGTTGAATAAACCTCTAAGTCTAACTGGGCTCCACATCACAACATAAATCACTCATTTTTATGCATTTTCAATGAATTTTCTTAGATACGATGTTTCTTGATCATCCTTAGGATCAATTGAACTAGCATAGCACAACTTTAGCCCATTTGGCCATTCCTTTGCATACATTCTTGAGATTTTTTAACTAGCATAATACAATTATCTAGACCATTTGACCTAGATTTGTATAGGTTGACTAGCATAAGAGGTCTTGCTAGACCAATTAGCCTCTTATTTGTATAAATTATGATTTTACTAGCTAGCATGCACTAAACCATTAACTCCCTCTTTACACTTCGTTGGAACTAGCATAGAAAATTTTTTAGGTCATTTTCCCCCTTCCCCCTAGCCCCACGCCCACCCCAACCTTCTCTTTATTTCTTATCTCTCTCATAGATCACCTAATGCAAAAAAACTAGCTAGCCTATATAATCTATGGTTGTCTTGTTCTCTCCTCAATGATTTCTTAACATAACACACTTTTCTATTTGGTTGAATCATTGAACCTTATCTTATCATTGATATATGTTATTTATCTTTAAAGTTACTACTTGTACTTTTGCAATAGCTATGTGAACATGATGCTTGTGGTTGAGGTATTTTTCTTTAGTGAAGTCCTTCAACTAGTTGACTTGGAATCTTAGTAACATTTAGGCTTTTGTTTTTGTTTTATGTGTCCTTATATATGGATGTAAAAATTAATATCCTTGGTTTGAGGTTTTGTGTCCTTTGACTTAACAATATCTTATATCTCTGTAGTTTTCCCATGACCTTCATCTTTCTATTTGTTTCTTCTAGTCTTTCATGAGCATGAGGTTGATTCATACTCTTGTTGAAATGGGGGGCAATTATATAGTCCTAAAAAGAAATCAACCTTAATTAGGTACTCATTTTAGCCATGTTTTAGTGTATGGATTCCCATATTGATTTCACGATTTCCTAATACTTTTTGGGCTTCCAAACTAAAATTTTAAGTACTATATTGGTTCAATTTGTTCAAAACCCAAGGTTATCCCTTATTTTTAAGGGTTCTCTAGTATTCCTCCAATAAAATAATTCACTTCATCTCCTAAGACCTATCTTACTTTTTATGGCCTTTACATTCTCTCCTAACCACAATTTGAGTTCTCCTTAGAAACTTGATACTTGATGTCTATCTGAGACTCATGGTTCCAATTTTGACTCAATTTCCTAGGTATAGGCTTCTATTGGTGATGTATTCAAAGCATTTGGGGATTGAAATTGGGTCGAGGTGCAATGATAGGATTTTAGAAGGGTTGCTTGATTTGTAGTTAGCCTTCATCAAATTTGAATCCCGGAATGAGGGATTAAAGTATAAAAAGACCTCTTCTCTCCTCATTTTGATAACTAGGAAATTAATTATCATATGAAACCATTCACTATTAAGTTTTAAAGAATTCTCAATCAACCAAGAAAAATTGACTTCAAGATCTTTTCTACAATTGAGAATCCTAGTCTTGAATCCTTCTGAGCATTATTCCCTCTTCCATCAAGCATTATAGAAAACTACATCACCCATTAATCAAGCCATTCCTTTCATGATTTCCTTTCATATTAAATTATTGATTCATGATTTCCTTTTGGATCAAACTATTGCATCAGCATTTTTTATCACATCTAAATAGGCCACCATCAAGGTATAAGGTGATTTAAAATTAATATATGATTTATATTTCATATTTCATATTTCATATGAAATTTTATTTTATTTTCAAGATTGATTCATAAACAAGGATTTCACTAAGGAAATCCCTTGTAGCCAACCTTCTTCCCCTTTTTTGCGTGCAAGAATAGGTTACAGAAATGTTGGACCAAGAACAGGCATATGAGGTACAATTGAAGATACCTAAAATGTTTTACCTATTTTGCCTAGATTAGGTTGCTATTAGTGACCTCTTCCTAGTAGAGGATGAGTTTTGACCTCTTGCTACCACTTTCAACTCAAATTTGGCAAATAATCATATTATAGTCTCCAACACAAATTTACAATTACAACTTATTTTAACATTCCAACAAACAAAATTTTGAAAATGAGGAGTTACTTCTCCTATTTCATTTCCAAGTGTATTCAAATTCATCTCCATTATTTTTGCATAATTTTTCTCAGTTAGTTTAGATCAATTTTATTTTATTTTTTTCTTTTGCATATCAAGGCCATTTTTTATTTCTCATATCATAAGAAACAAAAGATACAAAAAAAAAACTTCAAGCACATATATTGCATTAGTACCTTCCAAGTGGTACAATTTGTGTTTTTCTTAGGGTGGTTGTGTATTCTATTTGTCTTATTAATTAGAGAAAATATCTCCTATACATAATCCCCTTCCCATATTATACACAAACATATCTCAACTGATCCCACCAATAATCATATTCCATAATATTGTAGCAACTCGAAATGCTTTGACATGGTAGGCTAATAATATACTTTTTTTAATCTTCCAAATGTCATAAAGGTATGAAACATATATGACACTCATCTAACATTGAGGACAACATTCCTTGACATGGATGACAATGTATGTTTGAAATGGCTCACTTGACTTTCTACATGATCTTTATTTTAATGAAAAAAATAGCACATGATTTGATAGAATGCTTGAAACTCTAGAACCATTTTTACTAAAGGTGGGCACTCAAATGAACACTTGCAAAACTAAGGTTGTGATCTTTACCTTATAGAGAAAAAATGTTCATAGGGAATTTTTTCTTGGGGGCAATTTCTTGTAAGTGGAAAAATTTATGCATACCTTAGCCTCAATTTCCACAATAAACTATGTTTCATTGGGAATTTATTCTCAATGGTAGGGCCTTGTAAGTGGTGAATGGTTATAAGTACATTGGCTTGAATCAACCATAAACTAACTAGGGAAACATGTAGGGAAAAAAGGATATAAAGGGTGGAAAGCATTGGATTCATTGAAAAATAGATGTAGAGGAGTTGAATTCCTGTATCAAAAAAATAAGAGAACTCTTTTTGGGTTGCTAGTAGTTTCTATGGTATAATACAGATGTGAAGCTTGGGGTAGCATGTTCACATCAACAAGATAATGGAGACAAAATAGTGGCATTACACAAATATTAACCACATGGCCTCAAGATGAAATCATTTGTTGCATATGAGATCCTCTTCTTTGAAGCAAGGTCATTTTAATAGAGGTGTTGGTTATGATCCAATTGCTAAGTTATTTAAGAAGATTAACAAACATAAAACTACATTGTTTCACTCAAAATGAGAACAAAAGAGAAATTAGATAGAAGAAAGAGCCCTTGGAGGAAAATAAAAAATAGTTGGATGAATGAGAAGTGTATTAGCATTAAAAAAGTGCCAAGATGCAAAGGGAAAATAAAAAAGTATGTGTAAGGAAAGTTCATAGAAAGCACATGGACTAAGACAACTTAAAAGGAAGAATGTATACTATATCCAACATTTCAATCTCATATGTGGCCATACAAGGAGAACAAATAAAATGAAAAGAAAAAATGGCAATGACTAAGCTAAGAATTAGTTTTGATCAACTTAGATGTAAAAATTCACATTACACCATGGAGTGTTCGCTTACAAGGATATTTGGAGTAAAGGAGGAGGATTATCACAAATGTAATATCATTGCCTAATCAATATGTGTCAATATTTCTCTTATATATATTATGAATGAGAGATGGAGAGACATGTCCCATGGGACATGTTTATTCATTATTATATAATTAATATAATGACAATCTTTTGTGTGTGTGTGTACATGTGTATATATTTATACATGTCTGTGTGTATATATACACACATGTATAAATATATACACACATGTATTACATATATATGTATATGTATATATATGTATATACATGTATAAATATATATACACATACATGTATATATATGTATATACATGTATAAATATATATACACATACATGTATATATACATTTATAAATGTATATATATGTATGTATGTATGTATGTATACATACATACATACATATATATATATAGATATATATATATAATATATAGATAGATATACATGTATGTATACACATGCATGTGCACACACATGCATATATATATATATATATATATATACACACACACACATCTTAGGAATGAAAAGTTTTTGATCAAAAGATATCCACCATTTTAGATATCATCCCATGATATCAAGAGTAATGGTCTCTTGAATGTCAAGTCACATGATATTCACTAATTACTCTAAGTAATAAGTAATGGCCTCTAGAATATCAAGTTGCAAAATATTCACCAAGTGCTCAGAGTAGTGGTCTCCTAAACATCAAATCTCATGATATTCACCAAGTACTCTGTGTAATGGTCTCTTGAACATCAAGTTGCATAACATTCATCAAGTACTCAAAAATGTTCATAAGATATGAGCACACGTATCCTCAACGATACTTACCATAGGAACATTCATGGTTTGTTTAATGAACTTAATCCACCATACAAGATATAATTTGTCGTGTTCTACTTAAACATCATAAGATATCTATCATAATAGAAGATTAAGTTATTGTAAGATTGCCACCTTTCAAAACTTCTACAAATACAAGTGATAATCATTTGGAAGTCGTCACTTCCTCATGATGTACATAGGGGTATGCCCAGTAGAATCATCCAATCACCCACATAGATTTTCAGACTTCCTCTAAATTTGATATCAATCTTCATTTTCCTACAACATCCCTGGAGAGAAAAGAAAAGAGCAAGGAAAATAGCTCTTATAGTACATGTTGAAATGAGAGAGAGAGAGAGAGAGAGAGAGAGAGAGTATCATCGTTATATAAGATCAATCTATTAAAATATAGATAAATATATAATTTAAACATATATGCATATACTCAATCTTCTATGTATATACTTCAATCTATATATTCAACATATCATTTCCTTGTTTTCAACATATTACTTTAATCTATATTTTCAACATATTATATAATTTAATCTCTTTTTTTTTGTGGTGGCCTATATTTTCAACATTTACTTTAATCTATATTTTTCAATGTATTATTTAACTATAGTTTGTATTATTTTCAAATTATAGTTACAAGTGACAAAGTCACATATCTTTGATTTTGGGTGCACAAAAAATAGAAATGAAGTATGGAAGAGAAGTATTGAAGAGAATTGGTACAACAACCTAGTTGAGGGGTTAACTCAAAAACAATAAGGGGAGGAGAGTATATACATGTCAGAAGGGGTAGTCTTTGGAAGGGCTCCAAACATGCCTCCAAGGATGACCATCATTGAACTTGTGAAACTAATGACATGGTAGGAAGAGGAGTACAAAAAGGTAATGGAAAAGATGAGAAGAATAGAGAAAGAATTGGAGAAAGTAAACAAGAAGAAGTAGGAGATTGATTAAGAGGATCATAGTGAAGATGAAGAGGAGGAAGTGGAGATTGAAGGAGAGAGGGAAAGAGTACTTAGAGAAGAGACAAATCTGGATGATATGAGGATGGAAAAGTTGATCAAAGTCATTAAATTAAAGGATTGCAAAGGGAAGTATGAAGGTAAGTGATAAGTGGAGAGTACTATATCCTAAGGTTGAGTTTGACCATTGATAGGGTCTTAAATATGAAGGATTTTTTGTACAATCATAGTTTGAGAAGGTGATTGCGTATCGAGCTTCGCTTTGTTTTGAGAATAGTTGTATCTACTTAATAAGGCCAACTACGTGAAGATGAAACATTGCTTACACCATTTTTTCCCTCTTGTGAGTAACTTCAAGTTTATTTAATACACCTCACAAAACTTTCATGTTGTGTCAAAAGTGCAAATACCATTCATTTATATAGCATATGTGCATATGTTTGCTTCCTTCACTTTTGTTGTCACAATATTGATTTGTTCCTATGTTATTTTCTATGTAGACTTAATTAGTTGATCATTTTCCTTCACATTATATTTTTGTAATATCATGTATCATTCCCTTCTATCCTCGATTGTGAATTGTTGAAATGTATTATGTTTGGGCTACAAAGTTATCAACTTTGTTGTCGAGATGTCAATGTCTTTGCACGCACCTTCAAAGCATAACCAATGAAATATATGATCCTCTTTTCAAGGAAAATGGCATGTTGCCTCTGCAATTTTAGGGCAATGAGATAGACAAAGCACACATTTAATATTTTTCAATAAGATTGTTGTCTTGTAGTTTGTCACCACAAAAAGTAGGTAACAGTACGGAACTTTTTCAACTTAGTTTCACATTTCTTTGAGTTTAGTTCATCATTTAATTGGTTAGTATCAATCAACCAATCAACACCAATTGATATTATGGACTCTTTTACTGAAGGCTTTTATCAAGTCTTTTTTTATTTTTCTGATTGTCAAGTCTTCACTTGATTTTTGAGGCCTTCATCATATTTTTCTTTTCTTTTGAGTTTGTGTTTTTTGGTTTTTAGTCCTTTGGTCTTGCAAATGTCATGGCTTCCATTTTCCCCTTTGATTTGACCTAACTTAGAGCATAATCAGAGTTGTCAGTCAAGAGATATAGACGTTTTAAGTTATCAAAAGTGGACCTTTTTTTATATAATAGCACGAATTAAAAATATCATGTTATATTTTTAATTTGGCATTCACTTTTTAAAAAATATAACTTAAATTCACTTTATGTTATGTTTCTAAGTTACTTAATTATTTAAATTTTCACTTAAAGTAACTATAGTGCACTTTATGTTATAATTTTAAGTTGAGCTACTTTTTTATTTTTCACTTAAAGCAACTATATTAACTATATAGTTTAGTTTAAGTTTTTATATTTAAATCAAGTGCTCATTTAAATGTTACTTTTTAAATGATATTTATATGTTATATTTTTAATATGATATGTAAATATGGTTTATGTCTCATTTAAGTCACATTTTAATGAAGTTAAATTGACATATGCTTATTTAATCACTTTAAGTTATGAAAAGTGGACATTTATATGCTATTACATGTAAAATGCATCAAAAGTGGACATTTTTGGTGCCATTGCACCAAAAAGGTGAGTTTTATAACTTAAAATGTGTTATTGCATCCAAAATATGAGCTTTCACTTAAAATATGCAATCCATCCCAAAAGGTGTGATTTTAACCAATTGATATTTTAAAACATGTCATGCCTCCCAAAAGGTGCAATTTGCCTTATGGGAAGTTTTTAAAACATGCATTCCATCCTAAAAGGTCTGATTTGCATCTTGTGCATATTTTAAAACATGCATTGCCTCCTAAAAGGTACAATTTGCACTAAAGTTCATGTTTTTGCTCTCAAGAAACCTGTTTTGGAAGAACACATGCAAAGAGCCTCCAAGAACCTGATTTTGAAGATTATGAGAGATTCACTTCATGGTTTTTCACGAAATTTTCTCCAATAAGGTCATTTTTGCCTATCCATAGGTTTTCAAGCAATGAAAATGGATTTATTTTACTAAAAAATGTT
This sequence comes from Cupressus sempervirens, assembly GCA_028749045.1. NCBI lineage: Eukaryota > Viridiplantae > Streptophyta > Pinopsida > Cupressales > Cupressaceae > Cupressus > Cupressus sempervirens. The sequence goes on along the minus strand of CM053789.1, from coordinate 503,483,782 downwards.
ATTTCAAACTCCTTTCAAGGGCACGTTTTTGGAAAAATCTTCAAAAAAGACCATTTTTGGCTCATGTTTTTGCCAAAAGCGGAATCGATTTAGCATTTTAAGTGTTTTCCATTGCATTGTGATACACATTTTCAACTTTGGAAGCCAAAACATTTTTGTTTCATGCCTTTTATGAATCACGTATTTTGCTAAAAATGCCCAAAAATTTGTTGTTTTTATCCACTTTTTTTCCATTTTGAAGTCAATTTTTTGCATTTGAATCCATGTATTAGCATTTGGCAAAGTTGTTTTTGCATTCACAAGTCAAAAATGACTGAAAAAATATATTTTTTGCCACGTTTTTGCAAAAATAGCCTAAATTTTGGCATTAAAAAGTCACGTTTTTGTTCAAAAACTCAAAAAATATCATTTTGGCCCATACATTTGGATGAAGAGGGGTCGTTTTTGAGTTTTAATGCATGCTATTGTCTTTGGAGACCATGTATTTGGCATTTTCATGTCAAATTCAACCTTTCATTGCTCATTAATATTTGTTGAATGCAAGTATGAAAAAAGCCAAATTATTGTTTGAGAATCAAGATTTTGAGAAGAATTGGTCTTCAAAGTCTATGATTCTTGCTATTTTGGCTCTTTGATCTCCATGTAAGTGGACTTTTTCAAACTTGCTCATTAATTCATGCTTATCTTTTTATTTCCATGCATATTATGGCTTGTTATTGCATGCTTGTCCATATATATGCCATGAAAAGTGCATTTTGCCTTAAAAAATGATGAAACCTCTCATTTTCACACTTTTGAAATTTCTCCAAATTCCAAATTTGAATTTGCACTTGAAAGAAACTTACTTGTTGACATGTTTAGTTTAAGACCAAAGGCATGTGTTTGTTTTGTGCTTGTTTTTCATTGTTTGCTTGCTTGCTTCTTTTCATTTTTCTTCTTTTAGAAGAAATTGCACGTTCTTTCCCAAGAACTTGAGCACATTTCACTTCACTCCATCTTCCATTTCATGTGAAAGTGTCATCACATTCCATTTTCATATTTCCATGTCACAACACTTTACATCTCATTCGTCAAATGCAATTACATGTTTTTTATCTCATTCACCATCCGCACATGCATGTAATCTCATTTTTTGCTTCCACTTTCACTCATCTCACTTTTCGTATTCACTCGCGTGACATGATTATGTGAAAAAGATTTATGTGTGATTGCATCTCCAAAACCCATTTTTTACTTAAAAATCACTTTTTTAAAAGTCAAAAAATGTTGTGTATGTTTTTCCATGTAATTAGACTTTGCATTTCCTCAAAGGCATCTATAAAAGCTCACTTCACCTCAAGGCACATTGCATTCATTCCTTCTATATGCACTTACACATTCGTGAGAACATACATGTTATTCCACTTCCCGTGTCATTACACATTTCATCTTATTCGTCATCTGCACTTACATGTTTTGCAGTTCATTCTCCATCTACATTCGCATGTCATATCACTTTCCATTCCTCATTACATGTTGCATTTACATGTAATCCATTTTCTGTGTAATGACATCTTGAAAGCCCGAGTCACCTTTTAAAACCAAAAGTTATCATTTGCACGCATTCCCATGCACCAAGCATTTTTTATTTATATTTTTTAATAAAGAGTTAAAGGTGTTCATGAAAAGTTGTTTTGAGTTTACATCTGGACATCGTCAAGAAGGTTTTCAAAGTGTCAGAGAATCCAGAATCTATCAATCTACAAAGGAAAATTTATGACAAGTTGAATGAGAAAAGCTTGATCACATGACAACGGACAATTCATCAAAGAGAGTCTGAGGTTATCAAAAGACACAACGCCATGGTTATCAAGGTGAATGCAGTGGCACAAAATATAACAAATTCCAATCATGTGATCATCCCAAATAGCTTCTCCAAGTACAAGGCCTTTCAGGACAATCCCTAGGATTGTTTCAATTCTCTTCTGTCTTTCTTCTTCTTCTTCTTTCATGTTTATAATTGAAGTGAATGTATTACATGTAATATGACTCAAATGTGTAATTACATATAATATGACTTAATTACATGTAATATGACTTAAATGTGTAATTACATGTAATATGACTTAAATGTGTGATTATATGTAACATGAGTTGCATGTGCAATTGTATGTAACCCAATAATTTCTCTCATTAGTTAGACTGGCTCAAAGTTGGTTGAGTTGCTCCCACTTTTTTCTTCACTTTTTTCTCAACCCTTTTGTCTATATAAAGAAGTGCCCCCTCATTGTAAAAATCATCTTTTGTTGTATGCAAGAAAGCTCTACCACATGGTGCAAGCATAACTTTGTTTATATAGTATGAATTTGGGAGAAAAGTGAATAAAAGAAGTAATTGGATTCAAAGCTTTGACTAGAATCAGTTGTGATAGAGAAAATTAGAAGCTTTGACTATAATTTATGTCTATTGTCTTTGATTTATGTTATTATTATGTGTTCAATAATAGAGCATAGTGATTTAAGAAGCAATTGGAGCCGAAGCTTTGACTGGGAGTGGTTATGACAATACATAGTTTAGGAGCTTTGACTATAGCTTGTATTACTATCTCAAATTCACAAAAAATAGTTAGAATTTCCTACTTTTGGAAGTCTTTGTGCCCCAATGGTAGAGGTTATTCTTATAGAATAGGTTAAAACAGGACTTAGAGAAAAACTAGTATGCTTTCAGCTAACCTTTGAGTTAGTGTTAGTTTATCAGTATCACCATTTACAACTTTAGATAGAAGTGTAGTTTGAGGTTTCATCTTGCTCATTACTCACTCTGCAAGTAAGTGGATTCTTTTCTGAAGGATAAGAGGAAAGAATATTCATAACACCGCTTACAAAATCTCTCAACTTCTTGCTTACCTTGAGTTGATCCAAGAAATGGTGAGAGGGGGAGGGAAGGGCAGGGAGGGGGCTTCCCTTTAATGTAGGAGAGACTCTATCTCACACATTGTGGTTAGTCATCCTATTTTGTGACTGGATTTTACCCAAAATTGTTAGTTGCAAAATATCCACTCAACAATTTTTTGATGACTCTACTAGGGACATGACGTGCATTTGAGAGTCTCGTGCTTTCATTTGAAGCATACCTGTGTCTTTTTTCATTGTAATTGTTTCATACATTTATCAACGACATGTAAATGGCCCAAGGTCCTTGGGGAAATGCTTTTGGACCGTTGAATCTAGTTCCACCTCTACATGATCTTCCTGATGTCTCATGAAAGAACTTTTTGAAGATCTTTGGTGATGATGAACAACATCCTAATGAGCATATTGTTGTTTTCTACATTGCATGTGGTGTTCATGCTATTCAAAATGAAAATGTGTCTATAAGGTTGTTCATGGAAACTCTACAAGGCGTGGCTGCTAATTGGTTTTATCATTTACCACCACGTACTATCACAAATTGGACTACCCTCGTAGCCAAGTTTGAGGAAAGGTTCAAGCCTCCTGAAGATGCTCATGCAGTATTGGTCCAACTTGCTCAGCTGAAAAAGTTGTCTCATGTGCCTATGCACAAATTTGTTGCTCATTTTAACAAATTGATATGAAGAATTCTAGTTCCTACTCAACCTACAACTATCAATTTGAAGTGTTTCTTTATCAATGCTCAAATTCTTGAAGTCAATTTTCTATTAAGGAGAGAAGCCCCAACTACTCTTGCAGTTGCACAGACATTGGCAATTGAAATTGAAGATGATCTTATTTTTGCTGGAAAAATAAAAATTGAAGCAAGTGAATTTGAAGAAAGACACCATTCTTATAATTCATCTTCTTTTAACACAAGGTCAGATTCTATAGTGCAATGGTTAACAAATGAGTTACTTTCCCTAAAAAGGAAAATAGCTCAAGGCATGTTCTATAAAAATATCAAAGGAGGTCTCTTCCAACTATTCCTCATAGTTCTATTGTTGGAAATCAACAAAATTTAGCTTCACCATCTAAGAAGCTTGATATTCAAGCACCATTAGCAAAGACAACAGTGAAGTGTCATGTATCTAAAGCTAGTGATTTTGTTATTCTCTTCTACAAAAAAGCAGAAGACATAGCTGGTGAAACTCTCATATCTGGTGTATGTAGTCTCAGAAGGCCCATGATGAAAAGATGAGAAAGGAAAAAAATTCTTCCAAGGTTCAAGTTGGTTGTGTCATAAAAGTTGGCATGCAAGCAAGTTCAAATCAAGTTGAAACTGATGTATTTGTGTCTCAAGGTCATGAACTTGGAAACACTTTGCATAAATGTTCTACCACAGAGCTTGAAAAGGAATTTCTCATAAACAATAAAGACTTTCCCAAGTCAAAAGTTTGTGACCAGTATGCTGAGGCAGGCAGTACAATCATGTCATCACTAAAATCACATAAGCAAGGTTTTCTTGATCATCTTGAGGTATCGATGATTAATGAACTAGTCAAGAAAGTTGCACTTGACATGAAAAATTCAAAATTTGTTTGATCAAGGGGATGTCCATTTTGACATCTTGCTTGGCTAGATGCTAATGCAAAGTTAGAGATTCCACATGTACCTGAACATCAAAATACTATCAAAGAAGATGTCAAAGAAGAGTGTTCAGTTTTGGAGGAGCAGTTTCAATTCATGAACCTTTCCTAGAGTAGCGATATACATGATTCATCTCAAAAAGGTGAATTCCTTCATTTCTTCCAAGAGTTGTTACATCAAACCTTGACATCATTGCTACAGGTGTTCATGTTTCATCAATATGAAGTTGCTTGTGAACATGCAAGGTACTAGAAGCTACTAAAAAAAGGTAGCTATTTTGTTGAGCCAGTAAATGGTTTCATCTAAAATCTCCACTTTTGGCTAGTTTTAATTAGGTGGGTTTTTCTTTGTTGTTAATAAGTGCACTTGCACATTTTTGTTTTATTAGAGTTTCTTTGCTTTAGTCATGTTTGTTTTTTTTTGCTTTGTTTTGGTCACCTAATTCTATATACCAATGGAGTGGATAAAGCCACTTAGAGAACTGGATTCTATGTGGCTCTATGTTTCTAAGAACAAACAACATTCCCTAGACAAAGCGAGTTGTTGCCCTGCATTTTGTCACCACAAAATGCAAGCAATAGTATGAAACTTTTTCAACTTAGTTTCACATTTCTCTGAGTTTAGTTCATTATTTAATTGGTTAGTATTGACCAACCAATTGATATAATGGACTCTTTTACAAAAAGCTTTCGTCAATTATTTTTTGTTTTTCTTATTGTTGAGACTTTGCTTGATTTTTAAGGCCTTCATCGTCATTTTCTTTGCTTTTAAGTTTGTGTTTTTTGGTTTTTAATCCTTTGGTCTTGCTCATGTCATGGCTTTCATGTTCCCCTTCGATCTAATCTAACCTAGAGCGTAATCAGAGTTGTTAGTCAAAAGATATGGTTGCTTTTAGTTATCAAAAGTGGACTTTTTTTATGCAACAACATGAATTAAAAATATCATGATATATTTTTATTTTGACATTCACTTTTCGAAAAATATAACTTAAATTCACTTTATTTTATGTTTTTAAGTTACTTTATCATTTAAACTTTCACTTAAAGTAACTATAGTGCACTTTATGTTATTATTTTAAGTTGAGTTACTTTTTCATTTTTAAGTTAAAGTGATTATACTAACTATATAGTTTAGTTTAGTTTTTTATATTTAAATCATATGCTCATTTAAATGTTACTTTTTAAACAATATTTATATGTTATATTTTTAATATGATATGTAAATATGGTTTATGTCTCATTTAAGTCACATTTTAATGAAATTAGATTGACATATGCTTATTTAATCACTTTAAGTTATCAAAAGTGGACATTTTATATGTAAAATGCATCAAAAGTGGACATTTTACATGTCACTACATATAAAGTTCAACTTAAAAGCATAAGATCATCAAAAGTGAACTTTTTTTTGCCATTGCACCAAAAAGGTGAGTTTTATGACTTAAAATGTGTTATTGCCTCCAAAACATGAGCTTTCACTTGAAATATGCAATCCATCTCAAAATGTGCGATTTCAACCAAATGCATATTTTAAAACATGTCATGCCTCCCAAAAGGTGCAATTTGCCTTATGGGGAGTTTTTAAAACATGCAATCCATCCTAAAATGTCTGCTTTGCATCTTGTGCATATTTTAAAACATGCATTGCCTCCTAAAAGGTTCAATTTGCAATAAAGTTCATGTTTTTGGTCTCAAGAAACTCATTTTTGGAAGAACACATGCAAAGAGCCTCCAAGAATCTAATTTTGAAGATTATGAGAGATTTACTTCATGGTTTTTCACGAAATCTTCTCCAATAAGGTTATTTTTGCCTATCCATGGATTTTCAAGCAATGAAATGGATTTATCTTGCAAAAAAACATTATTTCAAACTCCTTCCAAGGGCACATTTTTGGAAAAATCTTCAGAAAACACTATTTTTGGCTCACATTTTTGCCCAAAGAGGAATCAATTTTGCATTTTGAGTGTTTTCCATTACATTGTGATACACATTTTCAACTTTAGAAGCCAAAACGTTTTTCTTTCATATCTTTTATGAATCACGTTTTTGCTAAAAATGCACAGAAATTAAGGTTTTTATTCACTTTTTTTGCATTTTGAAATCACTTTTTTGCATTTGGATCTATGCATTAGCATTTGGAAAAATTTTTGCATTCACAAGTCAAAAATGACTCAAAAATATGAATTTTTTTTGCTACGTTTTTGCAAAAACGGCCCAAATTTTGGCATTAAAAAGTCACGTTTTTGTTCAAAAAACTCAAAAAATAGCATTTCGGCACATACATTTGGATGAGGAGGGATCCTTTTTGAGTTTTGATGCATGTTATTGTCTTTGGAGACCATGTATTTGGCATTTTAATGTTAAATTCGACCCTTCATTGCTCATTGATATCTATCGAAAAAAGTCAAATTATTGTTTGAGAATCCAAATTTTGAGGAGAATTGGTCTTCAAAGTATATAATTCTTGCTATTTCGGCTCTTTGGTCTTCAAGTACATGGACTTTTTCAAAATTGTTCTTTAATTCATGCTTAACTTGCTATTTCCATGCATATTATGGCTTGTTATTGCACATTTGTCCATATATGTGCCATAAAAAATGCATTTTACCTTCTAAAATGATGAAAACTCTCATTTTCACACTTTTGGAATTTCCCCAATTTTCAAATTCGAATTTGCATTTGAAAGTAACTTGCTTGTTGACATGTTTGAGTTTAAGACCAAAGGCATGTGTTTGTTGCCTCTTAACATTGAGTCCTAAACTTCTTTCTTTCAAGTTATTCAACCAACTTTCCCAAATCAATTTTAGCGCACCATTGAATTTTCATAGACCACATCCAATGCGGGGTAGTATACTTTGCAATTACGATTGAGATTCTTGCATATACAATATTCAAGGTCTCCATAATAATTGCGAACAGTATTCAAGGTCTCCATAATAATTGTCATACTCCTGCTATAATAAATAGAGAACCCTTCAACAAGCTTTCAGATAATAGGTGAAGTTATCAATTCGATTATTGGGGTTTTGGGTGTTTTTTGGGTAGGCAATTTTTTTTTTTTTTTTCAATTCACAAACACAATGGTTTATGCCAGATAAACAAAGTCTAAGAGCATCTCTTCCATTTGAATATGCAATCGTTCTTAATGATCTTCTACAATGACCATATTTTCCTCATTTAATGCTATGATACCATGTTAAAGGATGAGGATTGTTGTAAATGTAATAGCACTGCATGATCAATATGTGGTTTTCAAATACGGCAATTTTTCTTTTATATATATTGTGGATGAGACATAGAAAGACATGTCCAATCTGTTCATTATTACATAATTAATATAACGACAATCTTAATTATAGTTCAATAGTTTAGTCTCATAGATTTATCCAACTGAAGCTACCAACATTGAACACAATTATACCGAGATGCTACACATGAGCACCTTCAATAACTTGTTTGAAGAAAAAAATATATAACAAAAGTTGCAGATTCCTTAACGAAGATACATGGTAGAACATCTAAGATTTACAAGCCATTTGGCTTATCTATTATAGACTTTACCTTCTCGTCCAACTATATATAGGTCTCATGTGCAATTTGACCTTGTATACATTATTGAAAACATTCATTCATTCATGACCCAAAGATCTCCACAGCTTTTCAAGGCAGTAAGGCAATCACGACCCACTCGTACGGCCCATTTTTTTTTTTTTTAAATATGTTAATGTCTACATACGGTGTAATGATGCAAATGTTCCCACGATTCTCTCTATTAAATCCTCAATAGTCACCTCCATTAAACAATGAAATTGTGATAGGGTTAAGTGGAATTCCATTCATAACACGTATAAGATATTTTTGTCCTGCAACCTAGCTTCCCCTTATCCATTTACCTTTATGAGATAGCGACAAACATAAAAACGTATAAAAAAAGTTAATTCAAGGATTGTAGCTTCGAGGGACCAGTTATGCTTTATGCATTCTTAACGCCAAAGCAAGTATATCAAAGACAGCTCTTAGTAAGCATTTTAGGAAAAGAATTCAGTTGAGCGACTTGTTACAATTGATTGGGCTGTCTATTAAATGAAGCTCCTAAGGACCTTTTGAAAAAGAGACTTGGCATTCTCGATAGTTTCCCTTTCAGTGTTTTAACAAATTTGGATTTTATAACTATTCCTGTTTTAAGCTATCAAAATTAATGTTTCGTTTGACCATTAAAATGACTAGTTAATGCAGTTCCCAATTTTAGTTTTCAATATGTGAATGTTCGAAGGAAATATAAGGTTCGTCTTAGTTGTCACTTTGTGGAATTTAACAAACAAAACTAGATTCAAAACAAATAATTGAGCAATGGGCATAAATAGAACATGAACCAATATTACATAATTCGTTCCCCTCTACAATGCAAGCAGCAATATTTTTCCAGCATTATTTGGAATCACAATGTGAATTTGAAGAGTCGGACTCAATTGGATGACATCTATGAGCCAAACCAGTCTCCAAAAAGACATGCATGCTAAAATACAATCATTAAGTTACCAGTGACGTTAATATCTCAATGATTAGCCTCTTTTATTCGAGGTGAGACTGAATGGCCTGAGTCTGTCACCTCTTCAAGCTCCAGAAAGGTGTAATTATTTCTACAAAAAATATGGAACCCCACTTCTTGGGCCCATCATAGCATTATTCTCCTCAGTCTCAGTGAAATATTTTACATCCCTTTCCTGCATTCATGGACTGCAAATTAATTGGCACCCAATAATAATGTATTCAAGAATCTGAAGACAAAGTTAAAAGATAAGTGATGTCCAATAACAGTACACAACCTAACATACCATGTTTTCATTAAAACTCAAAATTGAAGCAACATTCCCACAACGATAACAATAGTTGGGCGCAGACCATACCTGTCATTTCTCCAAATGGTATAGTTATCTATCACAACTAAATATTGGATGCAATCTAGCAAAAAATGAAGCTTTGAAATTTTCAATTTTCTAAGTAGAAAAAATATAGTAGTTGTAATGTAATAACACACCGTCACTAAACCCCTGTCCTGAAACATGTATTTAAGACCTTCCTGAACCAATTGATGTGCTCGGCAAATAAGTTCTAAGTTATTGATATGATTGAACTGCAGACAAAATAAATGTGTGAATGCTTAGTCACAGAATTAGCCCTTGCATTTCTGTTTTCTTGCCAAAACCCTGAATTTGATAACAATAAAGAACTAAATATGCCATCTTCAGAATCAAATTGTACTGAACTAATAGAAGAATAACATTAACCGGTTGAATTTTCTCTTACTTCAGATGTAACTTGAGATCCAAAAAGCCACCCAGCACCACGAGGACTGACTGCCCAAGTTTCAATTTCTTCAGGGTCACTCCACATTAGATCACAGAAGGGCCCTTCGTGTGGTATTTCACAATTCCTCTCAATGAGTCTCATCTGGAAATTGCAATAAGAAAATGAATCAAAAAAGAAAATTATCAACCATGCTTCAAAAAGTGAACTAATAGCTTTCAATCAGTTTTTCTCAGTGACCTGATCAATTGTCCGTACGTCGGGAGAAAGCCCTCCATGCACACAAAGTACCTACATTTCATGGAAACTACTTTATTGATTTCCAATTAAAATGTTTAATCTACATGATTTTATAGCTGACAACAAAGAAGTTCGAGGGAAGCATTCGTCAAGTTGAACTGAAACTCTATATTAAACTTCAGATTTATGAAATTTATTCATGCCACTTCATCTTTCTGTGCACCAAACATTACTGTTCTTTTACCCAAAGTTCATATTTGCATGTCTAAATAAGACAGATTGCATTGAGCCTGTAAGTATTCTACCTTACCCTTCCATCAATTATTGCAGAGAGAGTGAGATAATCAAATACATCCGTGCAATAACGCCATGCATTTGCATTCCCATATTTACGCTGGCACTCATCATAGAACCCATAGACCTGAAAGCCATAGCTTAGTTCCATGACAAACATAATAGTTTATAACATAAGTAATCTACATTTTTGTATTTGTAAAGGAAAAACTAATAAAGAACGGATATTTACTTTTATTCTAGTATAATCTTAGCTTTGAAGGCACAAGATTCATTACACTCAATAAACTGTAGTTTCAAGAGGATTTATGAACAGAACCCATATTATTTATATGCATGTGTATGCATTTATGGCATATAAAGGTTCAGAATTTATCCCAAAAGCCATCCTATTGATGACATTGTTAGAAATTAGAATCATCTTTGTTTTTGCAGAGAACAAAAAAATCTGGATTTTTAAATACAAAGGGAATACATAAAAAAGGTTAATGGAAGACACAGAAAGCAGACAGCCATGGAGTATCCTGGTTTGTTTGCTCTCATGCCATGTAACTGTGCACTGTAAGGTTTTGAACTTTCATTTGTAAAAACAAACAAAAGTCATCCAGATGCAATTCATGTTTTGGTATGCTTATACTAGGAAAGTAAAGGTCACAACCTGAGGTTGTGAGTGGCCAACTTCCAAAGTAAACATATATAGAAACAAGCAAAAGCAATTCATAAATGATTATCTTTTGGTATGCTCACGACAAAAGGAAAGGTCACATGGCTTCAAGAATAGTGTAATATTCACACTAGGAAGATAAGGGCCACAAGGCAATATGGATATGTATTTTACTCAGTATCCATGACCAATGAATGATTACCCTCATTTGTGAATTCCTTTTATCTGCTAAACACAACTGACCAATTGTGATATTGCTATGAAGATTTAACTGTGTGATTTTGAGTCAAACTCATTGACCCATGTTTCATGAGTAGTGATTCAACATGAATCCATCTCTCATGAGAATAAATGGAACACTTGGCACTCATTGGATCTAGGTGATGCTCACAAGGGTGAAGCACCGGGACTTCCTGGGAGGTCACCCATCCTAGTACTACTCCAGCCTGAGCGCGCTTAACTACGGAGTTTCCTCCATGCTTAAACCCAAAGCTTGCAACCCCATTTGCAAAACCTTCACCAAGTGTTGTGCCTTATGAACCATTCATTAGAAAGCCCCTTAAGCTCATCAATTGATAAGTAGGAGATAATTTCCACAGCAAGTCAAATTGTGATATTGCTATCACGATTTAACTATGTGATTTTGGGTCAAACTCATTGACCCATGTTTCGTTGACACTTGGTGAAGGTTTTGCAAATGGGGTTGCAAGCTTTGGATTTAACCATGGAGGAAACTCCGTAGTTAAGTGCGCTCAGGCTGGAGTAGTACTAGGATGGGTGATCTCCCGGGAAGTCCCGGTGCTTCACCCCTATGAGCATAACCTAGTACCAAGTAGTGAGAATCACTACTCATGAAACATGGGTCAATGAGTTTGACTCAAAATCACACACTTAAATCCTGATAGCAATATCACAATTTGACTTGCTGTGGAAATTATCTCCTACTTAACAACTGACCAAGTCACCATATTCTATCAATCATCCCTGCACTTGATTTCCTATATATGAAGGATTGGTCCTGTTGATTTCTGGTGCAATCTATCAAGATTGACTCCATCAGCTGGACTGAAACTACACAATTCTCATCCAACCATAATCCTGTGTGGACAGTGTCTCTTTTATGATTAGATTTGATTTTTCACTTCCTTTAAAATTAATGCTTCACACATTTGAGCCCAGAAACCCAAGTAAGCATTTTAGTTGCTCTATTTTTCTCCCCCAAGCATCAATTTCCATCAATGGTGAGCATTAGTTCCCACTAGCTGGTGTCCTGCTGCTACTTTATTTCCATCTACTGTCCACTGTGTCTTGTTCTACCCTTGGGATGTTTGGGACAACCACGTGCCAGATATTAGCTGTCAAAGCTTATTTAACATGTTGATGGAATATTTTTATAATCAATGGCATGGCCATCTGCACGTTAAGAACTGTACAGCAGAGGTTTTACAAATACCTCAACTAAACAAAGAGAACAAGAATGCTCATCTTAACTCTGTAGATTTCCAATGTTTGTTATATCTTAACTTATGATGAATTTCGTAATCTAGACTAAAGCCCCACATAAGGCATTTGGCCTGATACTTCCACTGTTCTGAAATTTTCACCTTGACTGCTGCTACCGTGGCTTTCAGATCAAAAAGTCAATTCAAGCTACCAGTAACTCCTCTTCTCGACCACTGATGCCATTGCCGAGGTTTTTTATTTCATTCTCATACTCCTACAGGTTTGCTGTTCCACTTGGGTCCTCCAACTTCAAGTTCACCTCTTGCAACTAATTGTTGCTTATTGCAGGACCCAGAACTTTTCTTGTTTTGTTTGAATATGTTTACCATCTTGAGAATGTATTTGGTAAATTGCCAAATATTCCTTGTTAATTAATGACATTGAAAATAGTAAATACAGAGGAGATTACACAGCTAGAGTTCAAGATGGATTGAATGTTTCATAAATTGGGCACCTTACCTAGTGCAAATGACTTTAATTCCCTCAAATCACTACCAATGTACTTCATGATATTTCAGCATGTTTAGCATTCATTACCTACCACTTGCCAGCACCGTCCAGGAAAATTTCAATATTCATTGATCATTCACGACCAGAAGCTACAATCATATGGTAGATTGTCCAGCAATTGTGCATCTGATGTACTTTTATCAGAAGTTTCAGAACCCACCCCTTTGCCCAAACACATGTTTAAAAATCAATACATTTCAACAGCTCATTCATCAGCAATAACACTATAATCATAAGTTGTCAATGATTATGACAATCTTGATATTGTGTCCTCAATGGAAGCTTGGGGTTTCCATGTAGTCAGAAAGTTGTTCTGATTCAGTTCTAACAGTGTTTCATGTGGACACACCCCGAGTCCAGCAGATATTTGAAACATCCCATATTTCCTGGGCACGTGGACAACTGGAAGAGATCATGCTCCTTTTCCAGAGTCAGACAGCCTCTTATTTTTTAAGATTAAAATTATAAGGTAACTTTTAAGGAAAAAATGCTAAAACCCTCTTTAGAAGGTAAACGAGGGAGAATTACTGTAACTGCAAATTCAGCATATTGCATTTACATTTTAAAATTTTAGCTGCTTTTAGCTTGTTTACTTTATTAAGTAGGCCTCTCCCAGCCACCCCCAACATTTATCATAATTATTGACATCCCGAAACCATGTCCCCATATCCCTGCATTTGCCCATTCCCTAAATTTGGAGAAATGTTGGTTTTACATGTTTATGACTGGTACTTTAGTATTCAAGCAATCTTGAGGTTTTCAACTATTCATTTCCGCCAATATCATTTTTGAGTGATTGGAAAGGCATGTTGAAAGCATTGTCAGTTTATCTTCTCATTTTGGAGCTTTTTCAATACTGCAGATCTCCCTAAAGGTCTCAAATTTGTAAGCCTTTTACCATACAATAGAACATACTAATATAATGAAAAACAGGATGCAAAGGATTCAGGCATTCTGAAAATGTTTAGACGATCAATATGGAAGGATACCTGTGTGATCTGCCTGCTCTCATGATTACCTCTGAGAAGAGTTATATATGCTGGATACCTGGACAAGGAATTTGAAAACAAGAGTAGAAATGAATCAAAATTCAATGGAGGATATTATGTTAGTCAATTTAGGTAAAACTACTAAAAAGAATCACATACTAGAACGCCTCATTAAACTGACTATTAATAGTATTACAATCATATGTTTTGGCAGTCCTTCGATTGCAGTTTCAAAAAAATTGGTGAACAAAATGACAATAACAAGCAACTATGCAGTAAACTTCTGCATCTGAAGTGCAACAGAGCATGTAACACAGACCTTCCTCCAGCTGACAGCTTTTCAAAGCATTCCATTACAGTATGAAATTCCAAAGGCATTTTCAGCATTAATAGTCAAGAAACTAAATAAGCTAGTAAGACATAAACAGAAATCTTGGGCTACATAAACAAGGAAGAATTAAAAGAGATGCCTCCCCCCCGACAGCCCCCTAGTAGAGAGAGAACGGAGGCTGCCAGCAAGTAATGGATTCACAGTAGCATCAACCAATATTGAAAAATACGAGTCCTCAAGTTTGACTCCTAAAAGAAACCATGTCAAAGCAGATTTGCAATCAATCATGTAGAACTGTAAGATAATATCAAGTGTATACTTTGGATTGTGCAAGGGTAATTCCTAAGAAAACAAAGATATCTTAATCCTAAGAGAATAATGCAAGGAAATCAATTTAAACATAGAGAACTTGTCATGAATGGCAACTTTCATTGTCCCAGTGGAGAATGAAGAAATCCCCATGATTAGTAAGACATTCCAACACAAAATCAAGAATATGAGAGAATCATCCTACTACAAACTGTAGGCCTTAAGATCAAAATGGTTTCAACAGTACATAATTATGAGAATGGAAAATCTATCTCAATGTGCCATCCCAAGTGGTTTATTTAAGGGCCATCTAGGAAAAATATTGTAGAAACTCTCGTGGCTAAATTAACATAGATCTTGTTTAGATCTCTATGAAAAAGAGTACTATTCACATTCACCTAATGAGCCTCCCAAGTCCCAACAATATGATGCAAGAATAGAGTCAGTTGAATACAATTCATCTTTGCAGCTTGTGTAAAACTCTCAAATAAGTCAATGTGGGAAACTAATGAAAACCCATTTGTAACCAACTATGCCTTACAATTATCAACTAACCATCTAATACAAAATTTGTTTGATATATCCACTTACACCAATCAAGCACACCCTTTCCTTAGAAAAGGGGACTGAATCCCAAGTATATTTCCTAACAACTGCTGGCAGTTGATGCTGTCATTGATGTCAACCCTCTGCCTACTTGGAGTAAGAACTTGCTGATATGTGTATATGGTGTTGACCTCCTGTGTCAACCCTCTTCTTACTGTGATACTGCAGTTGTGAGACCATGAGATGAGATGGTGTCATTGATGCTTGTGATGTCAGTCCTCTGCTGATATGGCTGTGAAGATGTGAAGAGTTTATTTAAGGACAGATATATACCAGATATGATGCTTCTCTGGTATTGGTATGTTGCAAAATGCAGAAGCTTGTGCTGATGTTGGCTGGTTGATTGTGACTAATGGCTGATTATTTCAATTTGTAGATGTCCAGCTACTTGGTGTTGATGTCTGCATCATCATGTTAAAGTTGTTGTATTGCAGTAAATTGTTATGTTGTTGGTCAGGATTGTTGCAGTAAGAATGGGTGTCAACTCTCCTTTGTGTTGATAGTAATCAGTTGGGGACTGTAACAAGATTATGTCATATTAAGGTGACGATTAGAAGAGTGGCATTAAGGGGAATTAAGATAAGGATTAGAAGCATGAAATAGAGATAAGACAAATTGACATGAAGATTAGAAGCATGACATTGAGCTAAGAGGAATTTAGATGAGGATTAAAAGCATGACATTGGTGCTGATGGGTGTGTGATGCTACTGTTAATTCCTTGTAACTTTGACAAGACAAGTGTTCTGATTTTCAGATTAGTTTGATCTGGATGCATGAGTTCCCTTAAGTATTGGTCACTAGAACATATTGTCCCCTCTAGACAGATCGGCATTTTCCTTATGGCTTTTATAAACCTTCTTATTTACTAATGTGGTTAGTTAGTTACTAACCATTAGTAACTCTTGGAATGGGCACCAATCTTGAGGAAACAATTATGTTGTTAAATAGGCCAACCTAGAGAGGGACATGTCCATTCAATGAACATGCCCCTTGAGTTAGGTATAACGGAGGGCTAGATTGTAGATTAGAAGACACACCGAAATCAATAAGTCTGCTCTTTTAGCAATCTACCCAAATAGGATCATCTATAGAGTGTAAACAATTGACCAAGATCCATGAACTTAACATGGTATCAGAGCTTAGTTCCTTCGTGGGAAGCTTAACCGCTTGAAGGTAGATCCATTCAAATTTGTTGGGTTTAATCTGAGGTTTTTGAAGATTGTTGTGACTACTTGTATTGTTTCTACTATGGATGAGAAACTATTGCTTGAGGAAGAATTTGGCAATTCAAGAGATTGTCATTGTGTGGGACTACAATGATATTCTAAGTAGTAGATTGATAATAATTATCTTTCAAAGTTGGGCGTTCAACATTGTAGATTTTAGGCATTGCAAATCCCTGATAAAGATGTGTAAGTAATATTGTTTTCAGCATGCAAAGACCCTATATCTGGACGTGATTTACCTGGATTCTTGGACGCTGCATTGTTGGAGGATTGGAAGGCAATTAAACCCTGCTAACAGGACTACGATTTGGGGTTATAACTAGCCATTATGACCTGCAATGTGTTCCTTCAATGTGACAATTAGTTGTCGGCCTGAAGCATCATTATTAGTGTCATTCAACTTTGTTATTTGAACCTGCGATTCTCTGGTATCAAGAAGCACCATCACTACAGACCTGCATTTAAAGAGAATAGTTCTCTATGCATTGGCATGGGAAGTAAATGAGAGACTCTTGCTGGAAATCATGGAACATTACTCAAATAATCAAGAACCTTTAGATCGTATTGAGGCGGACTTCATTTTGTTTGCTGATCTTTCTTGACATTCTAGGTTGAATTGAGTGCAAGTACATTCATAGCAGCACCAACGGGCATCCTAGTTCTAGCGTGAGCATTATCTAACACCAGCATCAGGATTATTGAGGCACGTAGGTGGAGTTCTTTGGAACTGTGGCTGCGTTTGGAATACAAATCCACCACCAGAAGCTATGTAATAATGGAATATGTTTGAGGAGTCAAGATTGAAAACTACAAATGTAAGAAAGGAATATAGGGAGATATACATAAAAAATAGTTATTAATCAGATATGATTACGATCAGAAATGGTTTTGTGCTTGCCAATCTGGACAAGTGATTCTTGAATTCACATCTGCGTGCATAGAAGGCCTCCGTTAGAGGATATGAATGGTCATGCCTTTCACAAGGAAGGGGCATTGGGATATGAAAACATGGAATATGTAGTGATTATCTGCCAAATTCAATCAACACTTCTATACTCCTGTTGCAACACATCAAATGAAAACAGAGATGACTCATATTAACTTGTCTTGTAACGATTTTATCAAGGGTGGCAATTATATTAAGGAAAGTCACCTCCTTACAAATCTGCGAATACTTTAATGTGAGAGATCATCATTTTGTTTAGAACATAGATTGGATAACACCAAACTTCTCGAATGTTAGATGGTCGAATTGACACATGGACAAGAAAGAGTTGTCATGTATAAAGCGCTTGAATCCCACGTGGATACCACGACAAGGAATACAAAAATAGATCAAATTAGCGGGGCATAGCAATTTAGCAATAGCAATGTCATGTGGATCAAAGTCTGCAATGCTATTTCTAAAGAATTGGATAGATTGTGCTTTATTCTTGGGATCAGGACTATGATATGAGGAGATAATATCAGACTGTGAACAAATCAAGGAAAAACTACTCCCAATAGGCAATGTATGTGGCAAACATCTGACGTGGCATTTCCATCAAGGAAAGTATTGAATGCTATATGCTGGGCTAAACTAGCAAAGAGGAGAACCACTTTTGATATGTGAAATGGTGAGACTTGTGGGAATGGTCTCATTTAATCAACACCCATAGCAAAACCAACAAAACATAACCAGATTAAGAGGATGATTGAAGATAAGTGGTAATGCGAATGATTAATTGACGTACCGGGTTGATTGATGAATTTCATTCTGTGATCAGTAGTATATGGAATTGTTTGACAATTCCAGGTAATTGCTTACGTGTTCTTCCAGAAGGGGAGATGGAATCAAGTTAGAAACTTTTCTTGGCACTCGTCAAGACTCAAAATCAAAGAGTCCGATTTTTTTAATCATAAGATATGGAGACATTTGTAGAATTTACAGCGAGTAAGCCGAATGTCGCTCTACTGAAAGGAAACTCCTATTCAGAATAAGTTTGATCCACTATAAAAGGGAACCTTGGAATATGAACAAATGATTCTATAATCTTAGAAAAACTCAATTATTTTGTTTGAGCAGGAGTTCATCAATGAAGATAACTCGGGGATAGAATCACTGATTGTTAATTCCTTGTAACTTTGACAAGATAAGTGTTATGATTTTCAGATTAGTCTAATCTAGATGCATGAGTTCCCTTAAGTATTGGTCACTAGAACATATTGCTCCCTCTAGATAGATTGGCATCTTCCTTGTGGCTTTTATAAGCCTTCTTATTTACTAATGTGGTTAATTAGTTACTAACCATTAGTAACTCTTGGAACGGGCACCAATCTTGAGGAAACAATTATGTTGTTAAGTAGGCCAACCTAGAGGACATGTCCATTCAATGAACATGCCCCTTGAGTTAGGTATAAGGGAGGGTTAGATTGCAGATTAGAAGACACACCAAAATCCATAAGTCTGCTCTTCTGGCAATCTGCCCAATTAGAATTATCTATAGGAATGTAAACATTTGCAGAAGATACTGAATTTAACATGGTATCAGAGCCTAACCGCAGATGTAAACAAAATAGAAGAATTGCATGACAGCTCTGCTGGCAACTCCAAATTGGGTCAAAAGATCTAACCTTCTCTAAGCATATTAGGCATGACACAACACCACATTTCAATGCAGCAAGAAGGTTTGTTATCTTCAAAAGGCTCACCTCATCAGAGTTATTACCATGGATTGACAAATACCCTTTGAATATCCCCTCGCCGAGATTCTGATCAATTAGTTTGGAACTTTCTTCTTCGCTACTGTTATCATTAGAACTTTCAGCATATAAAGCGATCTCTGTATCCTTAATAGATTGAATATTTTGCAAAGGATTTGTAGACCGCTGATTGTTTTGCAGTATGTTTGTAGACCATGCATTTGGGGTTCTCGATTGAATGGTTTCCATGGTTTTCAAACATTACAGTTCCTCAACTGTGATAACGTACAATCAACTGTGATAACAAACATTTTCTACTGTAGAACATCAGTCAAACCATAGGCACATGCATTCTATTCTGAATAATGTTCAAACTGCATAATCAATTCATTGTTATTGAAGAGTCTTGAGAATAATAGCATATGGTATGACTGATGGCATCATGCATGTATGTATGAATGGGCGTCATGCGTGTAGATTGGTCATCGTGCATGAACATCAGATTTGTTCACATTTTTTTTCTCCATGGATTGTATTTAATAGGTTATGAGATGTCGTCGGTGGGTGTTATGATCTACCGCCAAGTCTATGTGGTAGTTGTTAATGATTTGTAACCGCTATCATTAAACCTTCCACAAGCATCTCATCGATTACATTACATTATGATGAACGATTGATTTTGGCAGAGGAGCTGCTTGCATGCAAATGGATGAAGTTATTTTGAATGTGGCAAATTTCATCAAGAATCTTGGAGTAATATTCATAGTGGACATCACTGAAGTACCAGACTTCAACACAGCGTAAGATAGTAAATGAATCATGGAATTCGATCCTATTCCTTTAAGCAACATTATCAAAGAAAGAGAAAATCAAACAATTTTTAAAAAGGCACCCATAAAATTGAAGCGATAGGGATTAAAAGATAATGTATGTTTACATTATTAAATAACTGAGACTAAGATCACCAATTTTGTATCGCTAGTGGCTAACGTGGCAACCCCAACGCACTCCTTTCATCGTGAAATGGGAATTGGGCAAATACAAGGAGAGGAAATTAAAAGGAAGGTGTCACTTGCAATCAGATAGGGTCCACGTAACCATTGGACAAATTTTTTTTTTTTTAAACCTGTGAAATGGTACCAAATTTATGGCGGTGCAAATACATTTTTTTGACTCGGGGCAGAATCTTTGACAAGTGTCACACAGAAGAACAAGTGACAAAGAACATTGATCCTAAAGCCAAACAAGGATTCAAAATCATGTGGGTCAGCCTTTCTAGACCTAACCTAGATGACGAGTGTGTTGGTGCCACGTGGATGGGCTCTAAGTGTCACTATGGAGAAGTTGGCTCGTGCAGGGAAAGGTGACAAACAAATTTAACAAAATAGAATTAGGAAGAGAACAGATATATGGAGAACTTTATAATGAATATTATAAAAGACATGACCATAAGAATCAATGAATATAATACATATTATGATATATTCACGAGGAATATATTTCACAGAGAATAATAAATTCATAGAAAGTTCATTCCTTCATATTTGATCATATGATCATTAACTAAGATGGCTCCTTCAGTTGAGAAGAAATGCTTATGAATGAAATATGATGGGTTATCTCATTAGATAATTGTTCAAGGGTACATTCTATGGATACCGAATAGCAGGCAGGATTGTCCAAATATTGAACTAGCAAAGAGGAGAATCACTTTTGATATTTGAAACAGTGAGACTTGTAGGAATGGTCTCATTTAATCGTCACCCATAGCAAAACCAACAACCAAATTAAGAGGATGATTGAAGATAAGTAGTAATGCGAATGATTAATTAACGTATCGGGTTGACTGATGAATTCCATTATGTGATTAATAGTATATGGAATTGTTTGTTAGTTCCTAGTAATTGCCTACATGTTCTTCCAGAAGGGGAGATGGCATCAAGTTAGAAAGTTTTCTTGGCACCTATCAAGACTCAAAACTAGAGAGACATGTAAGCCGAATGCCGTTCTACTGAAAGGAAACTCTCATTAAGAATAAGTTTGATCCACTATAAAAGGGAACCTTGGAATAAGAACAAATGATTCTATCATCTTAGACAAACTCGATTATTTTGTTTAAGAGGGAGTTCATCAATGAAGATAACTCGTAGATAGAATCACTGATGAGATGCACATGGATAAAGATTACATCATGAGACTACAAATCATTAAGATAAACTTTTTACTCAAGGCATTTTTGATCTTCCCTCAAGTCCAAGAGGGAGTGTTAATGATTGTGGACTTAGAAAAGATGCATTCTATATAACCTTATGACTATTCAGATTACTAGTATTGGTTCTCTTAGAAAGGAAGGAATAAAGTGACATCATGTTGTGACACTAAGATCATGGATATTAGCATGGTATGCCTTCCTGACAAAAGAAGAAGCTAAATGATCTACAATGGTGAATCTTGACTCAGAGGGAGTAGACCATGCTTTATTGATTGCCGAGTAATAAAGAATTTGTAGTTGAGAATCATAAGTATCATCTTATAAGAAGGTCATATGTTAGAGAGAGTACCTAGAAGATCAAGTTGACTTCCAAGATCTAGGTCATACAAACTTACACTGAGTGTACGATGTCAAGATAGTGTATACTCATAAAGTACAAAAGCTTTCATCAAGGTTATGATGGAAAGATAAGTATCTATTGTACTTGAGCTCTTCTTTTACCTTATGTCTATAATATTTTTCATTTGTATTTTTTTAAGAAGAGTATATGCCTTGATTTTTCTTTTCTTTTCTGAAGAATGTTCTTGTAGGAAAGAATTTTTTGGATTCAAAGGGAGTCTAACATCTCATCAAGGCAACCTTGAATAAGGAGCTCGGAAGATTTGATATCCAGTAGGAGTCTGGAAAATCTAATGTGAGCAACCATCTAATGGACCTACCTTTATAAACATCATGGTGTGGAAGCACTTCTCAGCAAACAGTCTTGCAACATCAGTTTGCAGTAATAGAAAACAGTCTTCCAGCATGAACTTGCAATGATAGAAAATGATCTTATGGTGTTTTTAAATCAGTAGAGGACTACTGGCAAATCTTGAATAGATTCAAGATTGTGTTGTGAAAGAGAAATTTCAATATCTATGAATCACAACTTGGATAAAGAGAGAATTTAATTATTCTCTAGATTTTATCCTTAAGTACTAGAAATTAGAAAGCGGGTATTTTATCAAACCTCTCTGAGAGTGATCATCTCCGGAAAGATCCAGGTATGATTGAATTGTTTTGTATTCTTATGATAATCTATATTATCGTTAGGATTTTGATTTGTGTTTGTTATTTAAGAGGTGACGATCTCTGAAATAATGAACACCTGTATAAAGACATTATAAGTGGTGACGATCTCTGAGATAATGTTCTAACCAGTAGAGAACTACTGGCAGATTTGGATGAATCTAAGATCATGTTGTGATGGAGGCATTTCTATTTCTATGCATCACAACTTGGATAAAGGAAGAATTTAATTATTCCCCAGATTTTATCCAGTGTACTCGCAGATCTTAATTCAGGATCATGTTGTGTGCCTATGAGTCACAACTTGGATAAAGGAAGAATTTAATTATTCTCCGAATTGTATCCTGTGTAAGGCATTCTAGTAATGGATTGCTAGTAGAGTCTAGATCTTGGATGAAATCAAGATCATGTTGTGACAGTGACATTTCTAAAACTCCAAACGTCACAACTTGGGTAAAGGGAGAATTTAATTATTCTCTAGTCTTTATCCTGAGTATTGCATTCTATGCAATACTGTTATCACAACTTTAGGCAATACTTCATATCACAAGCCTTGTCAAACATCCTGTGTTACAAGCCTAGGTGATTTGATAGTTTGTATTACAAACAATGATTAGTGATTTGATCACAAGCTCCAGTGATAGCTTATATTACAAGATTTGTAATATGATGTGTTTTCAAGTATCATTAGTATAATGATACATCATGCTTAAAATTCAGAAAGGTATAGAGTGTATATCTATGCTTAGTCATCTCTATTGATGTTGCTAGATATGTTTCTATCACTTATCTTATCAAGTTAAGAGGGAGTGTTAATTCCTTGTAACTTTGACAAGATAAGTGTTCTGATTTTCAGATCAGTCTAATCTAGATGCATGAGTTCCCTTAAGTATTGGTCACTAGAACATATTGTTCCCTCTAGATAGATTGGCATCTTCCTTGTGGCTTTTATAAGCCTTCTTATTTACTAATGTGGTTAGTTAGTTACTAACCATTAGTAACTCTTGGAATGGGCACCAATCTTGAGGAAACAATTATGTTGTTAAGTAGGCCAACCTAGAGAGGGACATGTCCATTCAATGAACATGCCTCTTGAGTTAGGTATAAGGGAGGGTTAGATTGCAGATTAGAAGACACACCGAAATCCATAAGTCTGCTCTTCTAGCAATCTGCCCAATTAGAATTATCTATAGGAATGTAAACATTTGCAGAAGATACTGAATTTAACACTGATGAAATACACATGGATAAAGATTACATCATGAGACTATAGATCATTAAGATAAACACTTTGCTCAAGGCATTTCTAATCTTCCCTCAAGTCCAAGAGGGAGTGTTAATGATTGTGGACTTAAAAAAGATGCATTATATATAACCTTATGACTATTCAGATTATTAGTATTGGTTCTCTTAGAAAGGAGGGAATAAAGTGACATCATGTTGTGACACTAAGATCATGGATATTAGCATGGTATGCCTTCCTAACAAAAGGAGAAGCTGAATGATCTGCAATGGTGAATCTTGACTCAGAGGGAGTAGACCATGCTTTATTGATTCACAAGTAATAAAGAATTTGTAGTAGAGAATCATAAGTATCATCTCATAAGAAGGTTATATGTCAGAGAGAGTACCTAGAAGATCGACTTGACTCCCCAGGATCTAGGTCATACAAACTCAAACTGAGTGTACCATGTCAAGATGGTGTATACTCATAAAGTACAAAAGTTTTCATCAAAGTTATGATATAAAGATAAGTATCTATTGTACTTGAGTTCTTCTTTTACCTTATGTCTATAATATCTTTCATGTGTATTTTTTATAAGAAGAGTATATGTCTTGATTTTTTGAAGAATGTTCTTGTAGGAAAGAATTTTTGGATTCAAAGGGAGTCTGACATCTCATCAAGGCAACCTTAAATAAGGAGCTCGAAAGATTTGATATCTAGTAGGAGTCTGGAAAATCTAAAGTGAGGAACCATCTGATGGGCCTACCTTTATAAACATCATGGTGTGGAAGCATTTCTCAGCAAACAGTCTTGCAGCATCAGTTTGCAATAATAGAAAACAATCTTCTGGCACGCATTTGCAGTGATAGAAAATGATCGTATGGTGTTTTAAATCAGTAGAGGACTACTGGAAAATCTTGAATAGATTCAAGATTGTGTTGTGAAAGAGACATTTCGATGTCTATGAATCATACCTTGGATAAAGAGAGAATTTAATTATTCTCTAGACTTTATCCTTAAGTACTAGAAATTAGAAAGAAGGTATTCTTATCAAACCTCCCTGAGAGTGATCATCTCAAGAAAGATCCAGGTATGATTGAATTGTTTTGTATTCTTATGATAATTTATAGTATTGTCAAGATATTGATTGTTATAAGGCTTCACCATTTGTGTTTTATTTAAGAGGTGACAATCTTTGAAATAATGAACACTTGTATAAAGACGTTATAAGAGGTGACGATCTCTGAGATAATGCTCTAACTAGTAGAGAACTACTGGTAGATCTAGATGAATTTAAGATCATGTTGTGATGGAGGCATTTCTATGTCTATGAATCACAACTTGGATAAAGGAAGAATTTAATTATTCTCCAGATTTTATCCTGTGTAAGGTATACTAGTAATGGATTGCTGGTAGAATCTAGATCTTGGATGAAATCAAGATCATGTTGTGACAGTGACATTTTTTAAAACTCTAGACGTCACAACTTGGGTAAAGGGAAAATTTAATTATTCTCTAGTCTTTATTCTGAGTATTGCATTCTATGCAATACTGTTATCACAAGTTCAGGTAATACTTCATATCACAACTCTGTGTTACAAGCCTAGGTGATTTGATAGTTTGTATTACGAACGATGCGTAGTGATTTGATCACAAGCTCCAGTGATAACTTATATTACAAGATTTGTAATATGATGTGTCTTCAAGTATCATTTATCTAATGATACATCATGCTTGAAATTCAGAAAGGTATAGAGTGTATATCTATGCTTAGTCATCTCTATTGATGTTGCTTGATATGTTTCTATCACTTACCTTATCAAGTTAAGAGGGAGTGTTAATTCCTTGAAACTTTGACAAGACAAGTGTTCTGATTTTCAGATCAGTCTGATTTGGATGCACGAGTTCCCTTAAGTATTGGTCACTAGAACATATTGTCCCCTCTAGATAGATCGGCATTTTCCTTATGGCTTTTATAAGCCTTCTTATTTACTAATGTGGTTAGTTAGTTACTAACCATTAGTAACTCTTGAAATGGGCACCAATCTTGAGGAAACAATTATGTTGTTAAATAGGCCAACCTAGAGAGGGACATGTCCATTCAATGAACATGCCCCTTGAGTTAGGTATAAGGGAGGGCTAGATTGCAGATTAGAAGATACACCGAAATCAATAAGTCTACTCTTCTAGCAATCTGCCCAAATAGGATCATCTATAGGAGTGTAAACAATTGACCAAGATCCATGAACTTAACAACTACAAGTCATTGCATCATTTCTCGTGTGGCTCCTGATAAGCAATTGAGGTGCTTTGATCAATGAAGATTGTATTTATTGAGAAGTGTTCAAGTAGTTGTTTTTCCATTTCTGTGTATTTCGACTGCAAATTGAATGTCTAATGCTTGTTCGATCATGTGGAAAGCAATATGCCCATTGTCTTATACATGCATGATGAATGGATCACATCCATTCGTCGTGACTTTCAGATCTGTACCTTTTCATTTTAATTATAATTGTTGTTTATTAAATCAGTAGTATCATTATTGCTATTTTGAGTTTGTCCAGGGATTGTGTAATATCCCACTAGATATTTTCTAAATTTCTCCCCAATTTTCTCAGAAACAAACTTCAGAATGCAATTGATAATTTATATAATAAAAAACAGCAAAAATAACCAACAATATACTCATATAAAGATCTTCAGAAATCTTATGTCATTATAAACTAGTAATACAATGTCTTCATAATACCACAATCCAACCTTAAATACAGTAACATAGCATATTGGAAATACAAGAAAGGGCCAATGAGTGCGGTGTGAATTTTGTCTCGAATCCGCTTCAGAGCTTAACCAGGTTTGTGTCCAATTCACCAAGTAGAAGCTGAAGGATTCTGTCCTCAAGATCCTGAATAGAAGCTGAAGCTTCCCAAATCTCACCAAGAGATATCTGAAATCAAATCACCAATGCAAAGATGCTGAAAATGAACTAGCTTCCCTCTTTTAATGCTCAAGGTTGTGAAACACCCTTCAACTTCCTTCTCCAGTCCTTTCAAATTTTTCTATTTTGTCACCTTTTAACCCACTTTATAAGCCCCTACAAGCCACCTTTAATATTACATGAATTTGACATTAAATTTCCTAATGCCCAAAAAGGAGACATTAAAGTCCCCCCTCAAGCAATTATGAATCCTACAATTATCTCTGGATCCCAATAAATCTGCGAGCAGCTCTATAGCCCGATCTGAAACCACACAGATAACATCCTAAAATACTGTGGAGCAAGGAGTCCAAGTGCAACTCATCTATCGATAGGATCCCTAGATCCTAAGTCAACTTGAAAAATGCTGCTATACCTAGCTGCTGCACTAATCTAATTACAACTGCTCCAAGCCCCAAACTATGTAGCAACTCTTCATAAACCTCAAAAGGTAAAGCACTCAACTTGTCAACTCCTGGATCTCAAACTAGTCTCCATGGATGCACATGCAGCTCCATAAACCTTGTGAACCAAGTCAAATCTGAAAATATAATGGTAGACCAAGCAGGACAGCTACTGATAACTGAAGTAGGTATAAAGATAAAATGACCAATCAACAAATAGATAGCTTCCATATCATAAAAACTTGGTGTCAAATCTCTAGCCAGACGGTAGAAACCTTCATTATGCATTAAGGACAACTCTAAATTTTCTGATTCACCATAAGTGTTATCAATCATATCTATCAAATCTATACCTCCATCAATGAAATGATCACCATTACATGAAATGTAAGAACTAGTTCCACTGAAATCAACATTGTCCTCATGTTGTTGTAAAGATGTGTAACCGTTGATATAAAAGTCAGAATTCATGTGGTTTTCTTGCTGGTCCTTAAGGTCTCTGAAGCATAGCAATTCTCATTTGGATAAGAAAAAATGGAATACCATGTTGGCCTTCATCCTCACGAAGGGTGTAGATCCCTTCTATCATTGGTATGATCTCCTTGGCCTTGAGATTAAGATCTTCTTTGTGATTTTCACCCTAGTATAATGAGTAATGTGCAATGCTTAGTTGAAGACAAACTTCATCTACCTCCTTTTCCTTGTAGTTCCCAAATTTGATAGCAAGTTCCTATCCACTAAGAGCTGCAAGTAATCTGATTTCATCATTTTGAATGCATCTTTGATTGTTCATAGTTCTGTACTAGTTACTCCACATGAAAACCCCTGTTGCCTTTCATCACTTTGAGTTTTCCACATAAGCTCTCCTCTTCAAGGCATACATATTGTAATGCCTGTTGAATGAGCAATTCAATTGCAATTGTTCATATCAAAAAATCCAATTTATTGATATAAAAAAAGATATCAATCAATTCGATCTGATTTTTTGAAAAAGTTTTGAAGCTTTTGCAAAATCCAGACTGATCAAAAACACCCGAAAAAATTCAAAAGCATATTAAAAAAGAAATCTAAACCTAAAAAAATTGTGAGTCATTTGCACTTGTTAACACTTGTACAAGAGTTCTTTCTTAACTAGCAACCTATCCAACAAATCTTGCAGCAATAAAGGTTTTTGTTCAAACTCACCAAGGGAGTAAGGATTGTCAGATATCACATTTTCTGATTTGTCCTGCTGTAGCAATATCATCATCATACTTAATTGCTTCTATAGCTGGTATCAAGCACTCCTCATGAAATGATAAAGGAATAACATCATGTTCATAAATGGATTCATCAAAAGAGTTTTCCTGTTCACCAGTTATATCGATAGTAATCAGCAATTCACCAATTAAGAGGTTAGAATACCTCTCATTAGTAGCAATGAGTTCTTCCATAATATCATCCTCAGCTAGTTGGAAGCCAGCATTTGGTTTTCTTTCAAGTGTGTTTGTTTCAGCTTGTGCCTCATTAATCAAGTCTTCACTTTTATATGCTTCTATGCTTGCCAATATTTGGCTTCATTAGTTCTTCTTTATTTACTCTATAAGGATGATTGAGCATCCAAGGTTTGTGACAAATGAAACAAATCTATTTTCTTATCGTTAGGTTCTTGCTCATTTCCGGACATCCTGCAACTTATACACCTGCTAACATTAGCTCATTTTCAGTCATATATTCCTTGAACCTGTCAAGCTTATGTTCAATCAATTCCTTCGCAAGCTCATAAGCCATGGGTGAGATTTTACCCTCCCTTCTCCATATAGCCAGAAAATCTGATCGTATTTGTTTACATATATCATCATCCTCATCTAGGATTAACATGATGGTTTGTATGCAAGCTCTCACATTGTCTGGTTGATGTTTCATGTATTCCCCTAAGAAACATTGTATCAACTGCAATATCATCATTTGACAACCAAGATCTAACATCAGAATAAAAATTCTGGTCTTTTCCATATGTTCCAAGATTTTACCCCTCTTACCAAAGGTAGGATATTTGACATCATGTAGTCACTCTATGTTGTCCATAATCAATTGCATGACCTTCTTCAAGATGCTATCATTATATGGTGTAGTAAGAGTTGTAATTCTAATAATTTCACTATGGCAAGAGGCAACTAGAAGTCTTACATCCTCATATGGATGCTCGAGCAACATGTGTTGGACTAAGGTAATCATTGAGGGCTGCAAGGCCCAATTCAACAACCTCCAATCAGATTGGTCCATCTTTGTTAAACATGTATCCAATTCTTCCAATTTAGAAAGATCATCCCTAACTTAATAAGTTTCAGTTGCAAACATGTAATGACCCTGCTCAAATCTGATTGAAAACTTCTGATTGAAGGCTCAAGAAATTTTGTCAAACAACTCACATGCAAGGGTCATATGACTGATATAGTATTTCAGTTTTCTTTAATGACTCTTCTTCAATTTGCATCAATGAGAATCTTTTGCAAGAAGACTCAAAAATTGACTACACAATGACCTAACATGAATGTGCAACTTATTTTGACAATATTCAATGCATATATATAACTAAAAACTACTTGCAATATGCTGTCACAACAAATAGTAATTATGACAAACACTTTGGATGCAACCTATGATGGCGTTAATGCACTTATAGCCAAGTGGTATGAACACAAGCACTTGGTATGCAAAATTATAACATTATTTATGCCAAAAAGAGAACCTACAGCCAATTGACATTTTGTCAAACAATTGGTATGCAAACTAATAAGCTGATCATGAATGATAAACACATATTCAATTACAGCTATATCAGACCTGCAACTTATGTCCCCTTTATTGCACATAAAATGTCAACTACAATGCTAGTATGAAATGGCCAAGACTCTTGGCTTACATCGGCAAGAATAATGCTTAAATTTGTTACAAACTTTCACCTACAGCCATACCTTCTAAAAGGCATCTAAATGATAAGAAAAAATGCATGGAATATCCAAAGGAACCTGATTGTAGATGGCTGTAATAATTTTCTTTGCTTTTTCGAATTTGCTTTTTTCGGATTGCTTTTTTCGGATTGCTTTTTTCAGACTGCTTTTTCGGATTGCTTTTTCGGACTGCTTTTTGTACTCAAATATTTTTTTCTCAATGTAGCACAAATAGAAGACTGAAGTATCTTCCTCCCAGCTGCAATAATTCAAGTGATAGAGTTTTCATTCTCAATGGCCAGTTGTGACTACTGCAGAAACCCTAGGCTCCACAATGCACATCAACAAACATCAACATCAACAACAACAAATCTGCCTGGTGAGAATGAAGCCCAGGATGCCTATTTATTCTTTTTCCTCCACTTTCTCCAAAAACTTCTAGAACATTAATTTATTTATTAAGTGACTTTATAAAATATTTTATAATTCAAGTCACTTTATTAAATTAATTAAATATAAAGTTACTTTTTAATATTTGTTTATTTGATAACTATATAAATAATTAACTTAATACCACTTATTTATTTAATTAAAATAATTAATTAGTCATCCTCATAAAATATTCATTATTTTGGACAACTTAATTAATTAAATTAATTAAATCAAATTACTTCCAAAAAAAGGACATGACAAAACAAAAGATGTACAATCCATTCACTAGCTCTTCCTCTTTCTGCAAGTCTCTTAATTGTTTAGCATTGAATGTCTTGTTGAATTCTTTGGATATGATTTTGTTCTTATAATTTTCCATTGTTTGTATTATGTATTCTTCAAACTAAATA
This sequence comes from Cupressus sempervirens, assembly GCA_028749045.1. NCBI lineage: Eukaryota > Viridiplantae > Streptophyta > Pinopsida > Cupressales > Cupressaceae > Cupressus > Cupressus sempervirens. Next base: position 503,452,939 of record CM053789.1, on the reverse strand, counting down.
CTGATTTGATACAAACTCTTACATTTGATCAAACATTAGCATGAAGAGAGCTTCCAGGTTTGATATTATATTTCTCCGAGCATTCTGTCAAACAATTGAAGTACAAGTCTGGTCTATGATTGTCTCCAGCTTAGCATACAACCTCTTGTTGCTAGTGAGTCCTCTGTATTGAACTTGTAATAATAAGTCTACACCTTTATCTGAATTGTCCAACACATTCTTCATTCTCTTGCGAACTGCAGGTCGAAACACCACTGAAATGTCCCACCCCTTTTTGTGACTTTGGTTTCCCAATTTCCTTACACAGTCCCTGTTTTTATGACAGCGGTTTGCTGTCCAGGAGTATCATGGATCTCTTCTTGTTTTCAGTATACAATGCATAGTTGAATCAGTTTTTTTTGGGTTTCAGCTTGCAATGTATATATAGAAGAATAGCATTTAGAGACATTAGATATCAGTGAATTAGGAAACAGTAATTCCAAGGGAAGTGCAGGCTTTCAAAAATACAACACAATATTTGAATCTGTTGGTTGAAAAAGTACACAGTACTAATAATATCCAAGAATTCTAGACAATCCTCATGCTTCCTTACGGGCTCATTACCCAATGATCATTTAAAAGGAAATGCACCAAGTTTTACATAACCAAAACTCATTCCTTGAGGGTCTGATATTGCAGCACATGCCAGTCAAAAAAATGCCCAAGCAGAAAACAATCTTCAGCACATTTCACAATCCTCACGATTCCTTAACAGTCACCCAGCATAGTAGTTGCAATAGTGCCAAACTCCACGTTTACCTTCCTGTCAAGTCACGAGCATTCCCAAGCCTTCCTTGTTGCCATTAAATGTCTGTTTCTTTAAATAGTGCTCACCTTCAACTACCTAGAGTGTCGACCGAAAAACCAGTATCACATGTAAGGAACAACAGAATTAAGCTTGGCTGGCAAAATATAGCTGTTGTGTCACACCCCTTTTTGAACTACTATATTTCTCTTCGCATTTTGTTTTGTGCCCTAAAAGGTTTCGTTTTTACATTAAACAATGGTTTTGTAAATATGCCCTAAGTGGCTTGCAATTGCTTAACAATGGTTTTATGCCCTAAGCAGTTTTGGTTTTACATTATACAATGGTTTTGCGAGGGAGCCCTAAATGGTATTATTTGGACTGAACTGTGGTTTTGAAGGTTGTGCCCTATGAAGTTTTTGGTTTCATTTAAAGTCAAGGATGATATTACAAATTATGCTCTTAATGGATTCCGAGTAGATTAATTCAAGGGTTGTGCAACTTTGTTGTTGTAATGATGTAAATGATGAACTTGAGTTGATTTTAAGATGTCATAATGATTAATCAAGCTTGATAGGTTTAATTATTGCTTTTGCATTATGTAAATTGATAGATTTTCTATAACATGATAACAGACTGACTACAGTTGATTGACAAGTGGCTAGTTTTCAAGGCAAGGAAGGGGAAGTATCATTAGGAAAGAGGAATGAGATATGAACAAGAGGACAAGTCTTTACAATATTGGTCGAGTGGACTAGTCATAAATTAGTGTCATCAGATTGGCTAGGGGTTTTAAGGGAATGATATCTAAACTCATCCCTGTCCTAACTTGCACCTAGTTAGAAACAATCATTTCTGACACTCAAATCATTTATGTTAAAATTCTTATCCTGTTTGTTTAATCTCGATCCTATTTTTTCCTTAAACTAGAACCATATGTAAGTCATAAGTTTAAAGTTGTACAACTTTGTTGTTGTAATGATGTAAATGATGAACTTGACTTGATTTTAAGATGTCGTAATGGTTAATCAAGCTTGATAGGTATAATTATTCCTTTTGCATTATGTACATTGATAGATTTTCTATCTATAACATGATAACAAACTGACTAGGCTTGTTTGAAAATTGGTTGCAGAATCAACATGAGTTTTCAAGGCAACCGAGGAAAGTATCATTAGGAAAGAGGAATGAGGTACTAACAAGGGGACAATTCCTTACGATACTGATCGGGCAAACTAGTCAAAAACTAGTGTCACCAGGTTGGCTAGGGGTTTTAGGAGAATGATTTCTAAACTCCTCCTTGTCCTAACTTACACCTACGTAGAAACAATCATTTCCAATGCTCATATCATTCACGTTATAATTCTTATCCTATTTGTTTAATATCGACCATAGATTTTTCCTTAAACTAGCACTTTATGTAAGTCATAATATGAGTTAACATCTTTGTGCATCCATTATAGGAACTCATCCATAAGTCAATGAAACCATAAATTAATGATGATAATTGTGTACATATACCACTAATAAATTTTAAGACTCTTTTGTATTGATGGACTTTAACAAATTTTAATTTCCCCGCTTCATTGATTTCAACTTCAGATCATCACAAATGATACATTTAAATGTTTATTTAATAACTCTTTGGTCAAGAATTTCAGCATGGATCTCATCTTACTTCGTTATGGAATTATTTCTTCCAAAGTGGAATAGTGTTATTTGCCAATGTTGCATGACCACCTTATTGATCAAAGCTGGTGATTCTTTTATTTAAAAATATGATACGGAGTGGCAAATTTTTAGTGTGCTGTCACTGAATCGGACAACAAGGATCTGTCTATGTTAGGGTAACGCTGAGAGTAGGGGATTAAGGCCATGAAACAGTTCCAGTCTTTCCTAATGAAGGAAGGAAGATTATCAGAGAGAGCAGAGGGAGAAGCCAGAAACTTATCAGAACAGAAAAAAGCCATTGTTGTTCTGGATAGTGTTTTGCTTGACAGCTATCCTTCTAATCTCTGCAAATCGTCCTCTTATTTGTTTACAAGAGTAGTTAATTATAAAGGAGACCCGTATGTAACTATTATACATTGAAAAGATAGCAGAGGAGGACGGTTGGTCACACTATAGCAATCATTATTTTGAGCATTTCTGCAGCTCGTACACTAGGCATGTGAAATGTTTCAAACCTTTTTTTTCTTTAGATTTTAACTATCTTTCTTATTCAAAGGATGTCATGACAACTTGGCTTTTAAAAATGTTATTGGCTTATGGAAGTGCTTTAGAACTCTGAGTTGTACATAATTAAGATTCTCTAATTATTGGGTTAACTCAGTTAATCTTTCCTCTTTGTTCTTTTCCTTGGTTAACAGTTAGCGAGTTTAGATTCTTTTTAGAAGAGTTTTAGCATTTCTTGTGATGGGATAACCTTGGAGATAATTTTTTATTTGTTGTGTCTATATATGTGAGACTTGATTATAGTGTTCTCAAGTCCACCATTCCTCTTGTCATAAACCATTCTTAGATATTTCTTTTGTCTACTTGCCTAAAGAAAGAATTTTCTGACATGTTTTGTCTATAGGACTATAGAAACTATGGTTTGTCTTCCAATTCGTATCGTGTTTAAACATGCAACAACTGAGAGTCTCTGTTAATGGATTTTCCAACACCAGCATAGTCCTACAGCCTGAAGAAATATCTAAATTGGCCCAGATGTTGTTTTCATTCCTGCAAGCTTTTACATTGGGTCAAGGGACATAAGTTATATCTTAGTAGGTTAAGCATGATTGTGATGTATTAGATGTAGAAAACGCAGTTTGGCAGTTCTCTTATTCCCGTCTTCCTAACCCAGCCAGAATATTAATAATTAGATGACAACAGTATTGTTTAAAGTGAGGTTTATATGAAATATAGGAGTGAAGGTATATCTCGGAATAAGATACAGTAAGCCTGTGATAAAACACTTCTTTGTTAATTTTTGAATTTTAGATTTCTAAAAACTCCTGACACCTTGTTGTTCCTTAAAATTGTTTTAAAACTATGTAAGCAGACCCATTAACCTAAATACACCAACTGTTGAGGATCCATAACATCAATGTGGCAATCTGTTAAGCAATTCATAAAGCCTGGAAGGTATGTCATTTTCATGCATATCCTAATTAAGAATCAGTTAGTTGGACATCACTCATGCTGAAAAAAATTTAACCTTGAAGAATCAAGGTGATGCCTCAAATCATAACTCGTTGAAAGCCTACTCATTGAAAGCCTACACCCATGAAGTTGGTAGACATAGGAGAGAATTTTTATAGGATCCACAATTAAACCCCATGTGCAAGTGGGATAGGGCGGAGGGTGATTCACAGAAGTGGAAACCTTGGCCAAGGTGCACAAGTCTAGTGCCATACAGCCCAAGAATTCTGGATATACCTAAAGTCAGGCGTAATACCAGAGCAGCAGGAGCTGAGGGTATGACCAACTAAGCTGTAGGAAATCTTACACCAGTTTCCAGAAGACTTCTTCTAGATAACCTCACTCCTTGTGGAGGATTGGGTACAGTTTAGAAGGAAGTGTGCAAGGGAGTATCAGCAGTGATCCACGGTTGGGTGGATAGACGCCCCAATGATACTTTTCCCCATTACTCAATTCAAATTAAAGAAAAGACACTTCTTATGTTATCATTTCTCTGCTCGTTAAATGCAGTAAGCCCTCTTTCCTTGTTTTCTTATACATCGATATAAAAATTTGTTAAGTTTTGAAAAGTAAACCTAAAAGCAGCATAAGTTATGTTTCAGTATTTAAGTTTTGCAAGCTTACTTTTCTGTATATACGATGATGTAATCTATTTGATCTTACAGCTATAAAATTATGGTTACTTAGAATAGTTTTCTCTTTAGTACTTAATCTGTTCAATAACATAGATGTTAGCATTTATGGGGTAGTACAAATTTCATTTTCAGAAATTGTCAATACAAAACATTTAAGTAACATTAGCCATTGAAATTTTGTTAGTACAAATGGACTTATTACATTTAGTATCAAAGCAATGAGTTCAACACTGATCTTGGGCTCACCAAACCGTTAATCTAAAACTAAAACTGATTTTGACATTGTGGATTGTTCCAAGATGCCTATCATGATTCGAACAAAGCGGAAAAGAGTTTGAGACCCCCTGACTATCAAAATAGAAAATGCATTGTATGAAGACTTTGATTATTCCCAAGTAGAACCGCCATTTGACAATGAAACCATGGTAGCAGCCATAACCAAGATCAAACGTCAAAGGACAACATGGACTCATGAAATTAGGGTTAAAGTTAAAGTTGCTCTTTTGGTTGGACATAAACAATTTTCGGAACTAAAAACAGAAATTCAAACCTTGGACATAGAAAACACACCATCCTCCAAGGAAGAATGCAAGATAGTGCAAAACCCTCTTCCAACTACACTAATAGCATCTTCTGCTTCACGGGTACCAACCCAAGGATATAGACTTATACCTTCTAACTATGAGGGTCAAGAGGAACTCATCATAGGAAGTTGGTGTAGGAGCACCTAAGGAATAGGCTAGTCCTTAGTTCAATTTTTGGCTTGTACATGACCCTAACCAAGTCATGCAAAGAAATAATGACTACAAGAGGGTCTAAGGTGTGTCTTAAATTAGTTGATTAGGTAAGAAGTGTGTTTGGGAACAAGTTGCATAGATTTGCAAGGAATGGCCAAAGTTGGCCAATTTGAGCCTAATGTGTAAATTGACTTCAAAACACTTGCAAGAGGTTGGGATGGAGTTAGATAGGTTCAATACAGTCTAAGGAGCCATTTGGTAAGATTTGGCATAACACCCAAAATCAGTTACAGGCTCAAGTTGTTAGTTGAGGTAAGATGTAATAAGGTATTTAAGGCCATCCAAAGCCTTGGAGAGGTATTGGTTGGTGCGTGGAGCAAAAGCCAATAGCAAGCAAATAGCATTTCTCAGAAATTTTGTCACAGTCAGACTTGCCAGTCGAGCAACTGACCTAAAATGGATTGAATCTGTGCATTTCTCATTGTAACCAGTTAGATTACATTTTTTTCCTTACTTTGTGAGTGCTGGTAGGCTTAGATCAATAGTTATACATAGTTAAATAAAATTCCATCCTCTGTTTCCAGTTCACTGGACCAGTCACGGTTTGGAGCAGAATAATGGCTTTTGCTTGAAATCCCAATGTGGGATCATTACCATTCCTTGGGCTATGAAAAAACTCTCAATGCATGTGGACAGCGAGCTTTAAAATGTGCAAATGAGGAGTAAAGTGTAATGAAATGGAAACATAGCATACTTTAATAGGTGTAAGTCATACCATGTATCCAGTAAGCATGTGGGAAATTCTTCTTCATCCATAGGACAGCCATATGGATGTTCATGGAATGCATATTGGTGGGAATTACGCTTGCATTCTTATGAGGGAAAATAAGGGACTTGCTTCCATATTAGAAAGGCATTTTACCCCGATTGCATATCCAAGTAAATGGGACCTTGCATATGCAACTTGAAGAAGTAGACGGAAGAATAGAAGAAGCAACCTAACATATACAAACAAATGCAAATCTGGAAATGATGAAACTTGCATACACAACATAACAAATATATACAACAAAACCTTATGAAAAATAACAAGGAATCACACCCTTTTATAAAGTGGTAGGAGAAAAAGTTGTTTTAAGCACTTGTGAAAAATCTGAAAATGCAATCAAAGAGATTTTGTGGATTTTGAAAGATTGCAAGATGAAGTGTTAAATAGACTTCAAATCTTGACTCGATCCTTGCAAGAAATGAGTCAAAATTCGTAGCTTGCCAAGTGTAGGAAGTTAGAGAAAAAAAATTGCATCATTTTAGCAATCATTTTGACCAAGCAATGTGCAACATGCAAAGCATTTGGAATATGGTGTCCAAAGCATATCGAGTGATTTGAAAGACTTGAATGCAAGCTAGGAAAGATAGGAAATGCTTTCAAACTTACCTTGATCCAAACACTTGCTGTTTTAATGGTGCAAATTGCTCAAAACTATGGCATTTTTGAGCAAAAACATGCCCTAGATGGGTTGAGAAATGAGAAAAACACTCAACAAACTACCTTTTTGAGTAGTCCAATTTGTTCTTTGGGTGATTTTAGGCAAAAATGACCAATAGATCATCAAAAACAACAAAGAAATGCTCAAGATATAAGCATTTGAAGGCTGGAAAACCCGTTTTTGGAGAAAATGCCCAAAAAAGTAAAGTTTTGAGAGCCAAAAATGTGTTTTTGGGCTAAAAATTGTCACTTTAGGGCAGTGTAACAAGACTCGGACTCAGCTCGGACTCGGCAAGGGTAACTTGACTCGTGACTTGGCTCTGACTCGTGACCCAGCTCGGCGGTGACTCGGCAAAGTGAAAAAACCTCGAAATTTTGAAATTTTTTAGGATTTAAAGAACATTCCATGCACCCATTATTGAATAAAGCATAAAGACACAATAACATCATTAAATAGAAGATAATTTGATCATAATGCACATGCCACATACTTAAAGTTAAAAACTTAAAATTTAAAAGTCAAACATCGATTACATAAGTACAATACTACAAAGTTACAAACTTATAAAGGTAAATTGCTAAAAGTAAATACTATATTACTAGTAATTAAAGTCAAACTAAGATAAATCCATGCAAACCATCAAAATGTATATGCATTATCATTTATACATTATGAAACCCAACACATCAAGATTCAATAGTCATCATCAAATTCAAATGTTCCAAATGTTGATCATATATTAAGTTAAATTGTTAAACAAAAAGTTAAAACAAGACTATAAGTCTACAGCTATGGCTCCTAGTCAGAGTCCTCATCATCATCCTCATCCTCATCCTCAGGCTCATCCTCATCGCCATCCTCATCATCATCCTCATCCTCATCCCCATCCCCAACCTCAGCCTCAACCTCAGGCTCAGACTCAGTATAATCTATAAAATGCCTCTTTGTAAGGCATCTAAGGTAGGTCCTGGATGTCTCAGTAGCCATAGCATCAGCTCGTGAGGTGCCTCTAGGATCAACTGTACTCTCTACCTCTGGCTCTGCCAATGTCTATGAGGTGCCATTAGGAACAATTGGAGCTCTCTGGTCCTCTGTTGCCATAGTCACAGCCTCAGCCTGGCCCTCTCTATCTGCCTAGTCAAGCCACTGTAGGTCCTCATCATTAAAGACAGGATCAGTAGCCTCAGTGATCCAATCAGACTCTGGATCAACCTCCTCCAGAGTAATCGGAGAGGTGTCACTATCCAAAATCTCCCTTATCCTAATGCGCAACTTGTAGTGCACAAAGACTAGACTATTCATTTTCTGCACAGACAACCTGTTACGCCTCTTCAAATGGATGTGCTTGAACATGCTCCAGTTGCGCTCACATCCAGAAGCGCTACTTGGCTGGCTCAAAATGCGGATGGCGATTTGCTGAAGGTTTTTGGTTGAAGGCCCAAACATTTGCCACCATCTATCTGAATTTTGAAAAAAGGAAAACAAAAAAATATTAGTCTCATTTCAAAATTTGAACTTTAAGTTTAAAGCTAGAAATTTAGAAACTAGATTGTATAAGGCTTAAGCTGCAATCTTTACCTGGCTGCAATTTTGTACGACCTTCTTTGCAAATTTGACTTGAAAAAATGGGCCCTGATGCATTATTATAGGCATCCATCTCAAGATTAGGGGACATCTTCGATATCACTATGTATAGGCCACTAAGAACCTCCTCATCTGCCTTGAAATCATCACAGAAACGGTATGTCGGATTGAGGTAATAGGCTGCTGCGTGGATGGGCTTATGAAACTGATTTTGCCATCTCCTATCAATTATGTCCCAAATAGGGCCATAGTTTTCCTCAACTCCTACATATTTGGCCTTAATAGTCTCCTTGACCCTATCCATGCCCTCATAAATGTAGCCCATAGAGGGCTTCTCGCCATCAGCAACTCGGAGGAGGGCTACAAGGGGCTCGGTGATCTACAAAACAATTTAGTGAATGATGAAACTTTGCAAAGTTGCACAATGAAAATAAAACAAAAATATGTATGAGACAAATTAATTTATAAAATTTTAAGACTTAAGCTTTTAAATTTTAAAATTTAAATTTTAAATTACCTCCACAATCTTCGAACATGGCTCCCCAAAATCATCATCATCATAAATGCATTTTGTTGCATCTATCCCTGCAGGGCTGCTCACAAAGGAGGAGGAACTCCATTTTGGACCAACAAACATGCACCTCAACTCTAACCTTGAACTCAGCAAGGATTTTAGTGTGATAAAGTTAGAGGCAAATCTTGTGATACCAGGACGAGCCAACTCCTTTCCCTTCGTGTATTTCCTCATAGTGCTGAGGACCAAAGCATGATTATAGATGAACTTACAAAGATTTTTGGCCTTGGTAACACATGATTTCACCCATACAAGCTTGCCAATATCCTCTAACATGAGGTCGATGCAATGGGCCGCACATGGAGTCCAAAAGATTTTTGGGTGTCTCTCCATCAATAGTTTTCCTACAGCAATTTTAAATTAGTTAGTAAACAATGAAAATTTTTGATGTATATAAAAACTTTTAATTTTCAAAATTTAATGAAAAACTAAAACAATTTTTTTAGAAGTAGAACTTAGAAAGTTAGAAGTTAAAATTTTACCTGCAGCAACATAATTAGCTGCATTATCTGTCACCACTTGGACAACATTGTCTTCCCCCACCTCCCTTATGACCTCCTCAATAGTCTCACATAAGAATTTTGCATTTTTCACACATGAGGAAGCATCTATGGACCTCAAAAACATGGTGGATCTTGAAAGTGAAAATTAAACAAAATAATTATCATTCAAGAATCAATACTCAATAAAATAAAGTTTTCGTTATTCAATAATAGTATACATTAAATTTTAGACTTCAAGAAGTAGAGCATGATGAATTACCTCCGCTAGAAAGAAGAAAATTTAAGTGGGTTCTGGACCTCCTATCTGTCCATCCATATGTCATGATGGTACACCCCTTTTGGCTCCAAATCTTTTTGTGGTCCTCCAACTCAAGTTTCATCTCCTCAACCATATCTAACAAGAGGAGGCCACTCAACTCATCTTCAGTGGGGGCTTTGAACCCGGCACCACAGATGGAAACTGCATCAATCATCCCCTGCCAATAAGGAGTCCTATTACATTTATAAAAACATTTTAATTAGCATATTTCAAATTTTCAACATCAAGTTAAAAGTATAAAATTGAATATAAATTTTAAAACTTAAAACATAAAACAATCAAATATAAATGAAGTTGAAAACTTGAAGTACCTGGCTGCTATAAATGGAATGTCGCAGAAAAACCAAAACTTGCAAATTGCTCTTACTCCAGCTTCATGTATCTACCTATTACAGCTCATGCTCTCAAGTGAGGGTTGTGCACCAGGAGTGGTACACGGTACAAAAAAGTTGTCCAACTTACTAGATTTTCTAACTCTAGGACAAAGAATAGCAGCACTACTAGAAGGGGCAGCAGTAGTAGCATCACTAGAAGTGCAAGGAATAGATGTAGAAGAAGCACGAGCAACAAAAGCACTAGGACGATAGGGGGGACAGGAAGAACCTTCTTCAACACAGCCTACTGAATCAGAAACATTTGCAAATGAGCGTGGAAGGGAACTAGAACCAATTTGAGCTAACTCTTCTAATTATTTTTTTTTTAATTCTTTTTCTTGTTCATATTTTTCCAAGGCTACATAACAAAAACGTTGAGCCTCAACAGTTGCAGCTCCACAAGGCTCAATATCATGACCACGTAAGCTAGCAATATGGCATTTTAATCTATTTATCCCCCCACTATTAATGGTTTTGCAAAATAGGCATTTTGTTTGAGTTCTCTTTCTACCCGGTAATTCTATGGTGAACTTCCAACACTCATCTTTTTTATTGCCTTTAGAGAGCTTGGGTTTTTTACCTCCAGAAGCCATTATGACTTAATTAAGGAAAAATGTAAAGGTTGCTGCAATAAGACATTTTAGACCAAATATTACCATTTCCGCATTGCATTTTGTGAAGATCTAAAGTTATAAAAAAATTCATAAACAAACAAAAAAAAATTCATGCAAAAAACCCATAAGCATAGACAAAAAAATCATCAAAATCTAAACAATCAAGTCTTACCTCTTTCAAATGCTTTGGGAAGTGTTGAGAAGAGCTCCTATAAACTCCTTGATGATCTAAATGCAAGCTCCAATGTCACAAATGCAAGCTTTTCTCCTCCTCCTTTCAGCTGGTTGGAAAACAAGAAAACTCTATTTCTCTTCTACCTCTCTCTCTCTTCTTACTTTTCACTATAGACTGTTATGGGAGCCCTTTTAGGGTTATATGAGTGAGAAATGTAAAAAAAAAACATTAAAAAAAGTTGCAAAAAAATTATATTTTAATGGTCGAATTTTTGCTTGCCACGGCCAGGTCAAGCTCAGCCAGGTCAGGCGAGTCACTCTGTGACTCGCGAGTCACGCGAGTCACTCCTCGTGACTCGCGACTCGCGGGTCACGAGTCATTGTGACTCGGTGAGGTTAGCGCAGCTCGCTGACTGGCGTGACTCACGTGACTCGCTGCGAGTCCCGTTACCCTACTTTAGGGTGTTCGATCAAAGAGTCTCATGTTATGAAGTAAAAACTCATAGCCTTTCTATCTATTTCTTTGTGTTTTGAAATTGTCATGGTTGCACTTTTTGCCTTGTCAATTTTGTGTATCACTAACTATGACTTACAAAATTGTGACTTTAGGCAACAGTGATATTGTCAGGATCAAGCAGACTGCTCAAGGTGTGAAGGTTTGGGTTGAAAGAATTTAGGAAGAAGCCTTCAAACATGCAAAAGAACTAGTGCAAGTGCATACTAGGGCACTAGCTATACTCTCCAGGATCCAGTGCATGGAGGAACCATGGGAAGATAGGCATATTTACCAAGATGAAATGATCTCTGATATTCAGAATCTGATGGAGACCCCAAAGCAGGCATTGGTCGATGGTAGAGTTATCAACGAAGGGGATGTCTATAAACTTTGATGGTACAGGGTAGTGATCATAGCTAAGGAAATGTTTGAGAGCTTCAAAATGGAATCCACTAGATGAAAAAGGGTGGTTGACAACATCGAGCAACGGGCATCCAATATAGTTGCATCCTTGTTATTCCAGAGATTGGTAGAGGACGAAATGACAACGGACATTTTGAAAGTTAAGTTGGAGGAGTTCTTTCAACTAAATGTTTTTGAAAGAGATGATTTTGAGAACTTCTCCATCTTCTCTAATACCATGCACACCACTCAGGACTTGCTACCGGATTGGGATAAAAGTTTAGGGAAGGTAGAAAGAGCAGTTGCAGTGCTGGAATTCAAGCAAGAATCAGCACCAAGCATCAGTACAAAAGAGTTGAAGGCGGTGTTGGATCGATTCTATGCCTTCAAGTGGGGGGATCAGGGATAGATACATTTAATGCATAGTGGGTGTTCTTAATGGACATTTATTGCACCCCACTCCATTCTCAAACGAGCATGCATAGTGGGCATTTATTACCCACTATAGTAGTGGATTCATTATTGCATTATGATAGATTCCTTTCCTTTGCCCTAACCCTAATTACAACTGATGTGGCATGATCTGGGCCATCGATTAGTGTGATGATCTAGGCCAACCGTTGTAATCAATGACCTATATAAAGGCCTCACTTGTCATTTGTAAGGAGGATTTTTTGAGATTGTTGCTATAAGCTACTGACATAATAGAGTTTTCATTGAAGCTTAGTGAACACTTGATGAGTCTTGTTGCTTGTTTGCTCTCTTAAATTCCCTCATTTAGATTAAGTTTAGTTAAAGTGTTTTGATTTCAATGGAGAAGATAATGGTGTATTGATGAATTCCTTTGGTTCATAATTTTGACGTTTTAGTGATACTAAATCATTGTGCAAAGTTAGCTTGAACCCCTTTCACGCATATGTTTAACTTCTATCATTGACAAACATTGTTCTTTATAATGGCGTATGTGGTGGTATGAAATATTTTGCATAACCCTTGAAGATTGCACTAGTTCACATGTAGTTGTACTATAACTTAGCAAAACAAAGCTCGGTAAATTGAGGAATTTGTCCACTAGAGTACCATCTATTGTCATCATTGCCCTTAGGAATAAATTAGGATCTCTAAACCCAATCCCATTTCATTTCTGCATATTTTGTGAAAACCCAAAAAGTACTCCATTGCAAAACCTTTACATAGCTCCCACATCTGGTATGGCTTGAAATGAATTTGAGTAAACACACGTAAGGCCACTTGTGATCATTAGCAAATCACATCAACCATCGAGCTTATCCACAGTTTAGACCCGACATCAAAGGAACTTTATTCAAGAGAGGATAGGATATTTTGGTATTTTGTTGTACTATTTGGTGGGTCATAAAACACACATCAATATGTACCTAAGGGGTCTATGAGAGAGAAACTCATACAAGAAAAACATAATGGCAGCCTTAGTGGTCATTTTGGCCTTATTTATACACTTGAGCTGGTGCAAAGGTTCTACTTTTGGCTATAATTGCAGAAGGATGTAAGGAAGTGTGATGAAAAATGCATAATTTGTCAAAAAGCAAAGGGTACTTCCACAAATGTTGGCCTTTACCAACCACTTCCTATTCCCAATAGACCATGGGAATGTATTAGCATGGATTTTATTGTTGGCTTCCCAAGATCTATTATTGGTTTAGATAGTGTATTTGAGGTTGTTCGCAAGTTTAGCAAGATGAGTCATTCCATACCATGTAAGACTACTCTATCCGAGATGCATTAAGTATTTGATGAGTCTTATATTTAGAAGTATATTTCAAATTTCACTCATATGATTGACTAGAATTCTTTGCAGATGTGGTCACGGTCGAGCACATCAAGGTTCTCGAGGTACATAGGCTTCACCTACACAATACGAAAGTTAAGAAGTGCAAGGTCCAATGGGACCAATATTTCGAAGAAAGTGCAATGTGGGACGATTATGACAAAATCCATCAGCAGTCTCCCTTTCTTTTCAATATCTTTAATCCAATGTTCCACAGGGATGTAGGGACAAATTTTTGCCGTCCCCAAAGCTGTCCCCTTTTTGCCAAATTCGGAAACATCCCCGAAATGGCAAAAGAATTTGGGCAGGAAACTTGGGGACGCCCAACAGTATCGGGGACGGCTTTTCCGTCCCCGAAACTTCTAGCTGTCCCCTTTTTCCAGCTAGTCGGGTAAAGGCAAAACAATAAATTTTGCTTTTTGTGTGGGTCCATAGTTGTCTTAAAGACATAATAAAAATGCGCAAACCATATTTGTCCATTAAAACACTAAAACACTAACTCTTCTACTCATTTTGAGATATGATGTACTTGCTAAGAGGGAAAAAAACATAGAGTAACAACAGTAGCAGCAATGAGGAAAGATTGCATTTAGTATTTCCATTTACTACTTACTATTTTAGTTACACTTCTCTTTATTCCATTCTGATATCATGCATAATACTTGGAGACTTTAGGCATTTTGATTTTACTACATATGTATGTGATATGTTATAATGTAGGTACTTAGTATTTATCATTTGATAATTTTCCATGTATTGATCTTCTAAAATGTCTATGGTGAATGGTGTATCAATGTTATGATATGCATACTTGAATTTTGTCTCTCTATATAAAAAAATTCACTATGTTTTTTATCGTTGTCTCCTAAGGTCCCATCCACTAAATTTTGGCTCTAACCTATCCCCGTATCCTAAACATGTCCTTGTCCCCTAAAATATCCCCGTCCTAGAAACTCCATGGAGCATAGCTTTAATCAGTTATATTAGAATGAACATTTTTGTTGAAGCATTGAAAATATTTAATCAATTTTGATTTCTTCATAAGGGAAAGGATATGTCGCACCCCTTTTTGAACTACTATATTTCTCTTCATGAATTGTTTTGTGTCCTAAAAGGTTTTATCGTTACTTTAAACAATGGTTTGGTAAATATTCCCTAAGTGGTTTGCAATTACTTTAAAATGGTTTTCAAGCCCTAAGCAATTTTAGGTTTACATTATACAGTGGTTTTGCAAGTGAACCCTAAATATATTTATTTGGAATAGATCGTGGTTTTTTAGGTTGTTATCTAAGCATTCTTCGGTTTCATTTAAAGTTAATGATGGGTTTATGAATTATGCTCTAAATGGATTTTGCATAGATTAATTTTAGAGTTGTGCAACTTTGTTGTTGTAATGATGTAAATGATGAACTTCACTTGATTTTAAGATGTCGCAATGGTTAATCAAGCTTGATAGGTATAATTATTACTTTTGCATTATGTACATTGATAGATTTTCTATCTATAACATGATAACAAACTGACTAGACTCGTTTTATAAGTGGTTGCAAGATCAAAATGAGTTTTCAAGGCAAGGGGGGAAAGTATCATCAGGAAAGAAGAATGAGGCACTAACAAGGGAACAATTCCTTACGATACTGATTGGGCAAACTAGTCAAAAACTAGTCTCACCAAGTTGGCTAGGGGTTCTCGGGGAATGATTTCTAAACTCCTTGTCCTAACTTGCACCTACTTAGAAACAATCATTTCCAACGCTCATATCATTTATGTTAAAATTCTTATCCTATTTTTTTAATATCGACCATAGTTTTTTCCTTAAACTAGCACTTTATGTAAGTCATAATATGAGTTAACATCTTTGTGCATCCATTATAGGAACTCATCCATAAGCCTATGAGACTGTAAGTTAGCAATGATAATTGTGTAATTATACCAGTAGTAAATTTAAGACTTGTGTATTAATGAACTTTAATAAATTTTGATTCCCTGTCTCCATCGATTTCACCTTCGGATCATCAGAGTTGATAGATTTAAATGTTTATATATTAAATCTTTGGTCAAGAATTTCAGCACGGATATCACCTTACTTTGTCATGGAATTATTTCTTCCAAATTGAAATGGTGTTAATTGCCAATGTTGCACTGCCACCTTATTGATCAATGTTGGTGGCTCTTTTCTTAAAAACACAATAATGATTGGCAAATTTTATGTGTGTTGTCACTGAATCAGATGGCAAGGATTTGTCAATGTTAGAGTAACACCAAGAGTAGGGGATTAATACCATGAAACGGTTCAAATATTTCCTTATCAAGGAAGGAAGATTGTCGAAGAGAACAGAAAGAGAAGCTAGAAACTTATTTAAAAAGTAAAAAGACATCGTCTGTGTCAGGTTTTGGATAGTGTTTTGCTTGAGAGCTATCCTCCTTATCTCTACAAATTCTTCTCTTATTTGTTCACCTGGAGTATTTAATTACAAAGGAGATCCCTGCATAATTGTTATACACTGAAAAGCTAGTAGATGAGGAACAGTTGGTCACTCTATAGCGGTCATTGTTTTCAGTATTTCAGCACCTCGTAGACCAGGCACATGAAATGTTCCAAACCTTCTTTTCCTTTAGATTTTAACAATCTTTCTTATTCAAAAGATGTGACAAATTGGCTATTAAAAATGTTATTGGATTATGGAAGTTCTTTAGAACTCTGAGTTGTACAAGTTAATGTTGTCTAATTATTGGGTTAACTCAGTTAATCTTTCCTCTTTGTTAATTTCCTTAATTAGTAGTTAGCGAGATTGGAATTTGTTTAGAAGATTTTTGGCATTTCTTGTGACGAGATAACCTTGGACTCAAAACTTTTATTATGTTGTGTCTATATACATGAACCTTGATTATAGTGTTCTCGAGCCCACCATTCCTCTTTCAATAAATCGTTCTGAGATACTTCCATCGTCTTCTTGTTTAAAGAAAGCATTTTCTGACAGATTTTATCTATAGGACTATGGAAACTATAGTCTGTCTTCCAATTCATATCTTGTTTAAACATGCAACAGCTGGGAGTTTCTTTTAACGGACTTTCCAGCATTAGAGTAGTTGTCCTACAGCCTGAAGAAATATTTAAATCATATCTGATCTTGTTTTTCATCCCTGCAAACTTTTACATTGGGTCAAGGGACATAAATTCTATATTAGTAGGTTAAGCACAATTGTGACTTATTAGATATAGAAAACATAGTTTGGCAGTTGCCTTATTCCAGTCTTCCTAACCTGGCCAGAGTATTAGGTGATGTTAGGATTGTTCAAACCAAGCTTATATGAAATATAGGAGCGCAGATATATCTCGGGATAAGATACAGCAAGCCTGTGATAAAGCATTTCTATGTTAACTGTTGAATTTTAGATTTATGAATATCCTAACATCTTGTTGTTCCTTGAAATTATTTTAAAACTGCGTAAGCAGACCTATTAACCTATGTGCACCAATTGTAGAGGACCATAAAGCCTGGAAGGCAGGTCAATCTTCATGCATTTCCTAATTAAGAATCAGTTTCTTGTTATCATTTATGCTGAAATACATTTTAACCTTGAATAATCAAGGTAGTGCCCTAACTGATAACTCGTCAAAAGACTACACCCATGAAGTTGGTAGACATAGGATAGAGTTCCTATATGATACACTCATAGTCAACGGATTTCCACATTTGAACCCCAAGTGCAAGTGGGATAGGGTGGAAGCTGATTCACAGAAGTGAAAACCTTGGACAAGGTGCACTACTCTAGTGCCAGACAACCCAAAAATTTCAGACACACCTGTAGTCAAGCATGATACCAGAGCAGCAGGAGCTGAGGGTATGACTGACTAAGCTGTAGGAAATCTTACACCAATTCCCAGAAGACTTGTCCTAGATAACCTCATTCCTTGCGGAGGGTTGGGCCCACTTCAAAAGAAAGTGAGCAAGGGGGGATCAACAGTGATCCATGGTTGGGTGGTCAAACGCCCCAATGATACTTTTCCCCATTACTCAATTTGAATAAAAGAAAAGACATCTCTTATGTTATCATCTCTTTGCTTGTTAAATGCAGTAAGTCCTCTTTCCTTGTTTTCTTCTACATTGATATTAAATTTTGTTAAATTTTGAAAAGTAAATCTGAAAGGCAGCATAAGTTATGTTTCAGTATTTAAGTTTTGCAAGCTTACTTTGCTAGTTATATGATGATGTAATTTATTTGATCTTAGAGTTATAAAATCATGGTTACTTAGAATAGTTTTCTCTTTTGTAATTATTTTGTTCAATAACTTAGGTGTTAGCATTTATGGGGTAGTATAAATTTTTATTTTTAGAAATTATAAAGAAAGAGTTTAACACTAGTCATTGAAATTTGGTTAGTACAAATGGTCCTATTACATCTCTTATGTTTCAATTCAGTTGTGTCTGCTACGTATCTATTCCCGACATGATTCCCATGAGTGCTCACTACGTTTCTTGCCTATGTGTGTCTTCACTGCAATCTCAAGCTTCTTTCACCTCCAAAATTAACCAGTGTACAAAAATTCACCCAACACCTCAATACCAATGTTAAAAAATGCAAAACTGAAAGAAGCATCAACTTCGTCTGTTCATTAATTTTGATGAACTAATGTTTAATACATCCTCGCGATAGTGTCATTTATGGTCTTATGCCAAATAATACTTTTTTACCACTGTCACAAAGCTCATTCATCCATGACAAGATTTTCAATATATTCCTCCAACGCTATAGTCCAGTTGCACATTTATTTCTTCTTCTTGGTATTGTCATGTGTTATCTCTTATCAACAACTGAACATCATATGGGCAAGAGGACGAGTTTACAGATAATGTTTACACCATGGCTCAATAGACCGTTTGTTAGCACATGAATAATATTATCGAGATGTAGCTAGGAATTGATGTGTAAGTGTATCCCTCTGACTCTCTCGTTGTGTCGATGCTTGAAAGAACTTAACACCTGCCATCAACTCCATGACAATCATATGTGATTCACAAAAAAAGTTCATGCCAATTTCCCACCATAACTCCAACTTTGGCCATAATGAAACTGCAGTTCCCTTTCCTTACACTTTATAGATTCTGAGAATAGTCTTGTAACAGTATAGATTCTTGTCAATTAGCTCAGATCATTATGCTTGGAAAAAGTCTGGATTTTAGTCAACACCCCTCCAATCTTTATTACAACTCAACTCTGAATGTCATTTCAGAATACATGAGTTTGTTCAATCATTAAAATGGTGCAATGAATATGTTACATGTCATCGCATAACGAGTTAAGATTCGTCAACCAAGACTCACAATTTTGAGTTTATGCGACCATTCACCATTGTTGATGCTGCACTTGACAGAGAAAACCACATCTCAGACATTACAAACATTGTTGTCACATGATGAGCACCAAGATTTCACTGAAACTATGTATTATCCTTCCAGTATTTCCTCAAACCAAACATGGCAAGCACACTAATCAAACTTTTGACAAGATTATGCGATAGAATAGCATTTAGAACAGTTTACCCAAAATTCAATCGAGATTAGCATATATTTAGGCACAAGAGGAATAACTCGTGACAAAATTGGAAGCACCTACTCCAAATGTCCACTAATAAACATCTACTGAGGGAATCAACAAAGATATCATAAATAGTATAGTCACCTAGCTAGATTCAATTCATGTAAAATAGAAGCATTATAAGAAAAAGAAGGATTGCACATGCAAGATGATAGCCAATATGGACAATTTAAAAATTACAGCCAGTTGAAGATATAGAGGACCAAATTTTCTATATTTCACAAAGGATTCCATGGGTTTCAAGACAAGGTATGCCCCCCAAGTCCTTTGTCTATTATGTACTGCATATGAATTCTTTTACATCTAGTAATCAATTAAAACCCTCATATCCATTGAATTTTTAGAGCTATGCACCTCACAATTGAAATAACTCTTAGAACACCTTTATTCATCCGATGCCTAACATATATTTTTCCTATTTTGAATGACAGCCCCATATAGGGGAAATTAATTAAAATGTGAAAATGTGAGGCAATAGCAATAGGTCTCAACTATTTCACATTTCAAGGGTTTGAAAACCTTATACCTCAAAGGGGGAATCAAGGAGGTTGGTCCTTTCAATTTCAACTCTAAGGTAACTAGATCTAAGAAGATTAATGCCAACCAAATGATGGAGCACTAATACCAAAGAACCAATACCCAGAATTGGTAAGGCCAACTCGACTCTTAAATTGGATCGGATTCAGCTATGAATCGACAAAGTGAAAAAACCCTTCAAATTTAGATTTTTTTAACAATTTAATACTTCTTTCATGCACCCTTTATTGAATATTAACTTAAAAACACAATTACATCATCAAATAGAAGCTATAACAAAGAACATAAATGATAAGTCCATCACATACATAAAATGTAAATTGTAATTTGTAGCTGAAGTAAATAGAAAAAATTAAAAAATATGAAATACATATATAGAATTATAAATGTTGTCAAATCATAAATGTGTGTAAGATGAAGATCCATAAAACCAATGATATCAAATCATAAATGTATGTAAGATGAAAATCCATGAAACGTATGTCTATCTATAAACAAAATGAAAAAACAAATCTATCTGCTCTAGCTCTAGCTCAAGTCTATCTCTCACTTTTCCTCTCCATTTGTCATACTCAACATATAGAAGGCCTTTTAGGGTTATGAGAAAGAGAAATGTTTAGAAAAGTAATTTAAAAAAGTTGTATTTTTTTGTGTTTTTAAGTTTCTCAATTGAGTTGCCTAATTTTTCAAGCCGATTCATGGTGATTCATGTCGATTCATGGTGATTCATGGTAAAAATTTGGTGATCTGATTCACCAAGTCAAGAAAAATTGCTCACCCCTGTTCGTATCGCGCAATTGCTAGAATGGCCTAAATTGTAGTAATTCTGGGATCTCTGACTAATACAAGCAAAGATCTAGAGTTAGAGAAAGGATACAAATAGTATTTAAAACCCTAATGTAGCAAGAGATATGAAGGTAGATTTGCAATGTAAAGCTAAGATATAAAGAAATGATAAAATGTATTGAAATGGAAAAGGGAAGATGATATACCTTGTGAAATACAAACCTATAAATGGGTTATCAAATGATGTTCGAAACTATTGATTCCCACATGTAGACGGAAACTGTGAGATCTACAAAACCTAGAAATCGTTCGGCGATTTGGTAGGGTTGACTTTTCTTAGCAAGATTGACTTTCTCCTAAAGCAGGGGAGCAATGTCTCCTTGATCAACTATGTCTAAAATCTGATTTCGATTTCGCGATTCTACAGAATGATGAAAAAGGTATCCGAATTTGCAACCTGTTTGTCGTTCTAAGATCTACAACCTGCAATAAAAAATGGTTTGTTGATGGGGGTCTTGCCTCAGTCAAACCCTAATTTAGGAATTAACCTTGAATTGAAATAATTGAATTGTAGAAATGTAAAGTAAATGAACAAATTCACCTTACAATAGTAGGATCTCTCGAATCAAAAAGCAATGAGCTTTGTTTACGAATTGAATTGAATCGAGAATACAGATGAATGGATGTAGAAGATGCAACAAAGGACCTTGAATGGATTGAGGGAGATCTTGAATATAAACTCCTTCAATTGCTTGAATGCTTGAATTCTTGATCTTCAATTGCTTGAATGCTTGAATTCTTGATCTTCAATGGAGGAATTTTCTTGAATGCTTGAGTACTTGAGTGCAAATGCTTGTTTGTGTGTGTACGTGATGCAAAATGGAGCAAATGGATGGGTTTATAAAAGGCTCAGAAATAGCTTTCTCCCTCAGGCCGAGCTACCTCAAATTTTGCACTGTGAGTAAGCCCAAACACATGACCCGAGAAGAGGACCCAAGATAGGGCCCAAACAGGGATGCACTACATCCCTAATTGGCCTAGAAGGGATGCACTATGTCCCTAATAGGGTAGGGATGCACTACGTCCCTGTTAACCAGGGCCCAAAACCCTAGGAACTCCTTTGGGGTCTCAAAATAGGTCCCAGATTTTGGAAATTAGATGCAATTTGCAAGATATGACCATTATAGTGCAGAAAATAGATTCTAAGTGATTGGATGAAGGAAAGGGAGGACCCAAGTGATTAGATCCTACCTCGAGCTTTACGCCATGAAAATAGGAGCATTGAGGAGGATCTATTAGGTTGTACTCTAATTTCGGTTAGAAAAATGAAAAGAAATGGAAAGAAAGGAGGAGAGATGCAAACAAATGATGATCCCGCATTAAATAAGTGCTAAAACATCATTAAATTGAAGTGCTTCCAATCAAGACGGTACAACTAGCACAAAATATCAGCCTTTCTCTCTATGTTCACTGTAGACTCTAATTTATGTCGTCAACCATAATATATTATTCAAGACTCAATATTAAATCATTAAGCATATATATATTTATTTTTTTATATTTGAATCCATATTACACCTTAAGGCTCCCGATCCTAGACTCTTTTATAAACTTTCTTCTAATGAAACCTTCTGCAATTTTTTTGAATAAACTTCATAGGATGACAAGATTTTTAGCTATGATACCACTATACAACAACACAATTAGATTGGAAATACAAGAAAGCGTCTATATGCTCTATGTGAATTCCGTCTCGAATCCACCTCAAAGTTGAATTGGGTTTGTGTCTAATTCACCACATAGAACTTGAAGGATTTCGTCCTCGATCCTGAAGAGAAGTTGAAGCTTCCCAAATCTCACTAAGAGATATCTAAAATCAAATCACCATTCAAGGTATGCTGACAATAAACTAGCTTCCTTCTTTTAATGCTCAAGGTTGTGACCCTTCAACTTCCTTCTCCTGTCTTTTCATCTTTTTCCCCTTCGTCACCTTTTAACACACTTTATAATATTACTAAGCCCCTTATTATAAATCTACATTAAGCCCCTTTAAGCCAATTTTAATATTACATGGATTTAACCTTAAATTTTGTAATGTCCTAAAAGGGGATATTACAAATCAACTAATTAGTATTATCAATAATACATATTCCATAGGCGTCCTTCCAAGGTTATCTTCAACACTTAGCTAGGGAGGATGTACTAAGATATCTAAGTTATAAAGTAATGTCCACCATGGTTACTTCTAGAGGGTGGTACTATCATGGTTACTCCTATAAATTCAATCAATGAAAACAAACACACATGTTGATCATGAAATCACTCCGGTGATGTCGTCATCTCACAATGACAGTCACCAAAGCTAATCCTCAAGGGTAACCCAAGACAAGTGTTTAGTTATGGAATCACACACATGACCTCCACCATGGCTACTCCTAGAGGGCAAGTCCATCATGGCTACTCTTATGAATGGAAATGCAAGCAAACACAAGTGTTCATCACAGAATCACTCACATGATGTCATTATCACGTGATGACAGTCAACATAGCTACTCTCAAAGGGTGACTCAACACAAGTGTTTAGTCATAGACTCACATGACCTCACCCATGGCTACTCCCATGAATGGAAATGTACATGAGCACAGGTGCCCATCACGGAATCACTCAACATGATATCCTCATACGACATTCACCATCGCTACTCTCAGAGGGTGAAAAACCCAAGTGCTAAGTCATGGATTATCTCACATGACATCCACCATAGCTAATCCCAAAGGGTGGATCCACCATAGCTATGCCCAAAGGGTGAAATATGGGCTTTCACCTCAAACTTCTCTCTCACAAAGAAGATTACATTATAGTACAGCTCAAAGAATCATTTGAGGCTCTCTCTCAACTAGGGCTTCATTCTCCACAACTCAAGCTTGTCTCAAAAATGCAAAAAGTTCACTCTAGTAAGTGGCTTGGTAAGAATATCATCATTTGGTCATCAATGCTAATGTACCTCAACTGGATAGCATTCATTTGCACCATATATTTAATATAGAGATATTTGATCTCCACATGTTTTGAGCTATCATGAAATACAAGGTTGGAGTCTACATCATTCTTCATGAATCTTAATTATCGAATGTATCATGATCTATTAATTGTCCTCTTGAATAGAACTGATTTAGACACACAATAATATATGTCAATCATTAATAATCAACAAAATCCTAGCCGGGAACAATACAGTACTGTTTCCATCTTTGTACTTGCCAAAAGGTTTTCAAATCTGTTGCATTTCATTCAATGGCAGGAGACAAATGATACTTCTATCGTTGCTGACCTATTTTTCAAGCAAGTTGTGAGGACACAAGAGTTGTCTGAAATTATTACATCAAATAGAGATACTAAGTTCTTGAGCCACTTCAAAAAAACACATTGCAGAAAAGGTTGGGTACAAAACAAAAATATAAAACTGCTTACCACCCATATACAAATGGTTAAATGGAGGTTGTTAATAGGAATTTCATATGGCGTTTAGCAAGGGAAAAACTTATATAGTGGGATACATTTTTGTTGTAAAAAAAAAATTTGCATTCCACAACTCAATGAATCGGACAAGCAAGATTGCCAATAGTGGCATGTTATGATGGTTAAGTTGTTGCATTATTATCCTTGCCATCAAGGTTCAAATCTAATGGGGATGACGTCCCCCGTTTGTGGCCTCACTGGTTCATAGCTCCAGGTCAAAGCATTTACCCCTTTTTTTTTAAAAAAATCGGACAAGCAAGAACTATTTTCAGATTGTGTACAAGGTGTTTCCCAAATGACTCACAAGCTTGTTGAGGGTACCATATAAAGAAAGCATTGTTGCCGATGCAAAATATTTTGCATGTGCATGCACAAGGGAAACAATGGTTGGAGAAAAGTAACATTGAGTATAAGGCAAGTATGGATTAAAAAATAATACTAAGGGGTGAGTTAACCATGATAAACTTGAGGAAGGAGAGAGTCCCTAAAGGAACACACAGAAAGTTGAAGTCAAAGAAGACTAACTTATGAAAAGTATTGCAAGGTATTTCTTGAAATGCATAAGGTTGACTTACTAGAAGGTTTGGACATCTCACTAGTGTTCAATGTGGCTGACCTATATGACTTTCATGGGGTTGAATATATATATATATAATATAAATTCACCAAAGGGGCCAAATATGAGACAGCAAATTACTCAAAAAATGTAGAGATGAAATAGAGCAGAATCTAATGACCATTGAAACAAATGAACAGGGAAGAAAGAATAAGAGGAAAATCTAATCCAAAAGAAGGAAAGGAGACTTAAGGACGACTGCTTGTAGTCAATCTGTCAGTTGCATTCTTCTGATACATTCGTTCTAATTATTGTTTTAGCATTGTGCCTATGGATGTTTCATCTGCTGCATGTTGCTCTCGGGTTCCTATTTTATGTTCTGCTCTTATATGTATATTGTGCTTGTTTTTGCCTAGTGATGTGTATGGCCTGCTTCACGGTCATCATGATTGTGTTGTGCATTGAGATGTGTGCACACCTTGTGCCTTATTGTGATAACTTAATGCACTGTGCCTGATGGATTCTTCATCTGCTAAATTTTTCTCTTGGGTTCTTATTTTATGTTCTTCTCTTATATGCATTATGTGCCCGATATTGCCTAGTGATGTATATGGACTGCTCCATAGTGATCATGATTCTATCATGCATTGAGATGTATGCACACCTTGTGCCTGATTGTGAGAATTTAATGCACTGCGGCTGATTGTAATCCCAAGATTTATGTGGTGTGCCATACCACCTATATTGGATGCTAAGCCTCTTGATGTTGTTGTATTGGTCTAATGCAGGTTTATTGTAATTTTGGTATTAATAAGTGTTGAGATATATTGAAATTGTAATTTCAGTACAAAGATGCATATTGAGACGAATTGATAATGTGATATTAAATCATCATACCTCGCATCTTAATGCTAATGTTGAAATTTAATGTTAATCTGATTTGTTAATTAAATTGTAATAAGTTATGTTTAATGCTGTTTCACAAGGTTAAGGATTCAAATGATTATTGATGCAGCCAGAAATACATGTTAAATTCAGTGATCAATTATATTCATCTCATGCTGTATTAAGTATTAGCAATGTTATGATGATGTATTAACAATGGAAATATTTATATCTACAAGTTGTCTACTATGCATCTGCACAAGTTTTTGTAATCTTTGTTGAATGATTGCGAATATTGAGCATCAACTTCACCTCACCCCGCATGTCCTTACCCAATAGTGGTTAACAGGAGATATCACACTAGCCAAAATATTCCTTAACCAAACTCATTATACTTACCTCATTAAAGATGATTTCCTTGTGCTTTGCATTTTGAGCCTTGGCTACCGTAGTTGGTAGTATTCAGTTAACCTAATCCAATGTGTAGTTGGTTCGTAATGTCAATTAGTGCATTTTGGCTTATGTGGAACTTATTGTCATTTGTATATATACATATATATTAATGAGTTTTAATGATTTTGAGGTAAATTAATATTTAAAAGAATTAATGTTCCTTATGTGTAATTAAAGCAAAGATAATTGCCTAAATTGATTTATGGGGTCAATTTGGGAGATTTAAATTATTTCAGGACATGGGTATAAGTGAACATCGCCAATTTTACTTTTCTCTCAATTTTTGGAGACTTACTAGTCTTGGGTGTTGATTTTTCCTAAGAGAATTGTCAATCTGCTGTATCCCCATTGGCCAAAGTAAATCTCCAATAGAAAGCATCATATCCTCCCTTGGTCCTTATATGGTAGTTGATGACAGCCCTGTAGTTTTTCTATCTATAATGTTGAGTCCGCTTTTGTTCCAGATGTTGATATAGACATGTGAAGACATTGGGTTGCAACCCCAGACTTCAGCTTCAACATTGACCGCCTTTTAATCCCTCCTCCCTTCACATATTGTAACTGTAAATTATGTCTAATTTTTTACATGATCCAATTTACCTTCTCTAGTTTTTCTTCATTTTTTTGTTTTATTTTATAACTTCTCATCCACTTTTCAGGTTCTTAGGTTCCATTTTACCCTGGAACCCTTTTACCATACTTTGATGTATCACAAGTTCCATTGACCACCTCTTTCTCTTATGGAAATCAATATAATTTTTCTCTTTCTCGTCAATTGAGATGTTTGCTCCTAAGAAGTAACATCAGATTCACACTGAGAACTTATCATAGATAAATTTCAAAATATTGTAGAAACCTTGGTAAAATATTGGCAAGGTTGCACGGGTACGTGGGTACGGGAACGGGTACGCATATTTTTCAAAATAGGGGACAGGGGTATGTGTGTATGCCTAATTTTTTTCTATATAATTAATATTTTATAGAAAATATAAAAATCAAAATATATGTCATGAGTCATGACATTGAGCATTCAAAACAAGAAATTTGAAAATATGAGCCATAAGTCAAATTATAATATATATATATATATGCTATTGCTGAATGTTTAATGTTTAAAGTATTTTTCATAATAGGGGACGGAGGTACTTGGGTATGTCAAACTTATTTAAAAATTATACTTTTATATTTATAAAAATTCTGAAATTATGAGTCATGACAATGGTTTTTCAAAACAAGAACAGTGATAAAGTGTGCAAATGTAATGTATTGTTTTCAGTTTCAGATTTGCTATATGTTTTAAATAATAATACATGATAAATGCTTAGATGCATAACAAAGAAGGCAGACTTTAAACATGAACAAGAAGATCCTAAATAATATGACAGTGACATATTGCAAATGATAAACTTATGACTTGAACAGTGATAAAGTTTATTGTTAATGAGTATCAAAGTTTCAAACTGATTTGGTATTGAATTAAGTTTGATAAACAACAAGCTAATACAAAAATTAAAAAACTGAAAAAAAAAATCAGAATCTTAATCAAGGTCCTTAGCTATGATGCTCTCCACCGAGTACCCAGTACGTGGGATACGTGTACCCGATACTTGGGTACGTGGGTACGAGTACCCATGCAACCTTGAATATTGGTGAATTTTTCTGTTTATCGCAATAAATACCAAACTTATCACCCGTGGCCCTAATAAAAGCAAGGATGGCCCAAAAAAGGGCAAAACACATTTTTTTGCTTGGGAAAACAGATTTGGAGAGGAGAGAGAGGGAAAAGAAGAGAAAGGTCATTTGCAGTATTCTAGACTGATTTCTTGTGGATTTGAAGCAGATTTGAAGAGATTTTTCAAGCAAATTTGAATTCACAAGTTAATCAAAATTCTTTTTCTTTTTTTTTTTCTAAAATAAATCATTTTATCTTTTCATAGTTGCATCTAAGTTAATACAAACTCTATAATACCTTTTCCGCTATGCTCTAGCTCGTTTGAGAGGATAATAAACAAGTTCTAACACCATTTTTTAGCATTTTTTGCAAATGTTTTCATTGTTTTCTTAATAATCTCAAATTTTCGTAAACATTTCATGACCTAATACTTTTTATTTTCCATTCAAGTCTCAGGTATATTTAAAATTATTTAATGTTCTCAACTATTTAATTTGTTTCTAAATTTGTTTATTAAATTTCTAAATTTGTGCCTTGAATTTGTATGTGTAGGTTGATTCTTCATTAACATGGCAAGTATGGATAACTCTACAACTAGGTAAGTTGTAAAGTCTGTTGGTGCCCCAATAGACACAATACATGTCCATTTGGATATGTAGACACATGCCCTAAAGGGGCTAGAGACAAGGCATGGCCATATGCTTTTGGAGGACCAAATATAATACTGTGATATGCATAAAATGTGAATAACTAATTAGTGGAGGCATATAACCGCCTTGGAGGGGTCAAAAAATATGACACAAGGATTTATAACAATACCACAGACAAAATAAAGAGAGATGAATGCCTTTCTTGCCACCCAAAACGAGAAAAAAGTTGCAAAGGAAAATTGCAAATTGGCTATGGGGGCGGACATTTCTGAATTGCAAAGTATCTCACACTATCTCTTCTTTAAGAATCATATATTATTTTCTAATCACTATTATTAATTTGGGCTTTACTTTAGAATGATCATAATCAAATAATGTGGGTTGTGAACCCTTGAAGAAGAAGAAGCACTTGAGGGTATAGTGGGCTCTCTTCGTGGTCCACAAATCTGCAAATTTGCTATCCCCTCATGTTCCACTTCTGCTGGTTCTAGTAGACCACCATTATTTGTGCCACATGCATCTTCTATAGATAGCATTTTTGTGCACAAAAACACTCGTAGAACACATCCATCACTTGAGGGTACTACGTGGAACAATGATGTACATCGGCAAGCTAACATTCAATGTGTTGATTTCTTGTATTTTAACATCCCCTTCAATGTGGCAACAAGTCCCTATTGGCTAAATTTTGTGACTATAATTATTGTGGTAGAATAGGGCTACAAGAAACCTACTCCTGTAACAACCCACTCGGGAACCCAAGAGAAATAAACCTAACATGTTACAATTAGTGTTACGGGACTCATCGAGTCATGCCAGGACTCTGCGAGTCCGAGGCAAAGTCCATGTTTCCGAGGTAATCTGCCTCTGGACTCGGACTCGGCCGAGTCCTGGCAAAGTCCACATGGACTCGCCGAGTCCAAGGACTCTATCCTGGGCGAGTCCAGAGCCCAAGACTCTGATTTTTTTATTTTATTTTTTTTTTTAAATTTAAAAAGATAGAGATTTCTGGAAGATGTTTTTTACAATGTATATGAATTCTGAAAATGATGTGGCATGTCAAGAATCTATTAAGGATTGAATCTTAAATCTTAAATCTTCAACTTTATATTATGTTATTCAATTTTTTCCTTCAAAAGTTCGTTATTATACTTGTATGATTTTTCGAGTCCTTGCCGAGTCCTGGCCGAGTCCGGTCACCGAGTCCGAGTCCAAGTCGGATTTTGACTTTCCGAGTCAGAGGCGAGTCCGAGTCCCATAACACTGGTTACAATGTTTACTAAACTATTTTTTTTAAAGTTTAACCAACATCAAGATAACATTAATGCGCAAGCAATATGAACATACACATCAAATACACATAAGCAATTAGAGATCAATTTCAATTCCTCAAAGGTTCCTTCGCATTGCGTTACATTAAGAAGTTTATATTAATTAGTTTAAGTCTCAAGTACAATGTCTCATGATCATAAAGAAATAACAGATACATAATCGCATAAGCAAATGCATAACTAATACAATGAAAGTACATCCAATAAATAACGTCCACCGCACATGTCGCAGGGCATGTGAGAATAGATACAATACATCAGAATACATGATAACATATATACATCAACTGAAAAGAAGCCTCTGAGATAAGAAATAAGAATGATAAAGGTACATCTCCTGCAACGAACATCCAACAGCTGGCAATGTGAGGGGTTACTCAAATGGTAAGAAGGCACTACCTCCCGACTGCATGGTTACCTAGTTAGGCTTTCACTCCCACTGTGCAGGGAAGATAATGAACGATCCACATACGGCTAATCAATCATAAAACATTCCTAGGCAAGGAATACCTCAAAGGTAACACATACTACTCAAGAAGAAGATACTCCAAAAGAAAGAACACTCAATCTAATACCAACAACATACCTATACCAAGAATAGATCAAATCACCAAAATCATAAGATAAAGTCAATAAAAGATATCCACCTCAAGTCAAGAACCACATGTCAAAAGTACATCATCCATGAATCACCAATCACCATCAATGGAAGTAAATAACCACAATAAACACATCCAACAATAAGTACACCACCAGAGATACAAACAAAATCTACAAAGGAGACTTGGGCTACATTCTAGGGAGTGTCATCACATGGTCAAACTACTTGAGTTACCCTAGATTGGTCTCTCAATAGACCCCGAACCCTCAAGTGTTGAGTTACCTTAGACTGGTTACTCTGAACCCCGAACCCTCAACGTAACACACGCAGAACCAGAAAACCCTCTCAAGAAGACAAGGCAAACCAGTCATGCTATCATCCCATTCCCATCCTTAGTCTATAACAACACTCAAGGCATGGGCGGGGTAGTATCTCTGACTTATCTTTTTTAGTGTGTTTCACCAAAATATTAATTACTAAATTATCACTTATTACATAACTTACAACAGGTTACCCTGGCACTAACCTCTTTGGGTCCCAAACCCCTACTACAAGCTGCTCCCAAAGGCATGTACCTAGACAACCTCTCATAAGCACATAAAACATAGTTGTCTCCCATACCACAACACCCATCACAATCGAACTTGGTTCCTTAACAGGCAACCTGAAAATAAGAACCCAAGTAAACATAAATGCACCACATACTCATAAATGAAATAGTCAATATAAATCACAAAACTCATCATAATATCCAGAATGGAGAACATCATAAGAAATCAAGAAAGTAAACCTCTGGTGTACGCCCTAGTTGGCCGATCTAAACAACTCACAGGAAAACCATAATGAAATAACTATAACCATAAAGTTAAAAAAAACATCGCAGAATAAATACCACAATATCCCTTAAATCAAACACATAGAGAATAAAGGATTTCAATCAAGAGGTTAAATTCATTATTTCCTAATGTATAATTTATTCATGAAAATGTGGTCATAACCTAATGCAAAACACATTTTCTAAAAAGTTATTTTGCCTTCACAAGTAACATCTCAATACAAGGTGCTAGTTATTACAAGTTACCAACAAAATCGCTTAATAAATGCTAATAATAAAATATTTATATTTTAATTCCAACACTTATTAAACTAATAAACATATATATAAATTTAAATTTTATCTCCAATATAAATTTTAATTTATAAACAAACCTATTTTAAATAATTTAATTTTGAATCTCAAATATTTATCTAAATTATTAATGACATAATATGAATTATTAAGTATTAAATGATATTATATTACTAAACTCTAAGTAACAACTTAAACACATTCCTAATTTAACTAAATTAATCAATTTTAAAAGCAAACATTTCTTTAAAATGAAATATTTCCACTTCCCGCTCCACCTCATACTCACGTCAGAATAGGAAGTTTTAAAAAGAAAAAAACAAACCAACAAATCAAAGATTGCCTTTTTTTTAATGTATGACCATCCCACCCTTAGTGGGCACGCTTTTCGGCATTCAAAGTGGGACTTGAACTTGAGCTAGTTTAGCATTTATAATCTCTAAAAAATATAAAGTTAACTATCTCCACCAATTAAGGGAAAGGTATGTGTTCCCTAATAACCAACAAACTATTCTTGCATTTTAAAAAAATCACAAAATATTAGAAGACGTTACTAAGATATATTTTCCATAAATAGAAATGGAGCTATTGGGACACATGAATGACTTGAAAGAGCAAGCTGAAGCAAAAATATTAATTACAGAGACTAGTCTTAAATTGTGAGGTGATGGACATGGAAAACAAGTATAGCCCAAAATATAGATAGCCCATAAAGGATGTACAATTCTCACAAAATACCATGCATGGGATCCAAGCATTGGTTCAGTTTGGTTTTGAGTTACGTTTTTCGTATTTGGTGCTGCATGTTTATACATATATGTGCGCATCTTTTATTTATTATTTTCTTTTCTACAGGTACAAGCCTAGTAATTTTCTAGCAGGTGTAGATTTCTTTATTATTATTTTAGAGTTGTACAATGAATATGTACAAAAATATAGATATGTGTATTTAAATAAATGATGCATCCAAGATGTAATTTAAACCTGTGTAATTCTCATTCAAACCCTAAATGATCTACGTTTTCTTGTACAACTTTCTTCTGAGAATAAATAAGAATCAAATTCCATTCATACAGATCTGAGAATAAACAGAATGACAAATAGGATTCAAGCACCCAATCAAACATGAAGCAAACAGATCTTTTCCAATGACATTCAATCTTGGGTTTTCAAACCCTACCTCACACAGATGCTGACAATCTGGTAGACAGGTGAAATTCCTATTGCGACAAAAATCCTTCAAGCCACCAAAATTCCCTTCTTTTCCAAACCCCAAAGTTGCTCTCCAAAACCTATGTCAAATAATGACTCGAAAAGACTCTAATAGAGAACCCTAATTACCTTTTAGGGTTTCTATCTCCACCAGCTCAAAAATTATAATTACTTTATTTAATTATTTCCTTCATCAACAATTAGTCCACTTTTTAATTAAAATATTCATTTATTATTATTTATTTATTTCTCAACTTCAATATTTAAAGTAAATTCATAATTTTATTATTATTATTTATTATTTATTTAATAAAGATAACTTAAGTGCATTATTTAAATGCCACTAATTTTAAATCTTTATAATTAAATAATAATGCTACACCATAATTAAAGTTTAATATCTAATATTTGATTTTCATAGTTTTCTAAAATTAGGACTTAAATTAAATGTTTAAATTTAACTAAAAATCCATTTAATTCCAAAAAAATCAGATCATCCTATTTTAACATTTTTCCAATTTTAAATTAAATATTATTTGATAAATTAATATCAACTATCAATCCAAGAATCATAAATAACTAGTCTATCAGGCAATTCACCAAGTCAAACCTCAAGAAATGCATAAGGAAAATCAACTCAAACAAGAATCAAACCTCATATGCACAAAAAACTCATGGATTTTGAAAAGAGTAGACAATTTGTTACGAGTCCTCCTTGCAGGACAAGTATTTAGTCCATGGCTAGGAGTAGACCTAGTCATTATCTTCCCATTCTCACCATTTGAGTATTTGTAGTAGGGCACACTCATCCTGGCAATTTAGGGAAGTCGATGCACAGTGCCTGCATCCTGCATACAAGACAAGCATGTATGTGTACATGATATATCTAAACTAACAGGCAATGGCAAGGAGTGGTACATCGTGTAGATCCCGACTAGTAGGTGACTACGACTCCCTCTCTTAACCACATCAAACACGTCAGAAAAAAATATAAAACAGACATGCTCACCATACACATGCAAGTATGGGGCAAGTATTATAATAAATCACTAGCCAACATCTCGAATGCTCAGATATAATAATGTATCAGACCAAATAACATTATCATGAATGAAATCACAATTACAACTAGGAACCATTAGAACACCATTAATGCACGAGAAATCATAATCATTAAACTATACATGAAATGAAGTCAATTAAGCAATTATTACCAATATATCCATAAATCCAAGTTATGAAACAATACCATCTAACTGTAAAATAAATATCTCTACACGAAACAAGCCTACAAGAGTTTGGCATTCATAATAAAAAAGCAAAATACGGGTGGGCATTACAACTCAAGCAGACGTCAATGGGAGGTTAGTTCATATGTTTTAATTTTTATATATTTTACAATTTACTTATTTCATTGAATATAAGTTTTTTTAATCAGAATTGTGTACTCAATGTTTATTTCACTTTGTACTTCTAGGTTGTCTAAAGATGTTTCTAGGACTAGAGATGTGGTAGAAAACCAAAGATCACAATGGAAACAATTGGGATGCACCATACATTCAGATGGATGGACGGATGGAAGGAAATGTACCATCAACTTTTTGGTTTCTTCCAAGGATCAAGTGGTCTTTATGAAATCCTTGGAAGCCTTGAACAAGGTAAAGATGATTGAAACTTTGGCTTTAATGTTAAATCAAGTTGCAGTGGAGATGCAGGTTAATAATGTGGTGCAAATCATAACTAACAATGCACCGCCATATGTGGTAGCGAGTATGATACTCCAAGATAAGTATAGCAGACTTTTTTGGTCTCCTTGTGCAACACATATCATTGACCTTCTTTTGGAGGACATAGGAAAATTGGATTGAGTTAGATCAATTTTGGAAAAAGATAACAAAATATATCTAGAATTACCCAGGGGCTTTTGCTTGATGAGAGACCCATGGGAAAGAGTTGGTTAGGCCTATAGTCACAAGGTTTTAAACAATTTTCTTAACGTTGCAATGTGTTATTACTTCTTTGACCTCTTTAAAGAAAATGTTTGTGTCAACCATGGCTAGACTCGAGGTATTCAAAAAAATTTGTGAGAGAGTTGCATACATCATTGCTAACAACCACTTTTTAATAGATACTACAAAAATTGTGAAGGTGACTTTTGAAACTTCAAAAGTTGAATATCTAATGTTTTTTATTCAAGATGAAGTCTTTCATTATTAATTTGTAACTCTACTCTCTAATGATTAATGATAATCTTTTTCTACTTCCCGATTGTTGGTGATAGAGCCCTTGGCTAGAATTCTCCACTTGGTATATGCGGTTCAAACCCCAGCTGGGTATCTTTATGAAACCATGGATAGGGCCGAAGAGGCTATCAAAAATCACTAGAAGGGGAGCAGCCTCAAATTTGACCCCATATGGGATATTATTGATAGGAGGTAGAACAATAAGCTCGACCAACCCATTCATGTAGAAAGGTACTTCCTCAATACTCATTTTCACTTTTCTCCATCCTACGGGGATCCTAATGGAGGTCATAAAGGGCCCACTAATTGCATTTAGAGGATAGTACCTAAGGGTCAGGTGAGAAACCTCATTGGAGCCAAGATAAAAGTGTACCAAAATCCAACAAGCAAGCTATTCTCATCCGACATGGCAAAGAGAGGAAGAAACACTCAAACCCTAGGTATAATGTTAGGATCTTTAGAGTCTTTCGCATGCATGATAAGTAGATAAAAATTGAGTTACTAAAATATGTTTTCATCTTACTTTCTAATTCTTTAATATTTATCTTGTAGATGCTCGGTGGTAAAACTGGAGTGAAAATGTCCCAAATCTACAAAAACTTGCACTTCGCATATTATGTCATCCTTGTAGCTCATCCAATTGTGGGCATAATTGGAGCTTATTTGAGGCCATTCACATGAAGAAGAGGAACAAGTAAGCACAAAAACGCCTCAATGACCTCCTCTTTGTGCAATATAACTATAAGTTGCACTTAAGAAAGTTCTGAGTAGGACCAGCTGGTCTACTTGATTTGGATGACATAGATCCTTACTATGATTGGACATCATAGGAGCAGCCTCCATTGTTCATAGAGGATGTGATCTACAATTTGGAGAGGTGTGTTATGGAGGAGGATTGGATGAAATTCATGAGGATGAGGAAAACAAGAGTGAGGATACAGATGATGAGTCATTGCCAGTATCAATGCCATCTACATCCAAGATGGGGGTCAAGTCACAGCCATAACCACAATAGACTTCTAGGGCTAGATGCCCTCCCCCTCTAGTAGTTTTTCCTAGAGTTGTTGGAAAGGTGAAGAGAAAGATGTAGACTATTTTGATATTGTACTTGAAACCTATATTTGCTTATAGTTTTACAAAGACAATTTGCCATTTTGAGTTTTCTTTAGAGTTTAGATTATCAGACTATGGCTATGAGCCATTAGCATTCTACATGAGGATGTGATTTTGTATCCTATTTGCATATATGTGTGTGTGTGTGTATACATATATATACATATAGCTATAACATATGTATATACATACATATATACATATATCTATAACATATATATATACATACATACATACATACATACATACATACATAGATCTAAATCAGCTTGTTTGATTTGTTTACTCACTAACACATTAGATGCATCTCCTTATTGAATTTTACAAAACAAATGCATTTGTAATTAAATTTAAGCAATTTCTTAAGTTCTTGATATTTTCCTGAGAACTTTCCAACAAATTTCTGCTATAAGCTGATATCTTTTTTTTTTTCCCTCAGCAATAAGTTGCCAATAGTGATATTTTAAACTATGAGATGAAGTATCAAATACTTGATTAGAATTTTACAATCATTTGACTAAAATGGTTTGTGTCATTGGATGATGGTATACTTGCAAATAAGTTATCTCATCCGCATGCTCCAGAGTCCATAGATACTGATGATCTTTTGATTTACATATAGAAAATTCCTTCTAGTTCAATGATTGAAACTTTTTGTTTTCTGCCATTTTATCAACCACACCATTCTATATTGTTGAGAGTGCATACAGAATAATGGCAATTTTCCCAGAGAATCAAAACAAACTGGGTTGTTTAGAAAAAAGCATATAGGAACAGAACATGATCAAAGAGTGGTTTTCAGGGCAGTTAAACACCAAAAAGTGTCTATACAGAAATCCATTTATGTTTCAATCTACCTTGCTTTCAATAACAAAAGAATAGTAAATACTTCAAGACTGTTGTAGCCTCGATCAACAAAATCCCCCTGTAAACATTCAAACAAACTAAGTTAATGCAAATGTGAATGACCAAGATGAAGCCAAAGCAACTCACAAAAACTACTCCTCTATTCCTGTTTTTCTTAGCATCCTAACAGTTTCATATAATGAGGATAACTTGCCATAAAAATATAGTTGGTTTCTGGCACATGGCCCCCTGTCTTGAAAAGCTTCATTAAATCATGGAACTGGCCATGGATATCTCCACAAACAGTCACTGGGCTATTCACAGGCTGTACATTCGATTCTTCCACAAGTATTTCTTTGACCTGAGTGATTTAAAATCATAAAGATCATATTGAGTTATTATATCCTGTAAAATAATTAGATATATTAAATATTTGCAAATGTCAAAAACATGTAACAGAATTGGAGCTCACATATTTGTTGTCAAGGACCAAGTGTACTGACAAAAGGCTTATCAATTTTTAAGAGTAAATTCACAAGATACAACGTCTCTGTTGAGAAACAAGCTATAGTTATTGTCTTATTTGTAGAATTGGTTTTAGCAAATTAAAAGAAATTGATTATATGTCTACATGGGCATAGCAGTTCCTGCCAGGCTACATAGGACATTACTGCAAGTAAACTTACAATCTTCACAACTTCAACAGTACTTATTTTGACACAGCAATGTATTTATATTAGGATGAAATCGGTTCAAGGTCGCAACATATTTGTATAGTAAAATATCAATAGTTAAAAGTTGTTTCAACTCAGATACTTCTGTGTTAGATGATTTCTTTAATCTGATATTTATGCAGTTGCCATAAGAAAAAATTATAGATAATATATCTTCAACTTGGATGATCGCTAAGTTAAATGATTTCTTTGGTCTGATATCTGTGAAGTTTCTATTAGACAAAAACTAGATAGTTGAATGATGCTTCAACTTGGATAATTATTAGGTTAAATGATTTCTATTAATATCACACCAGGAGTATCAAACAATATGTTGCTTAGTGAAATGGCCCCTGTAGCTCATAGCATTCCAGGTGGTCAGCTTGTATGGAGTGACTTTTTGGGCTGGAATGGTCTGGTTGTATTTGAAGAAGGGGAAAATTATGCATATGATCAAGGGACATTTCCCACATCCTATGAATTTCAAGATATCCTAAATACAATTGGGTATTTATTTTTCACTAAGCAATAAAAGTAAGTTTCCAAGAAGGTTGACTAAATGTAACCAGCCTAAACCATTCTCCATGGTTCATTTGAAACTAATCCTAACCCAACCTATAAACACAAAAAAATAGTGTCTGAAGTGCAGAGCAGATGAGAAGATTGAGTTACATGTTTGAGAAGGAAAAGGACAGATTCAAAGAAAACACCTATTACAGACGATGATTAGTAACATCAGAGGAAAACCTCCAACATGAAGACAGATATGATGATCTCTTCTTTTTTCTCATATTACAGATATTTCATCTCTTCCTTTTTTCCATACTTCAAAAGAGCTTCAAAGCTAAGAAATTCAAATACTAAAAACCTCTGTACCAATTTGCTCACAAAAGACTCCAGATGCCAGTCCAGTTTCTTCTAGGTTTTAGTTAGCAGTCCAGTCAAATATGGTTTGGGCCAGCAACAGGTTTTGGGCCCAAAATTCACTAGGATTCATCCATCAGAAAACCCCAAGATCCACGTCTACTTAGTTCTTCATTCAGGTAGATCCAGGTCCAAATCCTATCCAAAGAGCGCACCTTCTTTGAATGGCAGCCTTTTTGTTTCTACTTGTCGTTTTGGTTTTCTTTGTTTACATTTGCACTATAATATTTGTTTTTGTGATCAATTTGACAGAAAAAACATGTTAATAGCAGGACTTGGACAAGTAGCTCCATGACATTTAGGAAGCCCAAAATAATGTTTTAGGAAAGCCATCAATCCCTGAGGCTTCTTCAATTTGCTATTGTTGTTGCTTCTGCTATTTTATGTTTATCCTACTATTTCACTTCTTTTTTCTTTTTCTTTTTTAGTTTTGAAGATTTGTACAGCTGTTGGAGAGTTTTACAATTTATTTTGAACAGTAAGCTTTAGTGTATTACCATAACTCCTGGAGTTTCTTGACTAGGGAGTGGGATGTCAAGAGGACGGGTTTTGGAGATAAAGGGACTAAGGGCCTAAAGTTGGGGATGGCAGAAGCACAGATATATATATATATATAGTACTTGAAAAAATATTTGTGAAAAGATGTATAAGAACTACAATTTTAAATTTTCAAATGAAGCTTTGGCAAATTAATAAAATTACTAAATAGTAATACTAAATTTTGAAG
This sequence comes from Cupressus sempervirens, assembly GCA_028749045.1. Taxonomy (NCBI): domain Eukaryota; kingdom Viridiplantae; phylum Streptophyta; class Pinopsida; order Cupressales; family Cupressaceae; genus Cupressus; species Cupressus sempervirens. The sequence continues at coordinate 503,413,764 of CM053789.1, read as the reverse complement.
TCAACATTCAACACTAACAATGTAACATTGAAGTTTGAACAATGCAAATGTCAAATTCAAAATTTGTATTATTTTAAAGATATAATGAATACAATCATGTTAAAATAAAAAAATGTAGAGAAGTGGGGCATACTCAAGATATAATGAGTACAATGATGTCAAAATAACAAAAAGTAGAGAAGTGGAACTTCTAATCATTCCCCAAACCCCTCCTCACTAGAACTGCAAGACTCTGCATGATCAAGCTCCACCAAACTAATACCAACCAACCCTACCTTGTTGTGTGGTTTTCACACCTTTGTGCCATTGCAAATGGGGACCCCCTCTTTTGCTTTAGCAAGCAGGAGTCATTGTCTTACGCGGCTTGAGTTGGCAATGTTTTCAAGTCTCCAAGTCCGAAGGCGAGTTTAAGCAATTTTGGTTTGTTGGGAGGTAATATTTGTCTGGAGTTTGTGTGAGGACATTGGTGTCCTTTTGTGATGTTTTCTTAGCCTAAGTCCAAGTGGGAGGATAGAGTTTTAGTCTATGTAAGAAAGGTTTACATGTTTGGGAAAGGGGAGAAGGATTGTGAGCAAAATTGTATTTGGTGGAAATCCTTAGGACTAAGGATTCCCACCAGCTACCGTTTCTTCCAAAATCTCAATATTTCCAACTGGGACAAGGTGATATGCAAACTTGGTTGTCAAGGATCCTTATTACAGTGGCAAAATTGTCAATGCAATGCTAAAACGATGAAACGAAGGAAAAATGGTAATTTTCTTAGGGATAACTATAGCAGTCATGTTCTGTGGAAATCCTTAGCACTAAGGATTTCCACCAATGGAGATCTTGAGAGTTTAGGATTTCCACCCTTCTCCTCATCTATTCAAATTGATGCAAGATCATGTTAAGGTGCACAAATTGAAAATTAGTGAAAGATTTTTGTGGAAATACTTAAAGTTTAGGATTTCCACTGGTGGAAATCCTTAACGCTAAGGATTTCAACCACATCAATCCTCCCAAACACAAAATTCCACCAACCTCTATGGCATTCAAATCTGACTATGACAGAGAGGCAACATTATGAGTAAAAATAAAACAATAAATCGCCACGGAATGTTGAAATGGGGTAAGTTTTTTGAAAAAATCATATCTAGTGGAAATCCTTACCACTAAGGATTTCCACCACATTAATCCTCTAAAGCCAAAATTTTCCCCTTTTATACTTCGCACCAAAATGAATTTCAAATAAGTGTTGGTAAAGGATATTGAGTCAAGATGAAATTGAGCAACAACAATGGAGGTTTGGAGGGTTTTAAGGAAAAGGTGGGCTAAACCATATTTTCATGGAAATCCTTAAAGTTTAGTATTTCCACTAGTGGAATTCCATAGCGTTAAGGATTTCCACCAGCCAACTCTTATCCTCTACAATCGCCAAAACTGCCCAGACATGAATTATTTTTGCAGCCCTGATTTTGGAGCAAATTCACACAATGGAAATCTTCTCAACTTAGGATTTCCACACAAGAACTTTTACTTCAAAGCCTCTGGAAACACTTGAGATATTGATCGTTTCAAGAAGATAGAAAGGATTAATCTTGAATAAGAGAAATTCATTTTGTTCATTATTAATGTAAATTTACTTTCAGATTTCTTTTGCAGATTTAATGAAGCTTTTTTTTCTTTTGCAGCATGAAAAATGGAAATGATGTCAAGGTTGGGCTTGAGACTTCAAGAAGAGAACAAAGTAGATGTTACAAGAAGATGGCTTGAGCCGAAGGGCTCAAGTGAGAAAAAAAAATCATGTTCAAGCTATCAACCCACAAAATGTTACATCCCAAATTTGACCTAATTTTAAATTTATTTATAGCCATTAGATTAAACAGATTTTCTTTCATAATCTTGTGAAGAAGGTAGTTAAATATATCCGTTGTATTCATTATGTTAATTATTTAATGAAGATAGTCGTTATCCATTATTTGTCATGTGATGTTTAGCAGTTGCTTGATTTTGGAATTATGGTTAATAGTTAAATTCTTTATCTATATTAAATGTTATTATAAAATTATCATGGAACTTGTTATTATTGTGAAAATATTGCACGGGTGATTGCAAGAGAAGATGTGGGGGGAAGCATTGCTAAACAAGATCAACAGAACAGGATACTAGCTTAGTCCAAATATCAGGTTGACAGATATGACCTTAAATTGCCTTGGTAAGGACCTAGCAACTTGATCTTCAGGATACAATTGATGGACCCACATGAGCTATTAAATAAATATTTTAAAACATAAATTAATTTAATTAAAAATAATACGTACCTCAAAGGTTTTTAATTGATCTTTCCACCACATCATTATAATTTATACCTATGTACATATACATAGATATAAGAATAAAGTGACACCATAATATTATTTTTTATAATAATATGATGCCACCTCATAATTATATCTACATGCAAGTAGATAAATACAAACTATAATTATTTTTTATTTATAACCTTCAAATCTTTTTCCACATTTATTCATTTTTTTTCTTGCTAAAAACTCAATGAACACTTGGCATATTTATTTGGTGTCCAAGAGCCAAGACTCTTCTTTTTATGTTACGGCTTCTTGGAAGCCAAAGAGACATATAACCTTCATATATCATGAGGTCGAGAGAGATGGAGGAGATATAACTCATCATCCGACTTCCTTCTCATCACCCGACTTTCTTTTCTATCACCCGATCTCCATTCTTTTTACCACCCGATACCTCTACATTATAAACATTGCCAATCTCTTTCACGTCCTACTTTGTATTATTTTTTCTTTGCTGAAGACGTGATTATAATTCAGACTGAGTTTGCACCTGGAGATCATTTCGAGGAAGAGCTGAATCATAAGCATCTAGCAAGACTCCAATCTTTTCCAAATTATACCAAGTTATGTGGTCAATCATATTCCAAGTATTGCTATAAATTTCATTATCAGTTGTTACTGCATTCCCATTACCATAGTAGTAAGCTGCAATTTATATTCATCATGCTTAATTATCATCGGTTTGACCTTCTTTGAGAAGGAGTTGTTTATGATAAATAAAAGCCAAGTATCCATGTCATGGAATCATAATTTATTTATGCCATTGATAGACAAAATCAAATGATAGTTTTTCTGCAAGTCTTTAAGATTGCATTCTTCTAATCACAGATTGTGATAAGCTAAAAACATATAATATTCATGAATCAGTTGAGAATCAACGGACAGAGCCGATTGCTCTAAGATCCGAGCACCTAGGACTCACCGGCTGTATAGCCATGGAAAAGGTGAAGAGGTGAGATGGAATCTGCAATGACATGGAAATAAAAGTCAAATATGATACAATAAATCTAAATTAAATTCATTTAATAGCTCATGCTCGTCCATATTATTGTTCCCCTGTTGTCAAATCGAGCAATGGTAATTGGGCCATTGAACCCATTAGAAAACCTTGGCAAAGGTCATTTGATGGCATGTTTTCCATCTATGATCACTTGATGTCAATAGAGCCAGTTATTCAGACAAGTCCGTCCATAACTGTGCTAATATTCTAAACACCAGAATGTTCAAGTGGCTGAACTAAAAGTATCCCAAGCTTGATCCCAGGGTAGGGAGAGTCTTTCTATTCAGTAGATTGTGTGGGGATAAATATGGACCGAGGTTGGAAGGTTAAGCCTATGTCAACGTTTCTCTTACCGAAAGCCAAGGCTTGCACAACCAACTAAAGACTCACCGGATATTTCTTGTATGTTCTTCTTTCTCATGTTAAGCATTTACTTTACTTATATGTATGGAAGGATGGTAAATCGTTATTTCAGTTATTACAATTGATCATTGTTATAGTTATTTCAGTTAATCGTTATTATAGTTATTATAGTTGATCATTGTTTTAGTTAATTTAGTTAATCGTTATTATAGTTATTACAGTTGATCACTGTTTCAGTTGATCATTGATATAGTTTTTTAGTTGAGCTTTGTTATTTTAGAATGAGTTTGACTCAAAATCATAGTTAAATCCTGATAGCAATATCACAATTTGACTTGCTGTGGAAATTATCTCATGCTTGTCAATTGATGAGCTTAAGGGGCTTTGTAATGAATGGTTCATAAGGCACAACACTTGGTGAAGGTTTTGCAAATGGGGTTGCAAGCAAGCTTTGGGTTTAACCATGGAGGAAACTCCATAGTTAAGCACGCTCAGGCTGGGGTAGTACTGGGATGGGTGACCCCCCGAGAAGTCCCGATGCTTCACCCATATGAGCATCACCTAGATCCAATGAGTGCTAAGTGTTCCATTTATTCTCATGAGAGATGGATTCATGTTGAATCACTACTCATGAAACATGGGTCAATGAGTTTGACTCAAAATAACACAGTTAAATCCTGATAACAATATCACAATTTGACTTGCTGTGGAAATTATCTCCTACTTATCAATTGATGAGCTTAAGGGGCTTTCCAATGAATGGTTCATAAGGCACAACACTTGGCGAATGTTTTGCAAATGGGGTTGCAAGCTTTGGGTTTAGCCATGGAGGAAACTCTGTAGTTAAGTGTGCTCAGGCTAGAGTAGTACTAGGATGGGTGACCTCCCAGGAAGTCTCAGTGTTTCACCCCTGTAAGCATCACCTAGATCCAATGAGTGCTAATTTCTCATGAGAGATGGATTCATGTTGAATCACTACTCATGAAACATGGGTCAGTGAGTTTGACTCAAAATCACACAGTTAAATCCTGATAGCAATATCATAATCGTTGGTAGTTAAAAGCAATTAATGTCCCATGAAAAGGAATTCAGTTTATTTTTTCAATAATTTGTTGAGGAAAACTCTTTCTAGATCACCTTTATTTTGTTATGAAAATCCGTTTGTTACATATGGTATCAGAGCACTGAGTTCAACATTGAACCTAGGGCACACTACTTTCCATAAAAACCTAAAAATTCTTAGAATAACTGTACAAGATGCAAATACGTCAAACACCTTGTAAGAAAGCACGACATCCCATCTTCTTGTACTTAATTAAAAACATGCCAAACTTCGACTACACTTGTTCCATGCCCTAAGACAATGAAACTCTGAAATAGGCTTTGCAACGAATGAAGGAGAGAGTCAAGTGGACTCCTACTAGTAAAGCAACATATAAAAACAAACTAATTTAAAACTAGAACGCTCATTAGGGCAACTCTCTTATGCACTTCCACAGATCTTGGATGGTGTGGGATATGTACAAATCCAAATCAGAACTAAAAGCTGAGAAGCAAATTTAGATTCCATAATGTAAACATCCTCAAAAGAAGAAATTTTGTAAATAAGGCTGCCACAAATGCAGCAATAGAGTATTAAAGTTAATTAAATAAATTGGTTTATTCGTGTGTTATATTCACTCGCAAACTCTTTAAATTTGTTGTAGACACACTTAAAAATATGTATACAATAAATTGACATAAAAAATTTGTAAATTTCTAGGTTAAACCAGTAAACAAACAAAATGCGCAGCGATGAGAACGTTGCAGGTCATGACATGGTCCATGAAAATAACACACAATCATCCACTGATTTATTACTTCAAATTTTGCAAGAAACGCAACTAAAGTTGGATTATATGAAGAAAAAAATGAATGAGATGGCATCCCAGATGGAGCAGAACCAAGAGGAAATGCAATCCTCAACTCCTCCCAGAACGGAGACAAAAGTCTTTGAACACAACAAGAAAACCTCACAAGCTTCACCCACTCAAACCAAAAGACAAAAGAAACAAGAGATAGTGAGTGATATGTCCACAAATATTAAGAAGATCAAACCACCCAAATTTGCTAGTTTTGAATCCAGAGAGAACGCAGAGGCCTGGTTAGCCGAAATAGAATAGTACTTTGAAATTAGGAACGTTTCAGAAACCTCAAAAGCAGTTTGGGGAATATAGCACTTTACTGGAGAAGCTACTACATGGTGGGGAAACACCAAGATTGAGCAAAACATTAAAACCAGTGAGATTACCTAGGAAAAATTTGTAACTATTTTTAGGAACCGTTCGTTACCCCAAAACTTTTATGACCAAAAGTTGTTAGATTTCCAAAACCTGAAGCAAGGAGATATGACTATACACAAGTACTAGGGGAAATTTACCCGATTACTTAAGTATGTACCACCATATCAACAAGATAGGAATCTGATAGTGAGGAAATTCATCATGGGTCTGAACAATAGAATAGGAAGAGCAGTTGGTGTTCTCACTCCTCGAACCATGGAAGAAGCTTTAGAGAAGGTTGTCCAACAAGAATATAAAACCAAGAGAGATGACTTCATCCAGGATAATAAAAGAAAAACAAACTAGAATACAGAAGGTACAGATACTTGATCTTAGAAGAAATAGTTTAAAGATTATAAATTTAGCAAACCAGAATTGAAAGGGAATGGAATCAAGGATTTTAAAAGTAATTTTAGTACAAGTAAGAATAATAAGAGCAATGAAAAGAAGGGCCCACCTTCAGGATGTTTCATTTGTGGAGATCATTATGCTAATAAATGCCTTGTCAAGACCAACACCAGTCAACCGCACGGACCACCCCTTCCACAACAGCAACATATTTATCAGCAAAGGATCCATGTAGCCCTTGACAATAGACAAGCAAAACAATAGATAGGCTTGATCGAAACTCCAGGTAAGATCTACAGGAAACCCATTTCTATTTTAATTGATACTGCAACTTCTGAATGTTTTATATCGCCAAAACTATTAAGTAGATTTCCAAAGAGATCTAGTTTTATGGCAAAACTATGGACAGTCAAGTATGCAAATCAGTCAAAGGCTAGTCTGTTTAAGGCTCGGGTTGATTTTCCAAATTTCTCCACTGAATTGAATTTGTATGTAGCACCTCTTGGATCTTACGATATTATTATAGGCATTAATTGCTCAGTGAGCATAAGGCCAAGGTTGATTATCTTGCTAAAACTGTTGATTGTTTGGATGACCAAGGCAAACCTGCAAGCATTATAGGGAGTAAACATGAAATTAAATCAAAATAGATATATGCCATGCAACTTAAGAAATGTGGAAGAAAAGGCTGCGAGATTTTTGCCAATAGAGTTGAAGATATGGGGGATCCTATAAACACCACATATGGAGATTACGTTTTTTAAGATGGGGAAATCAAAGAAAAATTAAAGGAATCTTTCGAAGAAAAATATCCCTACCTAAAGAATTATCAGGATGTGTTTCCCGAAGAACTTCCCAGTTTACCTCCATCTTGAGTCTCTGATTTTACCATAGATTTGTTACTAGGAGTAGAACCCATTTCTCGAGCACCTTATCGAATGACCACCACAAAATTAATGAAGTTGCAAATACAATTACAGAATATGTTAAACAAGAAACTGATTTGGTCTAGCGTTTCACCATGGGGAGCGCCAGTATTATTTGTTAGGAAGAAGGATGGAACTATGAGATTATGCATAGATTACAAAATGCTCAATAAGGTTACTATCAAGAACTGTTACCCACTTCCTAGAATTGATGACCTCTTTGATCAAATGAAAGGCGGTACAGTATTTTCAAAGATTGATTTGAGGTCAGGATATCATCAACTCCATATTAAGGATGAAGATATTCACAAAACTGCATTCAGAACCAGGTATGGGCATTATGAATTCATAGTGTTACCTTTCAAATTAACCAATGCTCTAGCAGCTTTTATGAACTTAATGAATAGCATATTCCAAGATTGCCTAGATAAGTTTGTACTAGTCTTTATAGATGATATCCTAATCTATTCAAAAAACGAGGAAGAACATCAAGAACATCTGGAAAAAGTATTACAAAGGTTGAGAGAACATAAATTATATGGAAAATTGTCTAAGTGTGCTTTCTATCAAAAGGAAATTCAGTATTTGGGACAAATTATATCAGCTCAAGGAATAGCTATAGATCCATCAAAAATCAAAGCAATTAAGGAATGACCTATACCTAAAAATGTGACATAAGTCAGAAGTTTCATGGGATTGGCAAGATTCTATAGGAAGTTTGTCATAAATTTCTCCAAGATAGCTTACTTGATTACATCACTTCAAAAAAAGGGAAGGAAATTTGTATGGACTGAAAAATGTCAATCAACTTTTGAATGTTTGAAGGAAAAGTTAACTACAACACTCCTACTAAGAGGACCTGACCCACAAAAGAAATTCGTTATAACTAATGCATCAAGAGTAGGAGGTGTGCTAATGCAGGATGAGCAGGTAATTGCATGTGAATATAGGAAATTAAAGAATTACGAGTAGAATTATGCCCCTCATGATTTGGAATTAGCAGCTATTGTACATGCTCTTCAAATGTGGAGACATTACTTGATTGGAAAACTTTTTGATCTTCGATCCGACCACCACGGCCTAAAATACATTTTTACTCAACCTAATCTTAATGTTAGACAAAGGAGATGGCTGGAATTTCTAGCAGACTATGAATTTGACATAAATTACATCATGGGCAAGGAAAACAAAGTGGCAAATGCCTTAAGTAGGAGGAGACACATTTCCACAATGGCTACTATAAATTTCAAGTTAAAAGATCAGATTTTACAACATCTAAAGCATGATGAATTTTATGCAGAGATCAGCCTAGCTCTCATCAAAAACCCACACGATCCCAAGTATTTAGAATTTAGGATAGAAGAGGATGGATTGTTAAGATATCATGACAGGATTTATATGCCTCACAAAACTAAACTTCGGAGAATGATTCTGGAAGAATCTCATTCAGCTCCATATTCAGGACACCCTGAAGTAACTAAAATGTTGTCAGATATAAAACCCCTATATTTTTGGAAAGGAATGAAAAGGGAAATAACAGAATTTGTGTCAAGATGCCTGGAACGCCAAAGAGTAAAAGCAGAACATCGTTACCCAGCCGGTCATTTGCACTCAAATGAGGTACCAAAATGGAAATGGCAGATAATCTCTATGGACTTTGTACAAGGGTTACCTATGACATGAAATAGACACAACACCATTCTTGTAGTAGTAGATAAATTGACAAAATTTGCTCACTTTATACCCGGAAATCTAATTGATGGAGCACCAAAAATCGCTCATAAATTCATAAAGGAAATTTTCAGATTACATAGAGTTCCCGAGAAAATTATCTCAAATAGGGATGCTAGGATAACTTCCAAATTTTGGCAAACATTATTTTCAGCATTAGAGACTAAACTAAGCATCAGTTTAGCTTATCATCCTGAGATAGATGGTCAAACAGAAAGAGTAAACCAGGTATTAGAAGATCTTTTAAGAGTTTACTGTATGGATCGGCAATACCAGTGGGAAACATATTTACCCTTGGTAGAATTTACTTATAACAATTCTTATCAATCCACCATTAAAATGACCCCCTTTGAGGTTCTATATGGTCATAAATATAGAACTCCTATGAGCTGGAATCGATTAGAGGATAGAATTATTGTTGGACCTAAAATGTTTAAGGAAAGGGAAGAGTAGATAACCCAAATTCATCAGAGATTGAAGGAAACTAATGATAGACAGAAAAGTTATGCAGATGCAAAAAATACACCTAGGGAATTCTCAGTGGGAGAAAAGGTGCTATTAAGAGTAAAACCTCAAAAGAGTACTATCAAATTTGGTAAGAATGCCAAGTTAGCCCCAAGGTATGTGGGACCCTTTGAAATATTGGAAATCATGAACCCAGTAGCCTACAGAATTGCCCTATCACCAGCTCTTGCAAGGATGCATGATGTCTTCCATGTGTCATACTTTAAGAAATGCATTACTATCATGATCAATAATTGATTGGAACCTATTACAAGTTCAAGAACCAGGGGTGGTGGAAATAGAACCACTCAGAATGCTCGAGGTGCGTAAGCTACGCTATGAAACCGAGAGGTGACTCAATGCAAGGTCCAGTGGGATCAATACATAGAGGATAATGCTACCTGGGAAGATTATCACGAAATTTTTCAAAATACCCTCATCTTTTCTTCAAGGCTACAGCTTGAACCTTTACTTTCTTGAAATGATCTAAATAGATATTGTTTAAGTTTTGTTGTGATATTCATCGGGGACGATGAAAAACTTAAGGGAGAGGTATGTTACATCCCAAATTTTGACTTAATTTTAAATTTATTTATAGCTATTAGATTAAATGATTTTTCTTTCATGATCTTGTGAAGAAGGTAGTTAAATATATCCATTGTATTCATTATGTTAATTGTTTAATGAAGATAGTCATTATCCATTATTTGTCATGTGATGTTTAGCAGTTGCTTGATTTTGGAATTATGGTTAATAGTTAAATTCTTTATCTATATTAAATGTTATTATGAAATTATCATAGAACTTGTTATTATCGTGGAAATATTGCACGAGTGATTGCAGGAGAAGATGAAGGGGGAAAGCATTGCTAAAGAGGATCAACGGAATGGGATACTAGCTTAGTCCAATTATCAGGTTGATAGGTATGATCTTAAATTGCTTTAGTAAGGACCTAACAACTTGATCTTCAGGATACAATTGGTGGACCCGCATGAGCTAGTAAACAAACATTTTAAAACACAATTTCATTTAATTAAAAATAATACATACCTCAAAGGTTTTTGATTGATCTTTCCACCACATCATTATAATATATATCTATGTACGTACACAGATATAAGAATAAAGTGACACCGTAATATTATTTTTTATAATAATATGATGCCACCTCATAAGTATATCTATGTGCAAGTAAATAGATATAAACTATAATTATTTTCGATTTATAACCTTCAAATCATTTTCCATATTTATTCTTTTTTTTCTTGCTAGAAATTGAATGAACACTTGGCATAATTATTTGGTGTCCAAGAGCCAAGACTCTTCTTTTTATGTTACGGCTTCTTGGAAGCCAAAGAGACATATAACCTTCATATATCATGAGGTCGAGAGAGACGAAGGAGATATAACTCATCATCCACTTCCTTCTCATCACCCGACTTCCTTTTCTATCACCCGATCTCCATTCTTTTTACCACCGAATACCTCTGCAAATACCATCTAATACCTCTACATTATAAACATTGCCAATCTCTTTCACGTCCTGCTTTGTATTATTTTTTCGTTACTGAAGACGTGATTATAATTCACACTAAGTTTGAACCTGGGGATCATTTCGAGGAAGAGCTGAATCATTAGCATCTAGTAAGACTCCAACCTTTTCCAAATTATACCAGGTTATGTGGTCAATCATATTCCAAGTATTGCTATAAATTTCATTATCAGTTGTTACTACATTCCGATTACCATAGCAGTAAGCTGCAGTTTATATTCATCATGCTTAAGTATCATCGGTTAGACCCTCTTTGAGAAGGAGTTGTTTATGATAAATAAAAGCCAAGTATCCATGACATGGAATCATAATCTATTAATGTCATTGATAGACAACATCAAATGATATTTTTTCTGCAAGTCTTCAAGATCACATTCTTCTAATCACAGATTGTGATAAGCTGGAAACATATAATATTCACGAATCAGTTGAGAATCAATGGACAAAGCCGATTGCTCTTAGATCCAAGCACCTAAAACTCATCGGCTATATAACCATAGAAAAGGTGAAGAGGTGAGATGGAATCTGCAATGATATGAAACTAAAAGTCAAATATGATATGGTAAATCTAAATTAATTTCATTTAATAGGTCATGCTCATCCATATTATTGTTCCCCTATTGTCAAGTTGAGCAGTGGTGATCGAGTCATTGAACCCATCAGAAAACCTTAGCCAAGGTCGTTTTAAGACATGTTTGTCATCTATGATCACTTGATGTCAATAGAGCTAGTTATTGAGACATGTTCGTCCATAGCTATGCGGACATTCTTAACACCGGAATGCTCAAATGGCTGGACTAAAAGTATCCCAAACCTAATCCTCGGGTAGGGAGGACCTTTCTATTCAATAGATTTTGTGGGGATAAATATGGTCCGAGGTTGGAAGGTTAAGCCTAAGTCAATACTTCTCCTCTTAACAAAAGCCGAGGCTTGCACAACCAACTAAAGACTCACTAGATATTTCTTGTATGTTCTTCTTTTTCATGTTAAGCATTTACTTATATGTATGGAAAGATAGTAAACCGTTATTTCAATTATTACAGTTGATTATTGTTACAGTTATTTCAATTAGTCGTTATTATAGTTAGTACAGTTAATTCAGTTAATTGTTATTATAGTTATTACAGTTGATCATTGTTTCAGTTGATCATTGATAAAGGTATTTCAGTTGAGCTTTTTTATTTCAGTTAATCATTGGTAGTTAAAAGTAGTTAATGTCCCATGAAAAGGAATTTAGCTTATTTGTTCAATAATTTGTTCAGGAAAACTTTTTCTAGATCACCTTTATTTTGTTATGAAATTCCGTTTGTTACACAAAATCAGATTGAAACTAAGAGGAAATTCAGGAAAGCACATAGGATCCAGCTACATGAGGATATATTCAAGGAGAGTCAAGAAAGATCAAGTTCACAACTTCAAGAAGATGCAAGTGATTCAAGTCAATTCCACGAGGAAATTTCAAAGGATAGAGAAATCTCAAACATTGAGAGATATTTACTAACAAGTAAGCAAGAAATATTTGCAATTTCAGCAAGCATCTTCTCAAGCCAAGACATCATGCAAAGGATAAGGATGATGAGGTGGCAATTGATTGTCTCCAATTAGAAAATTTCAATTTCAAGCACAATTAATCACAAGATACCAAGTGTCCTATTTTGTCATTGGTGGGAAAAATCATTCTAATTTTCTTATTGGTGTTACATCCCAATTTTTGACCTAACTTGAAATATAGTCGTTGAGGTTTGCATGAAGTCAATTGGCAGTTTAATTTGTTATAACTTGGCGAAATGGTAAGATAGTTAGTCGTTATGATTTTAAGTGAAGAGAATATGTTAGTTGATCATTAATCACGAATTCATAAAATTTAGATAAAGGTTAACTGTTATGATCATTTATGATTAAATAATTTATAATTTAACTACAGAGAAATTCCTTGCAGGAAGCATGTCGAAGGGGTGGAAGCATTGTCAGAAAAGAATTAGGCAAGGCATCACCATCACTGGGCAAACGGGTAGAAGATCTAGCGACTTGAAACAAGATACATCTCTAGAACCACATGAGTTATTTAAATAATTAATTTAATTTTAAAAAATTGAGTTAAAATATAAAACATATCTCAAAGGATTTTAATTTATTTTTCATCATATTATTTTAATAAATATTTATAAACGTGCATATAATATAAAATGATTTGGCACCATTAAAATTAGATAATTTAATAAAGTGGTGTTTATAAGTACATATAAGATTTTAATAATATTCGAATTATAATAACATTATAATTATTATAATTTTCGAATTACAATCTTCCAACTCTATCCTTTTCAATTTAATATTCTTTGTTTTTAAATGATAACACTTGGCATAATTAATAGATTTAATATTGGCAATTTGAGTTGTCTTTTAATCTTTCCAACTTCTCTTCCAACTCTAATCTTTTCATTTTAATATTCTTTTCTTTTTATCGATTATCAATCTGGGAATTCGAATAGTTTATAACCTTGAACCAGCAAAAGCCTAGAAGTCACGCCTTCTCATATTTTGGAAGTCGTGAGTGAGAGGGGAGAAGGTTTTCTGGCTATTAAATATATCTGTAATTTGTGTATTTTAGGAGGCTGTGTTTTCACCTGTAGCAGCATTCTGGTGTTTATACATACCTGCGTTCATTTTTTTTTAGTGGCACACGAATGACTTTGGAAGGCATGCATTTCACTTATAGAGGCCCTACGTATGAGTTTTTGACCCTTGTGATCAAGGTGGGAGGCCCTGCATTCAAGTTGGGATGTGCTGGAGTGAATTGGGAAGGCTGCTGTAGCTGCACATGGAGTGGAGAGATTCAGTTGGGCAGAATTCTGCACTTCTCGTGATACTATCTCAAGATTTTGAACAGGTGCAATCCTTTAATTAAATAAAGATGCACTACCTTCCCCAATATTTAGTAGCAACAAATACAAATTCGATAAATTAAATTGTTAGACATATGTTGCTTATAATTATCAGTTTGGCTTTGCTTCTTTCAAGTTTGCATGTATATACATATTTCAAAATTCAAAATTCAAAATGAAACAAATACATCATATACAGTAATTGTGTGCCAAGTATTTGACGAAATGTCAAACCATTGGTTGTGAAGAAAATTGAGGTTTGATTAAACTATTTTCATTTGGGGAATACTACAAAGACAAAGTACTTAAATGAAAACTAGTCAGATGGGAGTCATAGATTTTGTAGGGTGGATATTTTGCAACCGACAGTTTTGAGTAAAAATTCAGTCGCAAAATAGGATGACCAGCCACAGCGTGAGTCAGAGTCTCTCCTACCTTAAAGGGAAGGCTCCCCCTTCTCACTGTTCCTTGGATCAACTCAAGGTAAGCAAGAAGTCGAGAGATCTTAAACAGGGTGTTACTAATATCCTTTCTTCTTAACTTTCAAGAAAGGATCCACTTACTTATAGAATGAATAATGGGCAAGGTAAATCTCTAACTACACTTCTATCAAGAGCTGAAAACAGTGATACCGATAAATCTTCACTAACTCAAAGGCTAGCTAAAACATACCGGTTTGGCTCTAAGTCTGATCGTACTTCTATATGGTAAAAGTTTTACAATTAGGGCACAAAGACTCCTAAAAGTAAGAACAATCTAACTATGTTGCGAATTAAGATACCTTCATGGCCTAGAAATTGGCGATACCGATTCACGATGCAAAAAAAATCGCCCAGCATGAATCTGATCGCGGAATCGCCGATTCAGGCGATTTTTGGGCGATTCTCGTTACTATGGTTCTATCACAATTGCTTCCAGTCAAAGCTTCGAATCCAATTGCTTCTTTTATTCACTTTTCTCCCAAATTCGTATTACACAATCAAAGTTATGCGTGCACAAATGTGGCAGAGCTTTCTTGCATACAACAAAAGATAATTTTTACAATGAGGGGGCACTCCTTTATATAGGCAAAGAAGTTGAGAAAAAAAGGGAGCAAAAAGTGGGAGCAACTCAACCAACTTTGACTAAGTCTAACTATAGAAAATAAAGGGTTACATGCAACTGCACGTGCAACTCGCATTACATTGTTTACATACACATGTAACTCACATTACATGTAATTACACTTTTTCATGTAATGCATCTTCTCCAACTACAAACATGAAAGAAGAAGAAAGAAGACGGAAGAGAAAAGAACAATTCTGAAAGGCCTTGTACTTGACGATGCAATCCCAGATGATAACAGGATTGAGAGTTCCTGTACCTTGTATTGCTGCATTCACGTTGATAATCGTGTTGCGCCTTTTGATAACCTCTAGCTCTCTTTGATGAATTGTCCATTATCATGTGGAAACTTGATGTGATCCATCTTTTCTCGTTGAAGTTGTCGTGAATTCTCCTTTGTAGATCAACAAAAATTGGAGTCTTTGACACTTTGAAAACCTTCTTGACGATGTTTGGATGTACACTCGGAACAACTTTCCATCAACACCTTTAACTCCTTCTTTTTTTTTTTTTTTGAAGTAAAATACTTGGTGCATGAGAATGCGTGTAAATGAAAATTGCTGATTTTCAAAAAGTGACTTGGGCTTTCAAGATGTCACTACACGGAAAATGGATTACATGTAAATGCAACATGTGACGGAAGGTGGAGGGTGAAATGAGATGCAAGTGTGAGTGAAAGATACGCTTTATATGCAAATGTGGGTGAAGGCTAAGATGGAAAGCATGGAAAGATACGGAAACATGTATTTGCTCATGGAGGTGTGAATGCACATGGAGAGGAGAAAATGACATCTTTTTGACTTTACAAAGTGACTTTTAGTCAAAATTAGACCTTTTGGATGCAATTACATGTAAGGCATTTCGTGTAATCGTGTCGTGCGAATGGAAGCGAAAAATGAGATGGATGAAAATGGAAACGAAAAATGGGATTACATGCATATGCGGATGGCAAATGGGATGAAAAACATGTAATCACATTTCATTGAGTGAGAGATGAAGTGTTGTGACATGGAAATGGAATGTAAAAAAAAATGAAATGATAATGCTTTCGCATGTAATGAAAAAAAAAACAAGTTTTTGGGAAAAAACTTGCAACTTCTCCAAAATGGAGAGAAATCGGCAACAAGCACACAAAACTAAAACAAGAGAAAAACATACCTTTGAAAACAACTCAAAACATGCCAAGATGTAATGCACTCCCAAAGATGAGATTCGAATTTGGAACTTGGGGAAGAACCAAAGACATCAAAATGAAGAAAAAATTCATATTTAAAGAAAAAATGCACATTCTAAAGCAAAGATTTTCACAAATGGCATCCATCCAACGATTTCAAGCATCAAATCAGCAAGGATAAGCATGAATTAAAACACAAGAAAGAAGAAGTCCACTTACTTGATGAATATGTGCCAAAAATGAAGGAGAAAGAGCTAAAATAGCAAGTTTTATAGTCTTAAGACCAATTCTCCCTTAAATCCGGATTTTCAAACAACCTTTTGACTTTTTCCCCACTTGCATGTAATGGACATTCCATGGTCGGATTTGACATGAAAGTGCCAAATAAATGGTCTCCAAAAACAATAACATGCATTTAAAACTCAAAAACAATCCCTTTTGATCAAATGTATGGGCTGAAAATGCAATTTTTTGAGTTTTTTAAACAAAAATATTACTTTTTTATGCAAAAATCTGGGCCGTTTTTGCAAAAACATGACTAAAAAATGCATGTTTTAAAGTCATTTTTGACTTGTGAATGCAAAAACATCTTTCCCAAATGCATATACATGGATCAAAATGCAAAAAAGTGGCTTCAAAATGCAAAAAAGTGGATTAAAACCCCAATTTTCTAGGCATTTTAAGCAAAAACGTGTTTCTCCAAGCAAAAAAACGTGATCTTCCAAACAAAATGATTTGATGTTTAAACACAAAAATGGTGATCACTATGTGATGTAATCAGCAAATAGGGCCAAAACGATTTGATTCCATACAAAAATGTGATCGAACTTTGAAGATTTATGGAGTTTTATACAAACAACGTGCCCTAGTTTAGGAGTTTCAAACACGTTTTTGGGTGCAATAACTTAATTTTTGATGAGGGCAAAATGATCACCTCTCCAAAACATGATGAATGCAACTGATTTCATTCAAATCTATGGAGAAAATCAAAAGTTATGATCAAAATAGGAGATTTTTGAAGCAAGAACATGTTTTCTTCACATAATAGGACATTTTTGTGTTCATTGCATATTTTAAAACATGTAGGAAGGCAAAAGAGGACCTTTTAGAATCCATTACATGTTTTAAAATATGTCTTGAGATATAATCTCACTTTTTGAAGCCCATTACATATTTTAAAATGTGCAAGTCTCCAAAATCTCACTTTTTGGAGTCACTTACATATTTTATAAACATATCTCACCTTTTTTATGCACAAGCATGAAAATTCAATTTTTCATGTCATTGCATCAAAAAGGTCCACTTTTACAAGCTTTTGATGTAATGACTTGAAAAAGGTCCTCAAAATGAGTTTTCATATGCATTGGCATGAAAAGTTTCCACTTTTCATAGTTTTTTTACATGCATATGCACATAAAATGTCCACTTTTAGGCTTTTAAGTTATGCATTTCACTTATTTTTATAAAAATGTCAACAATATGGGTCAAAAATAATATTTATGCATTATATTAATCAATATAAGTCATAAACATTAAGTTAAAATGACATTTATATAAGTTTTTGATTTAAAAATCAAAAAATTAAAAAGTAACTATATAGTTCTATAGTCACTTTAAGTGAAAAATTAAAAAGTAACTCAACTTATAACATAAATTGCACTATAGTCACTTTAAGTTATAAATTTAAATGAAAAGTAACTTCAAAACATAACAAAAAGTGAATAAAATGTTATATTTTCAAAAAGTGAATGTCAAAATGAAAATATAACATCATATTTTTAATTCGTGCTATTGCACCTAAAATGTCCACTTTTGAGGCACTAAAATGACCATATCTCTTGACTGGCAACTCCGATTGACCTTTAGGTTAGATCGAATCGAAGGGGAGATCGAAAGGCATAACGAGCAAATTCAAAGGACCAAAAACAAGCAAACACAAACTCAAAAGCAAAGAACAGACTGTAAAGGCTTCAAAAATCAAGCAAAGGCTCGATAGAAAGCAAAACGAAAACGACTTGACGAAGGCCTTCAATAAAAAGATTCATTGTATCAATTGGTACCGATTGGTTGATCAATACTAACCAATTAAATAATGAAATAAACTCAGAGAAATGCGAAACTAATTTGAAAAAGTTTCGTACTGTTACCTACATTTTGTGGTGACAAAATGCAGGACAACAAATTTCAATAGTCTAAACTAACTTCATTATCTGGGACTGCTAAATCTAATCCAGTCTTGACAGCATGTTCACTCTAATAGAATCACAGACTTCAACAAAAGAAATTCAAGCCAAGGTTACGTTGGGGGTAATATTTGAACATTAAAGAGCTCTTTACATAACAAGGTATATGTTGACCCAGCCATTAATCATAGTATGTATGTACATTTATCGCTTGCATTGATGTAATGTTGATACTATAGATTTGTTTCTCTTTCTAATTTTTCCTTGATCATGGCAAGTGAAAGTCCAAAAAAACTTAGTATGGATCCATAATCATTATGTCATTGGATGTTAGATTTACACAAACAATTTTGAAATCTCTAAAGATCATAATTAAGTAATCACAAATTTGGATGTTAGATTTACACAAACAATTTTGAAATCTCTAAAGATCATAATTAAGTAATCACAGATTGTGAGATACTGGATGCATGTTATCTTCTCAAATAATTGATAGAGTCGTCTGCTCTGAGAATTCCGAACACTTGGGACTCACTCGGCTATGTAGCCAAGAAGATGGGTGATGAGGTGAGAGAAAGGAATCATCAATAACATGAATCAGTACCAGATATGATAGAACAATGTTTATCATTTTTAATATAAATTAATTAATAACTCATGCATAAATTGTGACCTCCTGCTACCAAGTTGCATGTTAAAATAACAAGAAGCCCAGAGGATGGCAAGACGTCCCTTGTTTATTCCGGATAGGGAAGGTCTTTCTCGTTAGAGATCATGTGGGGATTAGTTGTGGTCTGAGGTTGGGTGGTTAAGCCCCTGGCAATGTTTCACCTCTCCCCAAGATGTCAGTCGTGAGTCAGACAGAGATAAGCTATGCAGTCAATTGTTTAACAGAAATAGGTAATATCACTTTTATTTATGAAAAGCTAAGATTAAATTGAGTTATTTCATTGTTACTATTATTTTACACCTAGATATAAGAGATAGATTCATGGATTTCTTTTCATTTATATGAATATCGAATATAAGCATATTTCTAACCTTGAGATTCTGTCATAGTTAAGTAATCGAAAGGAAAAGAAACTGAAGCCCTAATTGATTAAGAGATGACTAGAACCCTAAAATGATACAGAGGTATCAGAAGCCCTAATTGAATCCGTGGTATTGGAAGCCCTATTTGAATCAGTGGTATCGGAAGCCCTAATTGAATCCGTGGTAGCGGAAGCCCTAAGTGATATAGCGGTATTAGAAGCCCTAAATGAACTGATGGTAAATGAAGCCCTAATTGATATAGTGGTATGTGATGCCCTAATTTAAAATATAGTGGTATTTAATTAAAATTATCATTTGATTTTAAGATAGTAGTTTTTAGATGATAGTCATCATTGTTACAGTATATTTGTGGACTAACCCGGGTGGTTGCAAAAGCATCCTTAGATTGATTTCGATCTCAGTTTTCCAAGGTATGTAGTTTTCAATTTCTGTAGTAATTTCATTTGATAGTATTTCAAGTTTCTAGTTAAGAAATTTCGTCCAACTGATTTTAACGGTAATTCTTATTCACTTGAACATGAATGATATAACTTTCTTCCTATGAAACGAAGTAATAACTGTATTCTTTAAGTATGATAGATGTTAATTTAGACTCGAGAAAATCGGATGTTACAATTGGCCCATGAAGTGGTGCCTTCATGTGATTGATTGTAAATTTGCCAACCCTAAGACCCCTGATCTTGAATCGATCTTGGCCCTTGTTGTAATGGAACTACTATAAAAGTCCAAGGCCTTCTGATGGAGTACAAGGCAGGAGAATTCCCAAAGGAGATATCCTAGCCCCCAACAAATAACCACATAGTAGAAACACAACAACAAAGCAAGATTTGATACCAAATCACAACTCTTTATTCATAAAATAACTGATTACATGCAATGTGTCGGTCTATAAGGCCTTCCCGGTTACGGCCAAATACACAAATAATTATAATAACAGTTCTGCAAGATCCCTCAAGATCCAATCCAAACACTAATCCCAACTAGTCCAAATCCAGGCCCTAGTAGAAACCTCCAAGGAAATCTTAACTTATGCTCGCAAGCCCACCAAGCAATCTCCTAGTTTTCCAAGCCACGGCTTCTAGCCTTCTCAAAATTCGCTCCTACACTTCATCCTCTTCTCCAAGATGGATGACAATGACTTAAAGACTCCACAAGACCCCCTACATATACCCAACTAAGCCACAAGTCAGCCCAATTCATTACAGATTAAATTAAATCCCTACATTAAATATATGTTGAGCCACAAGTTGGCCTCCAACAGATAATAAATACCAAAATTTCTTAGAAGGCTTACGACACAAATTAAATGCACATAGGAGAGACAACCAAGACCCAAATAGGTCCACACAAACTCCCAGATCGATCCACGTCACGATTACATGCTACATGCATTAAATGCTTCAACTCGATCAAGAAAATCTACAAGAACTCCAATCACCACCAACACACTACCGAGTGTCAGCAAACTCCCAAGCATTGTCAAGCAACCAACACATGTCAAGCAACCAATACATGTTGAGCACAACAAGTGTCGAGCAATAGAAGATGCCGAGCTCCAACAACGATTGAACCCCTTCAATGACCGAGCTCCTTGGCCAAAACAACATCCAAAAGCGATCAAGCACCACTCCTTTGGTGACCGAGTCAACAACTCCTAGCCAAAATCCCTCCAACATGCAGGATTGCAAACAACCCTATGATGCTCCTGCATCACCTTCTCATTTGTAATGGAATTAGATTAGGAGGTGAGATTAGAGAGCTAGAGTAGAGTAGGATAGCTAAGGGAAAGACTTGATCAAATTGTTGCTATAATGATTTCAAAGTAATGGATAGTTCATTGTTGGTTCTCCATAATGAATTACTTGTTATTGCTTTGGAGTATTGCATGGTTTCCTCAATCTTTCACTTGGAGAAGACTTATTTTCATGTTGAATTAGTTTAATTGAATGGAAGTTGTTGTGGATGTTTACTTGTTTGACTCAAACAAATCCAGGCCATTAGCCTATTGCTGATGGTATGGGTGCCTTGTGTGCTAAGTCGATGATTGAATGTGCCTAAATTTAATTGTTATTAAATCTTTAGTTTGCATCAATTTGATGGGATTGGAGAGGAGATATTGATTTGAAAACTATTCAAGTGTTCCTTAGAATCTTGCACTAGGTGGGTGGAGCTGCTAGTGAGATTACATCTAGTAGAGTCCAAGTCATCCATGATTCCTTGCATTCGTGGTTAGAAGTAGAAGTAGAAATAGAAGTTATAAGTTTAAGTTGGAGTTGAAGCAGAAAATTTGGAAAATCAAAGACATAATGTCATTGCATGTTGATATCCATTGAATGAATAGCGTAAGTCCCTTTGTGATAACCAGCATATCACATCATAAAACTGAGTGAAGCCCACAATTAAGAAAGAACCTTTAAGTCATTTGGCGATCTTAGTTTAGAAGCTTAGCATGAGAGATGACCTCATATCAAGAGATGATTGAGAATGGTGTTTCTCCTCGAAACATTAAGGATTTGATTATGCATGTTGTAGTGGAACAAAACTCACATCAATATGCCTCTATAACCATAGAATCCTCATCAACTTGTGTTTTCTCCTCTAGCTCTACATCCCACCATGTCACTAGACTCTCTTTGTCAAAAAGTGAGTTGCGGTCAATGAGAAACAAGCACAATGTACAACCACAAAGTATGTTGCTCTTCTAGAGGTAAGTTTGTTCCTCTAAAGAGAATGGGTGAAGCTATAAGTAGACCAAGTTCTCTCAAAAGTTGAAGAAGTAGAAAACTGAGACAATAATTGAATGGTTAGAGTGGTAATCCAAGAAATTGGTTCATGGAAATTCCACTACAGAATTGGCTCCTCTTGCATCATAGTTTCGATATTCATTGTGGCCGCTTTAGAATAATGTAATGAGCCTTGCTGGCTCTCAAACAATTTGTGATGAAGAATTGATTCCTTTTTGTTTTTAATGTTTTGCAATTTTTGATACAACAATATAGTAGCAAAATAGAAGATATTGCAATAATAATTTGAACTCAAATATTTGGAAAGTATATAGGGAATATACAGCTGAAAATTCCAAATTTTAATACTAATTTAGATACTGAGTATTTTCACGAAATATCAACAACCCAGTTGATAAAATATCCCCTATTATCTAAATCAACAATACCCAGAAAAATTAGAAGTTACAATCCATGAACTTACATGTAGACATGCTTTGAAAAAACTTCTGAAATGAAGACTAGCAGCAGCAAAAGAATTCTCCAACAAAAAAATGCAACTACAATTATGTTGCTCCCAAAGTGTAGATAGAAAAATAATGCCCGACAACAGATATAAGCGGTGCCCAACCAGCTCCAAATTAACTAGCACACAATTTGATATAACAATTCTAGTGGCCTTCACAAATTCCAAAACAATCTTCAGCAGCAAGAAAAATTAAACTTCTCCTTTGTAACAGTTTATGTAGTAGGAGAAAAAGGCAATTATATACCTCAGCACAATTGCAAATACAATCCTCAAAATGAAAACTCAGAAGTGTCACAAAGACAACAAGAGAAAAATAATATTCAATCAAATGCTTTACTCATCAAATGGGCTCATATTTATAATCTCCAAATGGCACAAAGTTTTCCAAATGAACTTCACTTAAGAAGCTTCCCACACAACATTAAAATATAATAAAGTGTCATTATGAAATAATTTATTAATTGTTTTTGGCTCCAAAAATGACCTTTTCCACCATAACTTCAAATTTTGACACGTAAGGCCACTTTTTCTTGTTCCCATGATTTAAAACCTTTTGTCTTGGTTCCAACGAGCTATGATACTGAGGTGACCAACCAACAACACCAACAAAAATAGCAACCTTGGCTTATTTAGATGAATAATAATAATAATTCACCCTTCTTGTGAAAACCACTGAAGAAGCATCAGAATCGAAATCTGACAACACCAAAGCGATCCTGATGATGAAAGACGATAAATGAACCTAACAAGGTGACTTACTATAAATAGACTTGGAGCCCAAATTGGAAGCCCGAAACAAAAACAGAGAGCATCCTCCAACTCCTCTAACTCAACTAAGCTCATTAGAACCAGGAGATTGACTTAATATAAATAGTAAGTCCCTCAAACGGAGCCAAAACACACCATAGGCTATTGGAAAGCCTATAACCACACAACTAAGACCTTCAAATCCTACTGTCAGCTCACAAGGGTTGCAATGGTGAACTGACCTGGCCAACTGCAGGAACCTGCTAAAAAAAGGGACACTAAAAATAACTCCTGAGAGAGGCAAATTTTGTACACTCAATATGAATGATGCTATCCTTGACTAGATCATCTATCTTTTTTAATGGCCCTAAAGAAGCCCGCCTTCTCCTCAACACTCCTATGCTTGTACCAATTAGGGTTTAATATATAGGCAGGTATATACAAGGAAGAATGAAATAGAATGCACATTTAGTGTCAAAAAGTTTCAAGAAATCCCTCTTAGAGAAGCTTGTGAAGAGTGCAAGTAATGTATGGCGGTTTCATATAAACATATGCACATCTGTAGAACCATTGACCACTAATTTGATCCAATCAATCTTTCTCATGTCCTTGAGTGCATTATTCATAGCATGCACACAATGAAGAGTCCATCAAATATGTCTATAAGTTGTATCAATCAATTTTACTATTACTTTGCACACATGGGCAACATTTGTCACTACTTCAACCATATTTAGTGGTCCAACCTCCTCAATAGCATTCTTTTGGATCTAAAACTTAAAATCAGCATATTTGTGATGGCATGAACAATCAACTACCTTAATAAAATAGGGCCCACTAGACATGTAATCATGATATTGATGACAAGATAATGTCTAATTTTGTTTACCCATCCATGACTATATTGCATCATCTTGTTATTCAACATTCCTTCTTTTTCTCAATAAATACATTTATCTAGGAACAGTTCTTATCCAAGATTGTGGTCCTCAATTTTGTCTCCCATAGTGGCACATATGATTGTCCACCCCTTGCTACCATTGTCATCCTTTTCTTATAATAAGTAGATCAAGCAACATGGATAGGAATATCATTGGCAAAGAAGTATTTGCCAATGGCATCACCTAAATCATTCTTCAATTGAACATTTAATAATTTAACTATTTGGTTATTAGCCAAGCTTGTTAACTTGTGTTCCCCTAAGCCTCCACTGCATAGGCTCCTGAAGAAGAGCCTAGCATATGTGTAACTTGCCTCTACAAAGTAAACTAGAACCATGTGGCTCACCTTGAGGACCCTGTGACCTATGAGTCAAACAAAGATGCATAGGTGCAGCTCCATTATCTTCTTTGACATCACTTAGCCTATATATCTCAACTTTGTATTTCAAGACGGTATCCTTGTAAATATACATGCTTCTGCACTTTTTCCTCATTTGTGAAGGAGGTGGGCATTAACTCTAGTCATGTTGCTAAAATATTGAAGTGCAAAAAAAGTGGCACTTGCACATCCTTGTGCTCCTAGATGTCATGGGCCTACTTGCTAGTTCTTTTCTAAACTATTTTTTAGGAGACTTGCAATCAAAAGGACCTTTTGTGACCTTTTCACAACATTGTCCCATTGCAAATGAGGACCCCCTCTTTTCACTTGTTAGTCGTAGAGGCTTGGTAGAGTTTCCACTTTGAGCTCCAAAGTTTGAGGAATAGTTAGGCTTCCAAGTCCCCAAATTGCAAACATAGACAAGTCTTAAGGTTTGAAGTCAATAATGTTGAGATGCAAGAGATTCTTGAGTTCCAAGGAGACTCTTTTTACCATCAAGGTGCCTTAGCGGTAAGTTTTTCCTCATGAGCAATAAATGTCAATCTTAACTCTAAATTTGGGCAAATATGATGAAGTGGTGCATGTTAAAGCAAAAAGTGCCTATAGGGGTTGATCTCACACTCTTAGGAATATAGTATGAATGAAATTGAAGTAAAAAAACCCATAAAATCCTTGTGGAGGTTGATTTTCCACTAAGCACTTAGCTGTAAAAAGTCCCTATGGAGGTCAATTCTCCAGCTTTGACACTTGGAAAATGCTGGGAAATATGTTGAGAATTAAATGTCCTAATGGATGTGGAATTTCCACTTTGTCCTTATGGAGGTCAATTTCCACCTTGTCCCAGGCTAAATCTCCACTTCATTATCAAAAAAGCTAAGAACTAAGTTTGTCCCCATGAGTAAGTTTTTTTCCACTAATCTTAATGGAGGTCGATTTTCTCCTTTGTCCTAATGAGGCTTCAAACGTCCACTTAGTCCCTATGAGTGTCGAATTTTTCCTTGACAACCAAATGTGCAAGAATTGAGTTGTCCCTATGAGGGCCGATTTTCCACCCTCTCCCCAATATGCAAAGAAAGATGAAATTTCAGAGGGACTGAATTTGTCCCTATCACAATCAAATTTCCACCAAGTGGAAATAAGCTAGAGTTGGCTAAAGTCAATGAAGTTCATTTGTCCCTGTGACCATTGATTTTCCACTTGGGAGACACTAAATTTTTAGAGGGAAAAACAAATGCAAATTGAAGGGTCTGATTTGTCCTTATATCCATCAAATTTCCACCTTAGCATTTGACAAAAGAAATTGAAAGAAATGAGTTTGGTTGAGTCCCTACACTTGTCAGTTCTCCACTTCAAGTTATGTTTTTTATCCCACGTGCATCATAAAGTGGTAGAGAAAAGGCAAGCTGTAATGAATTGCCATCAAACACAGTAATAGAACACAAACCAATACGTATGTATGTATGTATGTAAGTATGTATGTATGTGTGTGTGTGTATGTATGTATGTATATGTAATGAGGGAGCTGAAAAAACCAAAAAAGGCAATACAAGATCCAGATATCAGATCAAGAGTGGCCAGCATCTAGGATCAACGAATTTCTGGCATAAAATCAAAAGTTAACATCAAAAATCTGCCTAAGAAAATGTGTGAACCTTTGGTAGAAGCCCAAATACCAGATTCAATCCCTGTCATTCAGGCTGCAATTCTGAGAATTCAGGAGGAGAAATTGAAATTATGTCCGCCTAGTTCTAAGTACGACAAAGACATACATGTCTTCCTTGCCAAAAATCAGAGAGAATTTAAGAAAGAAGTTGCCCAGGTTGATCATAATCACTGTCATTTTCAGAATTCGTAAGTGAGATCAGATTTTAAGGCAATATCTTATCAAATTTCTTTTTTCAGATGTTGAAACATCTTTTCCAAGCTATGTTTTGCAAGTGCAACATTCTAATTTAGGAATCTAACAGCCTATCATAATCACTGTCATTTTCAGAATTCGTAAGTGAGATCAGATTTTAAGGCAATATCTTATCAAATTTCTTTTTTCAGATGTTGAAACATCTTTTCCAAGCTATGTTTTGCAAGTGCAACATTCTAATTTAGGAATCTAACAGCCTGAAATTCACAGTAAATTCATAATTAAATAAATCTGAAGCTTCCATTTTAAGTAGGTCTCCCTGTACAACCATTGACTTTGAGCTTTGAATAGAATCATGTCTGAACCAGAGGCTGGGGTAGCTTCTAGGAAAACTCAAATGAAGAGGATACTTGAAGGACACTATCCAGAATCTCAGATGTCTTCCATGTAGAAGAAGGTTGGGGATACCAACTTTGAGCGCTTGAACACAACAAAGATCAAGGAAAGGATCAATGGAGCCCACAATTAGATGCCTTCCCCTTTAGCAGTCAGTATAATGGGAAATGGGATTACTATGTAGCATGTTTTTCTTCAGCAATACAATAAAGTGAACTGATTGTTGAATGTGCACAACACTACGATCCTCAAACAAAGGATAATCAGGACATCAAAGTGGTTGGTAGTTGCATTCATCACTGAAGATGCATTAAAGGAAACATTTGGAATCCACAATCATCAAAGGATGCAAACTAGGACAAAGGAAGATACTCAAGCTATGTTTGAAAAGAAACCAGATGCATGTATAACCCTCATCAACAACAAGTGGGTCCTTGAATCAAGGTGAAATCATTCCAAGCTGCCCAAGAAGCTTATGAGTAAACATTTCAAAGAAGAATACAGTGACGTGATATTTCTATTGAGCAAGATCATGGGAACCCCTCAAGGAGCAATATTTGAAACATGGATGTTTTGCATCGTAGAGGAGATCTCCACTGGGTCAGTAATGATAAATTGGGTGAAGATAATAAGTGATAACTTGGACATCCAGTGGAGAAATTTGGAGACAACAAAGACATCTTACATGAGCTCCTATATGGTTTATATTTTGCCAATGAATATGAATTACATGACTACCATGAAAAGGAAAAATAGGGAACAGTAAGTGGTCGTAAACTATATGACTGCTGTCCTCAGTTGCAGCTATATGAAAAGGGACATTATAGGATGGTGAAAGATGCTTTGCTATTTATCTTCTCATTGCTACAAGGGTAATTTCAGAGAGGCTGTCTAAGGAAGTGGCATTGGTAGAAAAATAAGCATCATGGTTCATCTAGAACCCAACCCTCACATAAATAAGAATTCAAGAATGCACTTTTCAGCCTTATAAACTTGCTAGGTATCCTACAGACAAATTGGTGTTGCTTGAGGTAGTGATGCAGTTGACAGAGTTTGATCACATTCAAAACGAGAAGCATAGGCAAGAAGCAACTTTTCCTACCACATTGGAAAGATGTTAGAGATATGTCCCATTGCATTGATGGAAAAAACAACTAACACATAGTTGCAGTTCTAGTGGCTTGGAACTTCCAAACTAGAGATCATTTCAATCCACTTCAAAGAATCCCCTCAACGAAAGGAAAGAAATACACACGTTAGGTTTATCTAGAGGACTACTGGGCAAATCTCACAGATGAGTATGGGATTAGAAGAAAGATGTGCTCCAAAATGTCTATGGATTTCATGAGGAAGTGTAACATCTTCCCAATTCCTGATTAGGTAAGGATAATTGGAACCACATACATCCCCAATATTGTTGGCAATATGGTCAGTAAAGATGTCTTGAGTATTGTCATTTATGACAACATATATTCAACATTTCATTTATGCATTTAGAGTTAGAAAATTGTCTAAGTGTTAGACAGTTTGCAGCAACACAGAGACAGATATGATGTGTACGGACGACACACTTCAAATTAGCTTATGCGCAGTTGAGGATAGCTTTATGATAGTCATGATGACATGGTTAAGTGCACAGATGTGTACGGACAGTACAGCGCAAGTTACTATTAAAATACCAGTACGAGTATTTGATAGAGCAAAATAGAGCACAACAAAGAATTGAGTTGTGCGACTTCAAGAATTATTTTGGTGACAAAAATAATTACTAAGTCATGACGAACTGACTTTGTGGATATTAATCAATAACTTATTTTATATTATATCAAGCGTGTGAAGACATGAAGGCCGACTAAGTAGAGAATTACTAATTTGCTAAGTATAAGTAAAGATCTTATCTTGCTTAGAGAAGTGTACTAGATGTGAAAGTTGTATGATATGCAAACTATTGAACGGACAGCTTGAAAGATATATGAGCCTTATGTGATGCGAGATTTGATGTATGATCAGACCGAGTGCAAATTACAACAGTGAGAAAGTATTGTATGTATATCTATTCTCGTGAGGAACTTTATTGTATAAATGCATGTTAGGGCAATGGGCTCTTCTTACATACATTGTATTTGATCTACCAACTCCTAACAGGGTTGAGGCTTCTAGCAAGGCCTAGTCCTCTAACAAAGACTCGAGACACCATATGTACTTCATAGACTCCTAACAGAATCAATATCTTTAACAAGATCATTTTGGTCAGTGAATCATCTTGTGGGTATCATCCCCACCGGGGTTATCCCTTGGCCAGGGTTTCCCTAGTTAACAAATAATGGTGTTACGAGTTCTCTATTTGTATGGTTATATTTATTGTTCAGCATTGTTAGTTTACTTTCATATATTCAATTGTGGGCAAAAGTTTGTAGACTACTAATTCACCCCCCCTCTCAGTATTATCTATTTCTAACAATTGGTATCAAAGCACAAGTTACTCTGAAGAAGCTTAATAGCTTGAGTAAGATCCCTATGGATACAAAATAGTTAAAGAGAAACCTTGAAAAAACTCTTGAACAAATTGACCTTCTTACAAAAGAAAGAGATAGCATGAAAGATAGGTATGAAGATGCAAAAGTTTACATTGGCAAACTGAAAGACAAGATTGATGATCTGAAATCTAGCAAGGAATTGATTGTGCAGACTAGTGACAATGATGAAGTAGGAAATCTCAAGAAAGAAAATGAGATCTTGAAACATGAATTGAAAATTGTTGAACCTAAGTTGAGTCTTAAGAAAGATGGTAGTAAGAGTGAACCTGATCTGAAATCTGAGAATGCAGACCTTACAACCTAGTTGAGTCAAGTAAAATCTGAATTAGATTCTATTAAGATTGAGTAGGTAGAATTAGAAAAGTACAATATCATTGTGAAAGGAGAATTGGCACAAGCTAAGCAACAGTTAGAGAAACTTTATTCTAGTAGTGAGAAGATTGATGAACAGATATTTCACCAAAGACCTTATGATAAGACAGGACTTGGATATCTTATTAGAGAGAAATCAGCCAAGAAAGTTGAAACTAGAAGAGAACCAGATCCAGTTGTTGAATCCCCTAAAGCATCTGATCTAAGGTAGAACAAAAGAGATTGAATTAGTTGATTTGTCAGCGAAACATGACGAACCTAAGAAAACAGAGCAAGTTGATAAACCTAAGCAAGATAAACCACCCAAGGAAGTGAGACATGAGTTCAGAGGTAGATGTTTCATATGTAATGAAGTTGGTCATATGAAAAGAGATTGCACAGGTAAATATTTTAAACCTATTACTAATTTCTACTATTATAATTGTCATGGTTATGGACATAAGGCAGTAGACTGTAAGAAACCTAAGTTTGATTGTAATAATGCAAATAGTAGAATGTTCAAGAACACTAACCCTACAGGTAATGAAAGAGGGAGATCACAAATTAGATCTAATGATGGAGGAAGATCAGATGAAGAAAAGAAACAGTTTGTGTGTTACAAGTGTAACTATCCTAGACACATTGCAAGGAACTACAGAGCACTTGATAGTCAAAATGGAACCAATTAGAGAAGGAATGCACCTATATGTTATCTATGTAATAACTTTGGACACACAGCAGGATATTGCAAAATGGATAGAAGGAATTTCAATAGGAATCCTAATAATAGAAGGAACAACAACAGAAATGACAGGAAGAATGATAATAGCAACGATAACAGTCAGAAGGAAACAGTCAAGGAACATCTTGATGAATTCAAGGAAGCATTTGTGAAAGCTAAGGTGTAAAGGACCGAACCAGTACTGTACTGTTTTGAATCCAATTTTCTCTGTTTCCCCTTTTTATTATAGTGAACCTCAGAGTATGAACCCAATTAACGAATACCCAACAATGAGAATGACAAATAATATTCCAGATAGTTACTAGTTAGAACTCATTAATTAGCACATTTAGAAAATAACCCGCATGCAGATGAAATTTCGAGCAGCAAAGTAAACCCGAACTTTGCCAATAAAATGTCTTCAAAATGATATTAAAGATTCAAACATAAGAGAATACATCACAATTCAAAAGCATTAAACCAGCAACCTCACAACAATCTGGTAGCATGTTTTGCCTTATACAGAAACAGTATAACAACCAGCAACTACCAAACAAATTTCAAGACGTTATTGTATTATACAATAGCAATACAATAACCTACAACTATAAATCCAATCTTAAACACAGTTCTGCAGTCAGATTGGAAAACTAAAGAGAAGAACCTGTAAGTGCAACTGAGATACCTGAAGTGATATCCCCCCTGACAATGGGTTTTCGTCCACTGCCTACCGGCACGAGGGGCTACGTCCTCACACTGGCTAAAAGCTAAAACTTTCTGAAAACTCTCACAAGAGAGAATTGGAAATCTGAATAGTGATTCAAGCATGCCAAAGGAAAGAGCCTCTTCTCTTTTTATTCTCGCAACGATGACCCTTTGAATTCCTTTCTAGGTTTCGTCTTATCCCTCCCCGTCCTCTTGTGACCACATGAGATATTAATTTGACCTTTAATGATAAATCTCCAAGTAACATAGTCAAATTTAATATTGAAAATTCGTTCCTTCTTAAAGATTCTAATGTCCCCAAAGAAGGGACATTACATAAGGATCTAGAAAGATCTTATATAGTTTTGGAGTAGTAGTATTTTGATGCACCTAATGAGACATTGAAGTCAACAATTGTTTGTGACTCATCCAATCTAAATTAAGCAATTGTAGCAGAGACAGAGCATAAGTTGGTCAGAACTAATGGTAGAGAAAGGATTCAAAGTTGAGCAATTAACAAGAAGGTAGAAGACATAGAAAGGAAGCTATGGTAGAGTGCACAAGCAAAGATATGTTCTTAGGAAGATTTGAGAAAGAAAACAAAGTTACAGGTAAACAAAGACAATTTGTGAATTTGTGGTAGATACGCATTTAATGCATAGTATGATTTGAAATAATTTAAGGATTGCAAACAAGATTGTGAGTACCATTTGATCATGCG
This sequence comes from Cupressus sempervirens, assembly GCA_028749045.1. Taxonomy (NCBI): domain Eukaryota; kingdom Viridiplantae; phylum Streptophyta; class Pinopsida; order Cupressales; family Cupressaceae; genus Cupressus; species Cupressus sempervirens. Next base: position 503,381,667 of record CM053789.1, on the reverse strand, counting down.
AAGTGTCTACAGTAATTTGAAGTGCGAAAAGAAGTTCTTGAAGCACGAAATTGCAGAAGCCCTAAACACAATTTTAAGGTATTTTATGGAGCTCGAATTAAGCTTTTAGTGCATACAGTTAGAGATACAATGACTAGACAGTTGGTTTATGATGTTAGTGAAAGGCCAAGATATGTATTCAAGAAACATCCATTTGCTTCTCTTGTGGATGATCCGTTAGGTGCATTTTCGCAAGTCCCACAGAATGTGCTTCCCATAGAAGATATCAGAAGTTATATCCATTGCAAGATTGAGAGTATAGGAGATGAGGATATACACAAGGATATAGGAGTCATGTGTAACAATGACCTAACTTTGAAGTCTGATTATGCACACCTGAATGAGTCAAACCCAGTGAAGTATATGTTTTATACGGAGTTTGATAATCATGAACGGACCCGAATCATTCTAAGTAGGGTACATCATGAAATATTCTGGTTAGGAAATGAGCATGTTGCAATTGACAATGACCTAATTCACAAGGTCACAGAATTAAGTAATGAGGGTTGCAATCCTATAAATGAAAAGAATGTAAGGAAGATGGTTGAAACAAACCTAAATACAAGATTTGACGGAAGAAACATGAAGGTTGATACAATTTAGGACAAAGGAGTAAAGTCATTAAGTAAGATCTTAGGATACAAGTTTAACCATGGTTCAAGGGTTAAGTCAATACCAACTAGATTCTTGCACCCAGCTTATGTAATGGCAGTTCAGGGAAGGAAAGTGAATCTGTGTGAGATAATCAGATTATAGTTGTTGGGTAACATTACAAAATTGAACAAGACCAAGAACACAGTATTCTGATTTGAGTCCTTATTGACTCATTTGTTTTTCTATGCAACAAAGAAGTTCCCATGGATGACTAATTGGGAGAGCAATGACTATGCAATGAAGTTGGTAAATCAATGCTACAGATCAAAGATGAAGAATGTCAGAGATAATTACATTGACAGAATGATAAAGAATTTCTAGACTGAAATGAAATAGAGGTACACAATACCTCCCTCCATGGTGGAGAAGTACAAGGATGATATATGCTTCATGGTGGAAACTGATAACACTTGCATGGAAGTTGTGGAACCAAGGGTAAAGTTTATAGAGCCCATGGGATATGAGATGAGCGCAAAACTTATTGAAGGGTATGCGCAGATCATACTCCAATCTGAGGAGGACATTGAGTGCCCTAGATAGGGAACCTATGAAGAGAAGATGAGAGAAGTTCATTCTAAACTTCATAGCAAGGAAAGCAAGAAGAAAATAGAAAAAGCAATTGAATCCATCCTTAAGGAGTCAGGCATGACTCAAGAAGAATTCAATGAAGTTAAGGGAACTGCGCTAGAGATGAAGGCAGGTAGACAATTAGAGGTGATAACAGCAACACCTATTGCTGTTGCAGCACCTTCAGTAAGTATAACTACAGTTGAAGTGAGTGCTCAAGCACCTTATGCAGCAGTTGCGCAAGTGCAACCAGTAAAAACAAGAAGTGATCAACAAAGGAAGTAGTCAGAGGTGGAAACACCTATTGCGCAAAGAAATTCAAGAAGACTGGTGAAGGTTAAGCAAGAACCAACACCATCCACCAAGGAAAGGGTCAATCAGACCACAAGTGGACCAGGAAAGAGAAGGAAGGCACTGCAAGTTAGTGACTCTTGAGATTTTGAGGAGGAAGCAAAGGATAGACCAGTAGAGAAAGCCGTGCAAGAAGGCAAGACACCAGCAAGAAAGAAAGCATGGAAGCCAAAGGTAGAAAACCTTAACATGCAAATAATTAATGATGACAATTTTGTACAGTTAAATAAGTATTATAATTTGTATAATAACATGGATAGAAGGTAACTAGAAAATGCCATAGTCAGAAATATGATCTTTCAGAATAAGAGGTTTGATAGCATTCAGAATAAGATACAAGAAGACCTATATAATAGGTTATTAAATAGAAAGAAAAGAGTGACTAAAGAGGACACTAAGTTAAGAGAGACTATGATCAATAAGTTATGTGAAGTTAACTCTAAGGAGGACTTAGACAGAATTTCAAAGGGTATTGAGCCCTTGCTGAGGAACAAAAGAAGAGCAATTCTTCTGATGGGAGGCAACTATGAGGATGTGAAAAAGGAAATAGAGGAGGCCATTGTGAAATACATGACCTCAGTGCCTACAGTAGCAGAGGTGAGGGCGCAACCCAAACTTGAGAGCCCAGCTTATGTACAAGTAAGTACACCTTCCAATGATGAGGAAGAAGTAGAAGAGACTCAGTAGCCACTCTCACCACGCACATTGTTATGGGTACTGAATCCATGGAAGTGGACAATACACACATAACTGTGGATGCAAAGGAGAATCCATTTGCAGCATTTGACCAATCCATTGTTGGCAATATCACAGCTTATTCCAGCTCTGATGATGATGAAGAAGAAAAAAAGAAGAAACAGGCTAGGGAGAAGAGAAAAGAAGAGGTAAAGAGGAAAGAAGAAGAAAGGAGAAAGGTAGAAAAGAAGAAAGAAACAGAGAGGTTAGCAAAGGAAAAGAGGATAGAAGAGGTAAAGAAAAGGAAAGAAGAAGAAGAAAAGAAAAGGAAAGAAGAAGAGGACAAAAAAGAAGAAAGAAAGAAGAATCAAGAGGAAGAGGAAAGGAAGAAGCAAAAGAAAAGTCAAAGAGAGAAGCTGAGAAATTGGAAGACGAGAGGAAGAAGGCTAAGGAAGAGAAAAAGAATGCTGAACTAAAAGCAGTTACACTTATCCCAGCAGCAACAGCAGTAGTAGCACCATCTAATGACGATCATGATCAAAAGGGACTAATGAGTTCTTTGAGCAAGTTGCTCCAAAAGAACAAATCTGTAAAGTCTTAGGAGAAGACACTAACTGAAGTCATAGACAGAATACAAAAGACAATTACCACAACTATAGCTAATCCAGACTTACAGTTGAAACCTAAGGAATTGGTGAAGACCTTTGATGAGGAATTCACAACTTTAGCTGAAGTAGCTTCAGCACAAGCACAAGCCAAGCATGATGCAACACTATTTGATACAATGTGCCTAAATGTAAGAAATGACTTGAAGGCACTTGATGTAAGCATCAAGGAGTTAAGGAAACACATTGATGAAGGTAAGAAGTTGTATGAACAGTGCGCATTGTCATACAAGTACCTGACAAACTTTGAGAGTCAAATAAAGGGTAAGTTAAGTGATCTTGACACACACTGAAAAATTGCAGCTCCCCGAGACCAGTATTGAGGACTGTGAACAAAAGTGGAGAAGATCCATAATGTGATCAGAGGTTTGGAGTCTGATAAGGAAAAGGCAGCAAAGAGGTTCTCTACTCTTAGAGAAATCTTGTCACCGAAGATCAGCATTTTGCAAAGGAAACTAGAGGAATGTCTTGTAGGAAAGACTTCCTATGATAAGTTTACCTAAACTGACTTGAGTGCAGTTGAAGTGGCATCTTATGCACTATGCGCACTAATTAGTATCTTCGATACAGTGAAGTAGAACTAGAAAAAGGAAGTGGAAAGACTGAAACTTGTATATGCAGATTGTTTTTCTAGGATATCAAGTTAATCAGCAGCAGACCACAAAGTTTTTGGATACAGTTTTTGACACCTTTGTCATTGATGTCAAAGGGGGAGTAATATGTAAGGAAAATTGTATGCATGGGAAAGAAGTATTGATATGAAAATTGTATGATTGTATATGTAAGGGGGAGTACACTTATGTATAATGTAAGGAGTGATAAAGAATGTAATGATCCATCAAAACATGAATAAAATTGTTATGTTTTCAAGGCAATTTCTGTGTAGTTACTTTTATTTGTTTTGTTATGTATGACATCATTTTGGGACTTAGCCAATTTTTCTAAATGTTGCCATCAATGCCAAAGGGGAAGATTTTTGGCAATATGGTCAGTAAAGATGTCTAGGGTGTTGTCATTTATGGCAAAATATATTCAGCATTTCATTTATGCATTTAGAGTTAGAAAATTGTCTAAGTGTTACACAATTTGTAGCAACACAAAGGCAGATATGATGTGTACGGATAACACACTTCGAATTAGCTTATGCGCAGTTGAGGATAGCGTTGTAACAGAGTTATAATGACGTGGTTAAGTGTGCAGATGTGCACAAACAGTACAACGCAAGTTATAGTTGAAGTACCAGTATGGGTATTTGACAAAGTAGAATAGAGCATAGCAGAGAATTGAGTTGTATGACTTAAGGAATTATTTTGGTGACAAAATAATTACTAAGTCATGATGAGCTGCCATTGTGGATATTAATCCATAAGTTATTTTATATTATATCAAGTGTGTGAAGACATGAAGACCGACTAAGCAGAGAATTACTAATTTGCGAAGTATAAGTAAAGATCTTATCTTGTGCAGATAAGTATGCTAGATGTGAAAGTTGTATGATATGCGAACTATTGTACGGACAACTTGAAAGATATATGAGCCTTATGTGATGCGAGATCTAATGTATGATTAGAGCAAATGAGAATTACAATAATGAGAAAGTATTGTATGTATATCTATTCTTGTGAAGAACTGTATTGTATAAATGCATGTTAGGGCAGTGGGCTCTTCTTGCATACATTGTATTTGATCTACCAACTCCTAACAGGGTTGAAGCAACTCCTAACAAGGTTGAAGCTTCTAACAAGGACTCGAGACACTATATGTACTTCATAGACTCCTAACAAAGCCAATATCCTTAACAGGATCCTTTTGTTTAGTGAATCATCTTGTGGGTATCATCTCCACTGGGGTTTTCCCTTGGCCAGGGTTTCCCTAGTTAACAAATAATGGTGATATGAGTTCTCTATTTGCATGGTTATATTTACTATTCAGCATTGTTAGTTTACTTTCATATGCAAGTTATAAAGTAATTAACAATATTCAGTTGTGGGCAAAAGTTAGTAGAATATTGATACACCCCCCCCCAGTATTATCTATTTCTAACATTCAAAAGAAGTCCATTCCATCACTTGATTGGTCCCAAGTAAAAGAATTGACAGATTTGAATATCTTGATGAGGTAAGTGATTGATAGATCAACAAGGCAAGGAAATAAGTTGTTACTTTGACCTATGGAAGAATACAAAATGAGGAGTTTTCTTCTAAGTGAGAAGAAAGAACAATCAGAAATACAGCATTGAATAATGGTGAACAAGGGCAAGTTTGAAAGAAAAGAGACGAGACATAGTAAGGAACACAAGTAAAGGGTAAAGAGGTCACCAGTGAAGAATCCAAACATAAGAAACACAAGTCTAGCACTGCTCAATCCAACATGATTACTTCAACTATTAAAGAGATTGACATGGTGGATAGGGAATACAAATCAAAACAGGATGCTTACACAGACATTCTACCTCAAGATGGTCAAGAAGAATCCTCGTCATCCCAATCAGCACAACATGAAGTTGAAAAGCAGCAACCAGCATCCCTTGCTATACAACTAGAGGTTGATTTGGGAGAGAACTTGGGGGATTTCAATCCAAATGAAGAAATATTTCCAGCTTTGAGAGGAATCAATGATGACAATCAGCATGAAGATTAAAAAGAAGAAGAAGAACATTATTTTAATGTTCACGAGGCTAAACATAGCATATGGGACAGCCTATCAACTTCAATAAAGCCGTCCTTTTCCTATGTATGTTGATGATGAGGGGCCCCAAGTTCTCAATGTTCTCCTTGCTGAATAAATTATGCCAATAGTTGTCAGTTAAAATATTTATAAATGTGTCCCTGCTGTCCTTGTAAGCAAGACATTCAACAACAAAATGGTGTTGAGTTTCCATATTCCCAGAATTGCAAAACAGACAAACCCACTCTTCCCACGCTTCTTTTGGTCTTTTCCAATGCCCGGCTTCACAATGCAGCTGACTTAAGTTAGTTCTAAGTTGTGCAATAAGAATTTTTGCTTCCCATTGCAATGTTGGCCCCTATGTAAGCATTTCGAAGTTGGTCACATGTGGGATTAAACTCACTAATAAAGTATTTTTCCTTCTACCTATCCCATTACCCCAGTTCCTCATGTAAAACTTATCTAAAACTAAACCTTTATCTCTTTTCTATTTGTTGGACATGTGCTGAAGTGAATATTCCACTTACCCATCCACATGATGTTTTGGTGCATCCACAACTCTTCCTTTTGCAGAATATGTTGTTACAGACAACCTTAGGCCATATGTCATCTTCCATTTGTTCAAATCATTTAAGGTATCTTAAGAGACGCACCATAGTCATTGTTTCAATAGGGTAAGGTCCTATTTTGCTTAAAATGATATTGTATGGGACTGTGCCCTTGATTTTGCACTTACATGTGAGGGGCTGTTTTTGAATTCCTTCTAATTGCTTATATTGGGAGATGGACCTGCCACTGGCCCAAACTTCACAGACATAAAGAACAACTGTAACACTAAAGGCCAAAAAGGGTTTAAGAAGTTTTCCAATCCACATCTCTGCCTCTCTACATCTGTTTGAAATGCATAAACAGAAGAAGTTCAGCTAATAGAGAGCATAAATGATTTCCTATCTCAAATTGGTATGGCAAAAGAACAAAAGAAAGCTAAGAAGTTCTCTTAAATTACTAGAGGTAGCTCAAAAGCTTGTGGAGAGAATTATCACTGATTTTCCATCAAAATCATAGATAAATGCTGAAAAGAAGCTCAATCAGGACTTAAAAGCAAAGAAAATGGACTTTAGAAAATAGAAAATCCATGATCACAATCATTTTGCCTCTTTGTTTTGATGTAGAGAAAAAATTGATGCATGTTCATTTCATGTAAGCTTTCAGATTTCCTTCATTCATTTATACTTATTGATTTCCACTTTGTTTTTTGCAAGATAAATATGGAGCAAAGAAGACTGGGAAAGCGAAGGATGGAGGGAAAGTTAGGCTCAAAACATCAAACGAGAAGGAGATTCAAAATCAGACTATCACAGTGCAAATTCAAGATCAGGATCAAGATGGAGTTCAAAAAAGAAAAGAACAAGGAGAGTAAAAAAACAAAATTTACAAGTGGAAGAAATTGTCAAAACTTGAGTTTCTTTTGGAAATCCAAGTTCACTTTAAAAGGATCTAGCTACATGAAAAATTTCATCACTTCAAGAAGCTCAAGGTTAAAGCATTGAAAGAGACATCAAATTTGCAAGTACAAACAAGTTCAAAACCGTGGCAATGAGAAAATTTCCAAGAGCAAGGATGAAGAAAATTTGAGGAGATGAAGCAATTTGGGAATATGCCATCACAATTGAAGGCTTAATAATGTTGAGCATCAAGAGATATTTCCTCATCACCAAAAAAATGATCAAAAAAATGACCAAGTTATGAAAGAGATGTTGAGGTGGCACCCACTTGTCTTCAGCCAATCAGAAAATCTCAGTTACAGATGTTCAAGCACATTCAATCATCTTAAGGTCAAGTGTACAATTTTCTAATTGGCTCTCAAAAGCATTGTAATTTTCTCATTGACACACAAGGTGGTGCCTTCATGTAATTAAATGATAGTGAGGCAACCCTAAATAGGGTTTGTAATAGATTAATCTTGATCCTTGATCTTGAATCAATCTTGTCCCTTCACCAAGGCCTTCTTATATGTAACTCATTAGTTATAGAGTAAGGTAGGAGGAGACTTGTTGAAATTGTTGTCATAATGATATCAAAGTAATTGTTGATTCATTATTGGTCTTCCTGGTGGATTACTTGCGTTGCTTTTAAGTATTGCATGGTTTCTTCACTCAGAGTAAATTTCATTTCATGTTGATTAGAAGTAGTGTTCAGTTGAATGGAAGATATTTTTGATGCATCTTTGGTGAACTTGCTTATAGACCAAACCACTAGCTACTTGTTGATTGTACGTTGGCATTAGCATTATGAGCTTTACTTTGATTATTTCTTGCACACTGATATGCATCAATGAATTTTTGATAATGGAGTAGTGGTAGTTTGAACATCGTACATTTACCTAAGGGGGTTGCACTAGCTTGGTTGAAGTTCATGGCTAAACTGAGTCTAGTAGAGTCATAAAGACATCCACATTTGCTTACATTCTAGGAGTAGAATAGCTTTCTCTAAACCTTCTCCTTGAGTTGTTTGATTTGAAGAAGTTAAATTAATAGCCATTGATTGAACACTGTTAGTCCCTATGTGATAACCAGCATATCACATTAAAAAATTGAGTGAAGTCCACAACTAAGAAGGAACCTTGGGGTTGTATCATTGCAATGCATCTACATTGTTTAGCACATGAGCATCCTTATTCAAGAGAGAGTCATAGAATTAGTGTTTCATCTTGGGATACTAAGTATTTGATTATCTATGTTGTAGTGGAACAAAACTCACACCAAAACTACCAACATTTGATATTAGAGTTACAGCAATATAAGTAATCAAATGAACAAAAATTGGCACTAGAGAGTCAAGTCATGAAGGGTGGTTAAGACATATCATTTACATACTAGAAGAGCCAAACTATACAGTGGGTGCATTCATAATAAGATACTAAGCAAAGAAAACTTATAAAATATTCTCTAATTCAACACACAGATAAACCAATCTGACTTCTACAAGGCATCTGTTTTTACCATCCAATCCCTGGACATGGCTGAGGGCAAGTAACCAATTAAACATGACTTTCATACACATCAATGGCCACTATGAGTTTCACGTGATGCCTTTTTAATCAACCAATGCTCAAGTTTCTTTCAAAAGTATAATAAGTCATATATTCCATCCTTGTTGAGGAAATCCAGTCATATTTCATCAGTGGTAACCTAATTTACTATGAGTCCATTGAAGAGTATTACATGAGAATTGCTTCAGAACTGATTTGCAGTTGAACTTTCTGATTGAAGAATCAATGCGTTATTTTGCAAAAACTAAACTTCTGTAACTAGGAATATTGTCATTGAGGAGTGAGTAAAAGTTGTTCCAACAGTGATCCTTCACATCCTTGACTTGCCCACACAGAATAACCAGCTCAGTTGAGGGGACTATGTTTTCGGGATTTCAGATATCTATGATATAAAATGCATTATAGGTTTTCATGGCACTACTCACTGATTTAACCAAAAGGGGCCAATTCAAATGGATGAAGAAAGCAGATGCTGCATTTTAAACAATGAATATGGTAATTAAATTAACCCTTCTACTCACTCTCACCAACCTTTGACAGCCATTTGTCAAAGAATGTCATGCACAAGTCATGGGTATAGGGGCTTTTCTAATGCCAAATCAGTGACCCAAAACCTTCTAAAAACAGAAATCTCAATGATACAAAAGATATTATCTATTTATGACAGGGAAATGTTGGTTCTTATACATGGAAAAAAGTTAGGCAATACCTATTGGAATAGCACTTCATTCATCTGCACTGACTGTCAAAGCTTGAAGTATTTCCTATCCAACAGACCTTCACAAAGCAACAAGGAAAGTCGGTAAGCAAGCTACTGGGATTTTGACTTTGAAATACATAATTCCATGTCGCAAACACCTCAGGTATAAGAACTTTCTATTGCTAAACCAAGATAGAAAGAAAAGATTAAGATATTAAAGGAATATGCCAGGCATGATAAATCTCTACTGGACAAAGACAGAATGCATGAAGAGGACAGAAAAAAATCATTTTCAGATGACATGATTTTCTACATCAACTGTACACATGGAGTCAGAATCTGTATTGAAACCAGAGTGCCATTATGCGTAACACTAATGACTCAATTTTTCATAAATTGATTAAAACAAATAAGGTATTCTCCTGGGAAGGACTCAAATCAAATGTTGAGAACTTTGTTGCATTATTACCATCAATTTCACTGATGACCTCACAACATGTGTTGCTTGTGCAGTATATGTGGGGACTACATGGGCTTAAAGAAATCTGTTCATTAGAGAGATCTAAAACTTAAGGATGTTTTGGAAAATACTATTTAAACGTGTGGGAGCCTCTATAAAACCAAGCACCATGAATCATCCCCAAAACCAATGGAAAAAAAGATATTGCTTATAAAATCCAGATTGTTACTTGTTCCATTATGTTACAAAACAACAAATGTCATGGCAAAATTGACTATAATTGGTAGATAATTGGCAGAATGCACATACAGATTGAGGGATCATTATTTAAAATTGTTTTACAATAATGTGCTCCATGTGACAAACTAAGAGACCCGTGTAACAAAAATAAGATATTTCCTTAAACAAAATCAGAAAAATTAAAGAAACTGAAAAAAATCAAGACTGTTTAAAAATAGGATAAAGCTCTGCAAGATGATCACCATATTGACAGCAAGTTCCAAGTTAGTGATAACGATTTCATCACACTACAAACACATACACAATATTCCTTGGAGGAAGAGAGGTGTAAAATCATGGGAAAAGGTATCACAGACTTTATATTTTGGACAAACTGCATGCTCTCTTTAACTTGCAGCGGTTGCCTGTCTAAATGGTCTATTACATGTCTTATGTTTGAAGAAAGTAATAAGACTAAATGTCCAAATTCAAAGACAGAAATATATATAATGAAGGGCCACGGGAGAAGCCACAAAAAATTCACAACCCAACATTAAAATTGCCTTATGACAAAGCAATGCAAGGAGCACAAAACTATTGCGATACACATCATAACTTAGAAGACCGACCCTCTAGTCAGTGGGTCAGCATCCCCCTTTCTAGATGGTACTTTATTCCACTGTCTCTTAATAGATTAGATGTATACAAATTAGAGACCATACAGCAGGGTTTCAAAAGGATGAGATGAATAGTTATCTTATGGCAAAGTCTGAGAGAAAATTGCTCGACCTAATACAATGTTGGGTCATGTCTGCTGAAGTCTTTAATTTTGCCATCAGCAGTCTTGACAACTGGATCTCCAAATATCTGATCTGCGCTAGAAATTAAATCCTTTCAATTAATTGATTACTTGTCACTCTGCTTTTAGCATGTTTTTTGATAGAATGTTTAGTTCACGTTTTCTGTTAACTACAAATATACTAGTTACAAATATCTGTTTCATATTTTCACAATTTGAATGTTAAGATATAAGCCTCCATTTCTCTGAATACTTTATAACTCGACATTTTTATGTGTATCAGTTTCAACTCTTGTAAGTTAAGGTTTGAATTTTTTCTTATCTATAGCTTCACTTCTTATTTGGTTTGTAGAAATTCTCAATTTGAATTTACTAATTTAGTAATGTAGCTACAATCTGTTTCCCGGATGAGCAATTACATCCATTATTTTATGTTCAAGTGTAGTTATGAATCTCATTGACATAGATACAACACAGGAAGTCCGTCTGAAAGCTGGCTCCACAGGCAACTAGAGCACTACAGAAACAATGTATTTCTCAAAGAGAAAACAAAAAGAAAGTAAGTCCTGAATTGGTTTCTGTAAATGATGGTTGTTAACTCAGTTCCATGAAAAGATCCAAATCCCCTCACAGTTGTATCAAAGGCCCGAATATTTGGTCACATATGAACCCAAACCACTCCTTTTAACCATTTTGGAACAAGTGCATTCTTAAATTTCTCAAACAAGCAAGATAGAAGATGGGATGTGGCTACCAATAGAAGATTTTCTTAAGGCACATGTGTGGCATTAAGCTCTTCCTCTTTATGTTCAATGTTCCAGTACATGTACATGGAGATAGAAGCTTGCTAATGGCACATTACCTGGAAAACCATTTCGGCATCATAAGAAACAGCAACCAAAATATGAGGTATTTTCAATGCCAACAACATTTTCCTCTACATTACAGTACACACAAATGTAGATGAGATTTTGTGTACAAGAAATGCTGTCATGCATTATTTGTCCCAGGTATGTTCTTTGTCCCAGGGAACAAACATGTTGTGAGTTTCTTCAGTATAAAAGTTTCTTTGAGCTGAATGTCAGGAAAGTTTCTCATTCTTAACAGTGGGAATGCTTTCTGGGCACCAAGCTTGACCGAGCAATGCCCTATCTTTCTAGGCTGTTCTCTGATTTTCTTCACCGTTGACTTTTTGAGTTCCCACCTCAAAAGATATATACAGCCAGCTGTGTCCACTGGACATAGCTCTTCTTACACAATTTTAAATTACAATTGATTGGTTGTATTTATAAGGATTTATGTTTTCCTGTGGAGCTAGCATCTGGTTTTTATTTCCCTGGTTTATATTTTCCTGAAACATGTACCTCATTATAATTGAACTGCTTAGGTCATCTGCGAGCATTATTATAACTTCGAAATCAGTTTTATTTCTAATTATACTACATTTGACGTTCACCATCTACTGAAGAACTTGACACTGCTCCATTGAAAATAGCCGCAAAACCAATTTAGCAGTTGTTCCCTAAGCACCATCGTCATTGATCAATAACAGCAGGTTAGTTGAGAACTTGTTGCAAGATCTGATCCCTCCCTGCATAACTTTATTATACCATTCATTTCACTTAAGAATCCCCGCATCTGTAAAAGCATAGAGAATTCACACTTGATCCCACTATACCATACACGCGGCAGGCACACTCAATTAATATCTGACTCCCACTGAACTAGAAAGTCCTTACAGTGATGATTACAGGGTTGGTTGTCTTTATTTACTGATCAACTCGCTACCATCATGTCAGCCCGATGTAGGGATTGAGATTCTTTAAAGCTAGAAATTCGTGCTACCAATGTCCTCTGTAAATTCTACAAAGCTGAAAAACTTGAATACTATTATACATGGGGGATTAAATGGAAGTAAATACCATATCCAAGCATACATGTTTTCCTTGAACATGACGGTGTGAATTTTTGTTAGACACAATTTTGACTCAAGGGCAGTGTCATGAAATGCTTTCTGCCCTGCCCAAATTCGAGTTTGATAAAAAATGTCAGATTCTTTTTCAGCTATCAAGCAATTTGCAACACAACGTTTGTAAATGTCAGTTTTTCCATGAATAATTACAGGCAGAGTTTAGTACATCCATTCCTTTAACAATCCATGTGTCGAGCAATCTTATCTTCCATGACCAATCTCTTGTGGGTTACAGTAGCCCACTTGGTGGACATTCCATAAGCGAATGCGAATGGGATTGAAATTAGCAAACACAGTAATTGCATACGATAGCAAATGATCCATCGTTAGCTCGCGGTAATAAGCAGATCTTGCATAAGGAGGGAACTAAAACGGCAGAATTCATCTGTGCTAGTATGGAAAGACACGAGAGAGTTAAGGAGACTCACATATTCACAGAGGATTTTAAGCTGGTCTTCCATAAGATGCTGTCCTTCCTTGACCTTGACAATCCATCCATCCAGATCCATCGAGCTCAACTACTATTATTATTATGAATTCTCTAATAATAAATGGATCTGCAAGAGGATTCTACGGGAGGCCAGAAGACATGAGAATGGAAAAGCTTGCTATGCATAGATTCCAGGACGGGCACAAAGCTTTTGCTTACAGATGGAAACCACCAATAAAGTACAGTTGATTGCTTTCCAAGGATTTTTTTCACGGACCCACTTTACACGAAGTCCATACATATTTGGAAAGCCGGCTATTGGATAGCTTATCTTTTGAAGTGCCTAAATTGGCCCACATTACTGATGCCCAGGGAGGGTTTAGATCCTCCAACCGTTCCGAATGAATAAATACGTGTTTAGATTCTCTGATCTATGCTACGAGAAGTCAAAACATTTGAACTCGACATAATTGAAAAACGTCCACGTAGGATTTTTCTAAGTGAAATAATTTTGTATTTTTGGGTTTTAAAAGTGGATATTTAAAGATGTAGAGCTTCAAATATATATCATTTATGGGTTTAGAAGTTAATTATGATATAATGAGTATGGCTCCACAATCTAACAAGAGACACAATGCGTCATAGTTCCTACCTAACGCATGATAGTTGTAGAGGTGTAGATGAGTGAAAATCTAAATTAACATTGTGAATGCATTAATTTTTGACTAGAAATGCACTTGTGATCTAATAGGATTGCTCATATTTTGTTGTTAAATTCTTATCCTAGAAATGCACTTGTGATTTGATAGGATGACTCATATTTTGTTATTAAGTTCTCATCCTAGAAATGCACTTGTGATTTGATAGGATGGCTCATATTTTTACTCATTAGCACTGGACAAAAACTAAGATAGAGATATAGATACAGATAAATAGCAGTATATAACAATAACAACATAAACATATATGCAGAAGGGAAAAAAAAATACATAATATAGAAGAGGAAGAGGAAAAGAGATAAAATAGTAAGATAGAGTGATACCAACATAAGTTTTGTGTGTGTGTGTGTGTGTGTGTGTGAAAGAGAGAGAGAGATACCAACATAAGTTGTGTGTGTGTGTGAGAGAGAGAGAGAGAGAGATAAATATAATTATTTTTCTTAATAAAACAAATAGTCAAAATAAAATTATAGTTGTAATAAAAAATTAAAATATATTATATTTTAATTAATGAAACTAAGAATTTAATTTTTATATTAAAACTCACATTTTTATAAGAAAAAATGAAATGTATTCAAATATAAAAATATTTTATAAGTAAAACTAATTGTTTAATTTTACACAATTAGAGAAGGTTTACTATTTACTATTTTGTATTTCCAAATTTTTCATAAAATTAAGTAATTTTTAATTATGAAATAATATCTATATAATTTAATATGTACATTTGTAAATAATAAATAGATTTAATACATATAAATTTGATGTTGATGAATAAATATGATGTAATAAATAAGAAATAAAATGTAACTATTTAATTTTAATACATAGTTTATAAAAACTTAATAATAATTTATATATTTTTTAGAATTGAATTTTTTTTTCTTTTTTGTGGTTATTTCTTTAGTATTTTTTGTATATAAAATATAATTATTAATTTAATATTAAAATATACATTTAAGTTTTAAATGTATCTAAACTAAATGATAATTTGTTTAAATAAAAAATATTAATAATAATAAATGATATAATTTATAAATTGTGGCACTTATCAATTATACATATTACAAACACTATTATAAAATATAATTAAAAAATAATATTGTTTAATTTATTTTTATAAAAGTAAAATAATAGCAATAATTTACCTTCTTTTATTAAAAAAACAAAATTTTAAAAAAATTAGAAATTCAAATGCAAAGATATAACATATTGAAATTATATTAAAAAGATATATATATAATTTGAACTTATGCATTACATAAAGTTTTAAGAACAAGTTATATCAAATAGTCAAAAATAAATATCAATGTAAAACTAATAATAAATATATTTAAAATTAAAAATTAAAAATATTTAATAAATTGTGATAATTAATATTGATTAGACATGTTGTATGAGGTGGAAGATAAAATGATTGAAAAAATAAAATCTTATCAACTTGTCACAAATGTGAAAAAGATAAAAATTGTAATTAATACATTCATTAATGCAAGATGAAGTTGTTAGAAAATATTTATATTTTTTTTGTTGAAGAAAATTAATTTTCTCCCCCACCAAAAATAGTATAAACCAATAGAATGGATAAAAATGTGATTTATAAAATAATGAAAAATTAGAAAAAGATATAAATATTTGAAATCTCATATAATCTTTTAAATTCTTTGATTTGATTGGTTAGTGTTAATGTCATATTTGCATTGGCATGAATGGATAAGTATTCTTGCCTTGGCAGGAACTAATAATTATAATTTTATGATTTAATTTCTAATTATATGTAAAAAAATTGAATTTCTTTACTTTATTTTTTAAAATTCAAAAGTAATTTAATTCTAATTTGTTGGTACATTTTGATTTAAGTAAAAAATTGTGTTATAATACAAAGTTGTAATTCTTTGATGATGTAGAGTACATTGTGATAATATCTGAAGTCATATAGAAAAATATAAAAATGTAAATTTTTTGTTACAAATTTGTTTGTCGCTAAATCAATTAAAAGGTGATTAAGATATAAAGTGAGAAGCTACTTGACTTCCCTTCCTTAGGGTAGCTTGTGTTTTTTACCATCAATGTCAAATAACATAAGAAACTAAGAATTTAATTTAGAAACTTTAAATGCCATAAAGTTACAGTTAGAGTAATAAAGTATTTTCTTATTAACTCTATTTTATTTAAGCTAAATTTTAGACATATAATAATTGCTTTTAATCAATTATTACCATGTAATTTAGGTTAGATTCTATTAGGTTTTTGATCTCTTTATAAGGATAAATCCCTCTTTGTAATTAAAACTTTGTATTGAATAACAATTTTTGTTTTGCACATCAAGAATGACTCCTCTCTTATGGATCTATGAATTTCAACCTCCATAGCTTGTCGCCTCTCTTTATGTGGCAGATGGTTGCATGCAGTGATTCTTGGGAGATGTGGGTTGATATTTGATCAACTTCAATATGGTATTAGAGCTTTAACTTCCATACTCATCTTCTCTTCATGAGAGGTTTGGCTTTGTTTGTCAGATCTAGTTTTTGTAGAAGATTTTTTATTAGATTTGGTGGGGGACATTTGTTTCAAGTCACTTTGCACCCAAACGAACATCATTATTGATCTCACACTATTCGAAAACTCCCATTTCCATATAAAATTTGTCCAATTTAGACATTGAAATCTATGGTAAAATAATTTCAACCTAACACCATACAACCTTGGGCTCAGAAATCAAAATGACAATTTACAATTTTTTTCTTTATATATATATATATATATATATATTGGTGCAAGCCTAGAAAGGTGCATGTTTTTTATTTACATGCAACAAAGGCAACATTTTTAACTTTTTTGGAGGCATTTGTTTTTTAAGTGAAGCGCTTATTTTAAAGTGCAGTCCTGACAGCAGCTACAAAGTGGTTCGGTAGTCCTTGTAGCTAGCCCATACTATGGCATCTACACCCAATGGTTAGCACTTGGACCCCACACTATTGTTGACATGGTCATCTCTCTATCATCGTGTCCCTTTGACCTCCTACAAACCATGCATGGGCCCAACCACCAACATCAAATCTCAATTAGTGCTTGCCTGCACAAAATATTTTTTGAGGCACAAAGAAGAATTTTTGGGAAGTCAATTGTGATTTTTTTTGGAGGCACATTTTTTGTGGTCTTTGTACAAGAGTTTAAGCTTGGGCCTCATCTTGGTTTTTGGCCCTGTACCCACCAAATATTTTGTGTCGACCATTTTTTGGACCATTACCCGGTGACTGTGCCCTAAGTTTTGGCATTAATGAGCTCCAATAGATGTGCACCACCTCAGCGTCAATCCTGTCACAATTTTTTGTGCACTTTTTTAGTGCCCTTAAGAAAGTTGTTGGGTCCCATGACATGACACTAGGGCCCCGCACTTGGCTTCCTTACGTTCTAGTGACCGACAATGGCTTTTTCAAGTAGTTTTTTGAGAAAGAGACTTTAGTCGTATTTGGGATCAATAGGCACTTTAGATTTTTCTACCATGGTTTCTAGCCAACATTGTTGGTATTGAATCTAAGGTAATGTTTTCCTTATGTATGAGTGGTATTTCTAGCCCACCAACTATTTTGGGTTCTAAAAGCATTTTTTTAACTTTTGTTGGGCATGGTCCTTTTGGACTACAATGGTATCTCAGCAAAATAAACATTTTTTCACCTACATGGTGGTTTCCCATTTTATGGGGTGGTTTGAGTATTTTTTTGGCACATGCAAGTTTATTTGGCCACCAAAATTGTTGTTACAGCACCAACTTTCTTGTTTACTAACATATTGGATTTGCTTCCAGCAAAGATTTTTTTAGCAACTATGGATTTTTTAGGCATTTTTTTGCCACAACATCCATTTGACTATCAAATTTGGGCTCTCACTTGCTAACAACAGCACTGCATCAATGAGCCTATTAGCCCTTTGATGTAGGAGCATCTTGGGTATTTGTGTTTGGTATGGAGCCTGAGCAGTCTCCAACTGGGAGACTGTTGATATCGTGGTGACTAATCATGTAGTGGGATTGATGTTGTGGTGACTACTCATGTAGTTTCTTGGGTGGCACATAGCACCATAAGTTTTTTGTGTTTTTTCATGAAAAGAAAACTAACATTATAAAACCCTAAAATGGTCAATTTTAGAGGTTTCCCTAAAAATGTTATTATAAGTGGCTGAGATGCATAATGCATTATAATGTTGGTGTACATTTTTTTTGGAGAATAGAAAGGTTGAAGGCAATGTAGGTGGGCGTAGCCCAAGTTTTGGGTGAACCATGCTAAATTTGTGTGTTATATATGATCCTTGTGTATTCTTCTATTGTTTCTACATATAATTGTTTATTCTCATATTGTTTTGGATCTATCAAACCCTAACACTTTGAGTAATTTTGCATCAACCAAAAACATTTCTTATTTTTTGTACTAGTTTATTGTCTGCAAAGTAGTCATTATTTTTATTTTCATGTTGTGCAAAGTTGTCATCATGTTGAAAACCTATCCTAGATCCTTCTCCTATGTGTGTGAGTCCTTATGTTTCATCAGCTTTGAGTTCTATGTTGTTATTGTACCATCCTAAAATGACACACTTGCCTTTTAAGATTGTTGAGCTCCCTCCTCTTCATGATTCCCTCTTCGGATCATGGATATGCTCATGCTCACTCTTCTTTTCCTCCTTTTCCTCTTCTCTCTTCTATCTTTCCACCTCATATCTCGAGCATCTACTTTGTCTCTCTATAGCACCCAAGACCTGTCCTCCTGGACCAGATTGACTTAGGTCGACCTAATCTAGACTAAGTTGACCCAGGTTGACCTAGTCCTCTTAGATCAACAGTCTTTGACTAGGTCAGCCCAAGTCAACCTAGTCCCCAATAGTTTTTAATTTTAGGGCTCGAAAGTCCTTGGGGGTTTAATTAGTTAATGACCATTATCTAGTCATCCTATATTATTTTCCTACTCGAAAGCTCATATATAAGGAGACTTGGAGACTTCATTTTATAATTTCATCAAGCAATTCATAACTTAAGCATTTTATTTTCAAGCTCTTCTCTCTAGTGTAGACTTTCATCCTTTTGCATTGAAGTAGTTTGAATATCCATGCATTTTCAAGCATTCAAGCAAGGAGATTTTATCTAGCATTGGAGAATCTTTTGTCAGAATTTCCTCTTCAAGATCTAGCATATTGTTGGCCATTAAGGGAGGAGATCCAAATTGAAGAATTCATCCTCTTCATGGATGCATATCCATATCCATGGCACCATGAAAAAGTTATGATAGATCCATTGCAAAGTGTGGAGATATCCTACATTCCTAATTTAAGATCTACATTTCATACATGGGAAAGGTGAATCCTAACATTTATCTTGTTATTTATAATCATTTACATTTACATTTCTCATTTATAGTCAATTCCTTAATCTAAGGCTTGACTACGGCAAGCCCCCATCAAACCCTAACCTCTAAAACTTTCTTTTCTATGTTGATTTACAAGTTGGGAGCGAAAAGAATTGCAAATCTAGAACCTACAATTTTCAAGCTTTTTAGAGTCATTAGTTTCAGAGTCATAGACTACGTCAACTTGGTTGTAGGTGTAGACACCTAAATTTGATTACACTGCTTTGGTAATCTAATTTAGCCATCTCTAAAGGCATCATTAATTAAATTCTTATTTAATTAATCATTTGCCATCCCTAGTTGATTAATTTAATTAATCATCTATAGTCCTAATTGATAAATCAAATAATCTATTATTTATCAATTAAATCCTTTTCTCCTATCTAATTCCAAAAATCCCCATTTATTAAATAAATCTATTTGATAAATGAAATCCTCAAATTCAAAAACCCCTAACCTATCTCTAATCCTCCATTTAGCCTAATCCACCCCATCCACCCATACTAACCAAGCTTAGCCACTAACTCACCCACCCTCATTAAGGCCATCCACTTGCACATCTCTAACATCCCTAATCTAATCCTAAACCCAAGCTTAATCCACCCCCTAATGTTGTCACATTTCTTAAACAAGTTTAAGACTTTCCTAATCCAAACCAAAGTCTCCCCTCAAAAAAACCCAACCACTAAGTCATGAGTGCTCTTACAAAACATAAAGACTCTTACAAGCCCACTCATGACTCTTACACCCATCTTCCACACTCTTCCCTCTTCCACACTCATTCCTCTTACATCCCTCTTACATACTCAACCCCACTCATCATGACTTTAACCAACCCTTTACCCTACCCTCTCACACTCATCCTCCTTGTGACAAGTGTCACCTTCTCATTGGTGCTAAACAAGCACAATCCATGTGCTCTCCTTTGAGTGCATCCTAGCCCTCCTTAAGCCTTCATCCATCCTTGCATCTAAGCCCTCCATCTCTCTACCCCTTAGCCTATAAATTGAATCCCATCCCAAGCCATTTCATCAACAATCTTTGAGCTAAAGTTACCATGCTATTTTGAGAACCAAAGCCATCAATATTACCCTTATAATGCCAAATTGAGAGCTCACAAAGCTACCAATTTGCCATTACCCATCTCCATTGAAGCAGCTTTTGAGCATCTTGAGCATACATCCATAGCAAAAGGACACATCTACAGAATCAAGAAAGCATGGAGTGTTTTCTCTTGTGAGGTTTGCACTTCTTGTTTGTTTTCTTTGTCTAAGCATATATGTGAATTTAGTTTTTGGTTTGTGAATGTTTAAGTTATTTGTTAATGTTCTTTGCATACTAATTCTTGTTCTACAGTAGGACATACTTCCATGTTGACCTAGTCCTTTAGTCTCAAGTTATGGGGAGAATTATGGGTTTTGTTCTTTTTATTTCATTCCAAAATTTTCAAATGAAAGTTTTGAAAAGATTTGGATCTAAAATTTATCGAGCAAAAACACATCTTCCTCTACACATTTCAAGGTGAGTCTTATACATTTCTTTTCATTCTATATCCTTACCCTAGATTTTCATCTTAATTGGGCTAAATTGTATTCACATAGCATCTAGATTTACATTTCCTAAGAAATTAGTTCAATTTCGCATTCACATTATCCTATTAAAGGCCTAAGAGACTGTATTTCTTTGTATTGCATTCCTCTTTACAACTCAAATTTAGTATTAACACCTGTCATGCCCAAAATATAAGGGCAAAACACACACAACAATTTTTTTTTTTTTTTTAAACTTTGATTCAATTAGATAACATGGTCATAAAAGATTTAACATGATTAACTAAAATGGAACTAATTGTTCGAGTAGTTTGAAATTCAGATAACCATAGGTTCTAGAAGATAGAAGCAAGTTCACATTGATATAGAGAGGTGACAACTCGGTTTGAAACATAACATAAAAGAGAGAGTTTGGTGAACTTAATGTTTCTTAGAAAATCAATTAATGAAAAATAAGCGACTAATTCCATTTAATTAAAGCCCTAACCCCTTCAATTGTTTTAATGATTTTATACATTTATTACCATTCCCATCAACCTTCTTGTTAATCATCCCCACTCTCTTCCTAGGCAATCAACTTGTGGGCTTGCTTGCATTGGTGATGGGGGTGTTGTCAGGACAGTGTACCAGCAAATGTGGTTGATAGGGAGTTTTGAGTGTGTCTCACATCTTTTATTAATGGCACCTAAACCTTGTAGTACTGATGCTAGGCACAAACAACTCCTCCATCCATTTTTTTGCTTTCCTAGCACTAGCCAATAGGAAGGGTATTTCTATTGCACATGCCCTCTTGTCATGTCGACCATGCATTTAGTATGGCAATTGTCGAGTATAGGCTGGTCCACTTACCCCTTTTTGGCAGTGCCTAGAGTGGAAGTTTTAATTGGTGTACGTGGGTGAGGGGACATATCTGCATGTGGCAGGCTTGGTCAGCACCTAGCCACTTCAACTAGTGCGCTTCCTCTTATGGGATAGCGCATGGGAAGATGGGACATAGGGGATGCAAGTTAATTGTGTAGGGAATGGGAATCGTGGGTAGTTTTAAGTTAGTATTGTTTTTTGTTAAATTTAGTTTTTTTTATATATCTTGGTGGTAGGAGTTAGTGTTAGTAATAGTTTTAGGCAAGATAGTATTGGGGTATTTTTAGTTGTTAGTTAGTTTGCATGATGAGTTAGTATTAAATTAGTTTAGTTATTTTCTTTTAGTTTGAGTTAAGTTAGTTTTAGATTTAAGTAATCTTAGTTTTAGTGAATAGTGTCTTTTGGTAATTTTATTAATTGCAAGATGTTTTATTATTTGGTTTAAGTTTTAGTTTAAGATATATGTTAGGTAGATTAATTTATTTATGTTGGTAGATATTAGTTATTTCAGTAAGATAATTGTAGTACAAGCTAAATTCATTATTATTTCATGTTAGTAATTTTTGAAATTTTCGTAATTAATGTTAGATGATAGTTCTTTTATTTTTTTATATGTTTAGATAGTATAGTTTGGTATACATGTCGTTTAGCTAGTTAATTTTAAATATTTTTATAATAGTATAATTAAGTGTTCTAGTTAAATTATAACGTTTAATCAATTAAGTTAGTGTAGGTTAATATGTTTTAAGTTAGTAGAAATTTAATGTTAGTTTAGTTGTTATTTGTTTAAAGGTTTCAAATTTTAAAATATATTTAGTAGTTTTAGTTTTAAGTTAGTAAAGTTGTACTAATGAAATTTAGTTTAGTTTTCAATTTATTCAATTTTAGTTATATTATTAACGTTATTGTTATTTTAGAATCAATCTTAAATTTTAAATGTATTTAGTTTTAGTAAGTATAGTTAGTTTTAGTTTAGTTACGATTTATTAAGTATTAAGTATGTAGTTAATTTAGATTTTTGTTAATAAATTAGTGTTAGTATGCTTTATTTGTGTAAAGTTTTTAAAAATCTAAGATAGTTGAATTAGTCAATAGTATTCATTATAAGTGTTTAGACTGCAAAGTAAATTTAGAACTTAGTTTTAAACTAAATAGTAAATTTAATTAATATATTTAAAAGTTTTAGTGTATTTAGTGTTAGCTATGACCTTGTTTTTTTTTAATTAGTTAGATTTGGTGTTAGTGTTAGTTAGTCTTAATTTAAGTAGGTGTTTAAATATTGGTTAAAGGTTAATCTATGTTGTAAATACAAGTTATTTAGTGATGTTAACAATTCTATCAATTTTAATGTTAGATTGGTAGATGGTGATAGTTTGTTTTATTTAATTTATCAAATCATGTATGAATTAACTTTTATTGTAATTGTCCTTAGGAATATTGTACTAGAATTATAGATTAAATAAAATTGTGATTTGAACTATATAAGCTTTAAATAAAGTTTAGTTATGAATGTATTGTCACATTAGTTAGTAAGTTCTTTGGGAAACGGTTTTGGAGAACGTTCAATATATTGTTATTATATTAATGAACAAGTGTCGTTATCAATTTATAACGAGAGTCTAATTTAACGAACTTTTCCTCATGGTTATAAAATCTTGATGACTTGTAGTGAACCTATTCTTGCAATTTGCGAATCAACACTTAAACCGTAGTGAACCTAATTATCATTATTAAATTTTTAAAAAAATTGTGTGTGTGTGTCCTTGATTTTTTTGGGCATGACAACACCCTTCTTCCTTTGGGTCTTAGCTAATCTAAGTCAGTTAATAATGTTGGAAATATAAGATAAGCTAGGTTACTGAGAGGGGAGGGTTGAATCAGTAACCAATAAAACTTAATCTTAATTCACCAATTAATCCTTCACATGTATTATGGTCTAATTACATATTGATGAAGGGTGCTCCCCTTAATACCATAAACCATAACAGAAAACAAAGAAACAACAACAAATGCGAGAATAAAATATGGACTTCTTATTTGCACTGCAAATATGGAATTACAGAATTCACAAGTACAATATGTTAACCAAACTATCACCTAAAGTAGTTCTAGACAATGTTTGGGCCTTTCTTAAATAGGTAATTTTATGTTGCCCGGAAAGGTTCTAGACATTGAAACTTAATACCTAAGGCCAACAGACCCTAACAATACATATAGAGTTGGCCAAATACATATTTGACAATTATTTTAGATATTTCAAGTAGCCCAACTTTGAAAGACCATAACTCGCGAACCGTTGCTCCAATTGGCTATTATAACCACTTTTTGGAAATGCCAGCTCTTGATCTATAGGCCCAAAATTATGCTAGCACCCTTCTATCAAATTTTTGGATCTCATCCAAGCACTCTAAAGCCTCCACTTATGAGCTTGAATATTTTTTTGCAAATTTTTCAACCAAAAATCTATAATAACATCTCTAATACTTATGCTCGAGCAATGAGATTCTTATGTTAGGCTTACAACTCTAAAATGAACCTTACTATAGAAAATGAGAACATTTTGAGCTCATATGAAAAACTTACTAAAAATATCAAGTTTCCATAAATAGTAACCACCCTGTCTACTAGTCATTAAAATGGAAAAGACAGAAAATAAAATATTTTTGGGTGATGCAAGATTGCTCTTACACCCAGGATGCTCCTACATCTGACACTAGGGTAATTTAAGAAGTAACTCCATCACATCTTAGGTGTTTAGAGGAAAACCAAGGCAGTTAACCTCATCCTTTTCTAGCCATGATGAATCCTCTACTGGCCTCCCTTTCCATTTGACTAGATATTCCTCATAAGTTATATTCCTTGTACTTTTGCCAATGCGACTGTCCAGTATCTCCTCAATCTCTTTTGTAGCCAAACTAGCTACTGGAATACTCCACTACGCTTCTACAACTTCATCTCCATCACCTCCTTCATAATATTCTGTCAAATTTGAAATATTAAATATTGGTGAAATGTTCAATTTAGTAGGCAACTCCACTTCATAAGCATTTCTAGAATCATGCTTTTTCACTATCTTGCACATTCCAAACTTCTTCATCTTCATCTTATTATATATACCCATTAGAAAATTCTCCTTTCTCAAATGAACTATGACGTCATCTCCAATTTGAAATTCCTTACCTCCTTTTCACGTATGCCTTATCCTTATACTATGTATTCATCTTTATAATGTGCTTCCTCACATCCTCATGGATGTTCTTCAAATTTTCATCAAATTCTTTTGCTTCAGCTCTACTTATCTCTCCTTTATCCAACTGCCTCAATTCAAAAGCATTTCTAGGACTACTCCTATATACAATTTGGAATGGTGATTTAACAATACTCCTATTGAAAAAATTATTATATGCAAATTCCACCTGTGGTAAAATCATATCCCATCCTTTTGGCTTGTCTCCAACCAAACATCTCAGCAATTTTTCCAAACTACGATTCACAACTTCTATCTATCCATCAATCTGTAGATGATATGATGAATTAAACTTCAAATCTGTTTTCAACTTCTTGTACACTGTACGCCAGAAATACCCAACAAATTTGGTACCTTGATATGAAACTATACTCTTTGGCAGACCATGTAGTCTCACCACTTCTCTCAAAAATAACTCTATTACATGAGCAACATCACTAGTCTTCTTGCAAGGAATAAAATGGATAACCTATCAACCACCACAAAAATAGAATCATGCCCACACTGTGTCCTTGGTAATCTAAGAACAAAATTCATGCTAACATCCTCCCATGACTTCTTTGGTATAGGTAATGGCTAATACAACCCTGCATTTTGCTTCACTCTTTTCGCCATCTAACATACTTTGCAACTTTGTACAAACTTCTTCACATCTTGCTGCAACTATGGCCATTAATAATTCTCAGCAACCAAAGCTATGGTTTTATCTCTGCCAAAATGTACAACCAATACTCCACTATGCTTCTCCTTGATCAGATTCTCTCTCATTTAACTTCTAGGAATGCACAATTGGCTTCCTTTAAACAATAGACTATCCTGGATCTTGAAATCCAACCACTTTGTCTTGTCAAGTCTAATAGGTTCTGTACAAGCCTTCCATGCTTCACCAAAATCAGGATCATCTAGATATAAAGTACTAAGTTCCTTGAACCCAACCACCTCTATCTACATTTCTGTTAGCAAAAGTTGTCTTCTACTTGTATGCACCCTAAAATGGTCACCTAGACTATGGGCCCCCATTATTCAATTTATCAATTTATCAAATTGCTTGAATCAATAGTTTGCAATATTTTACTAAATCAATTTCCTTGATCAAATTCAATTTGTTTTATTTCTAAGGTTGATCATTTTATCCTAAGTCCTATTTAATTAAAAGAACTTGCTCTCTTTTAATTAAATAAAATAAGTCCCCATTTAATTAAAAGAAAACCTCTCTTTTAATTAAATAGTTCATTCACATTTAATTAATTAAGAGAAAAAAACCTCTCTTTTAATTTAATTAAATATTTCCTATTTAATTAAAAGAACTTGCTCTCTTTTAATTAAATAAAATAAGTCCCCGTTAATTTAAAAGAAAACCTCTCTTTTAATTTGATTAAATATTTCCTATTTAATTAAAAGAACTTGCTCCCTTTTAATTAAATAAAATATCCCACTTAAATCTCTTTTTGATGAAAAAGGAGTTAAAACAAATTAAAAATTAAATAAATCATTTATCTACACTTAATATGAGACTTATCTTCATCCTTTCTCCACTTTTTTCTCAACCACTCCACTTTTCTCATTGATGGATCTTTAGTTCACATGGATCATTATTTCTCCACCCTTGATTAAATCTTTTTTTCCTCTCAATCTAGATCGTCCAATCTTCTTTATAAGGGAGAGCCCTCTCCTCATTTTAGACACTCATTATTATGCTATTGTTATGTTGCAGGTTTGGAGAGTGATTTTTGAAAGAGTTTTGAATATTAAAGCTTTTGTGGAGAACTTCTATCTTCTTGTCTAATTCTCTCCTGCATGCATGGCTTCCATCATCATGATCCATACTTTGATTTTCATGTTAGCTTAGATCTTGCATTGATAGATTAGATCTTGCTTTGTTATTTCTTTTCATAGATTAGATTTCATTTCTTACATTGTTTTGCATTATTATCATTTAGATTAGTTTTTTATTTCCATTTGCATGCATATTAGATCATTGAATCTCTTGTTTCGTGGTGTACTTGCATGGGCACAAACTAGGTCAGACTGAGGGCCTCCATTACAAACCCCTGCACCCCATGAATAAGGAGCTATGAGTCACCATTCGAGACCTCATTTTTGAGAAATCTTAAATATAATGACTCATAGAAGTATGCCCACATTTTAGGCATACATTTTTGGCGCCCACCATGGGGCAACTCACCTTTGCTTGCTAGATTTTATGCAGATCTATTTGTAGACTCAAAAAAAAAAAATTCTAGATTTGAAAGATTTGATCATATCTTTCAAACGGCTAGGTATTTTAATCTAAATTTTTTTTTTGCGAGGTTCTAATATATCAGGGAAGCTTCAGTCCAATTTTTAGATTTTTTTGAAATATTTTCGATTTTTTTAAATTTTTCCTTGATTTTTCATAAAAAATCATTTTTGAGAGTAAATTAGCATATTTTTCAGAAAAATTTACATTTTTGGAAATCTCTCTGAATTTTAAATAAAGTTGGTTCTTTGTGTTTCAATTTTAGAGGTCATATCAGGGGTCAATAATTTGAGACTCAAAGAAACCCTAGATTTGAAATATTTGATCATATCTTTTAGCCAGCTAGGTATTTTGATCTAAATTTTTTTTTGTAATCTTTTGATGCATTAGAGAAGCTTCCTTTCAATTTTTAGATTTTTTTGAAATATTTTTTATTTTTTATGATTTTTCCTTAATTTTTCATAAAAAATCATTTTTGAGAGTAAATTAGCATATTTTTCAAAAAAATTTACAGTTTTGGAAAGCTCTCTAAATTTTAAATAAATTTGGTTCTTTTTGTTTCAATTTTAGACTCATATTAGTGGTCAATAATTTGAGACTCAAAGAAACCCTAAATTTGAAAGATTTGATCATATCTTTTAGCCAGCTAAGTATTTTGATCTGAATTTGTTTTTGTAAGCTTTTGATGCATCAAAGAAGCTTTGGTCCAATTTTTAGATTTTTCTAAAATATTTTTGATATTTTATGATTTTTCATTGATTTTTCATGAAAAATTATTTTCGGGAGTAAATTAACATATTTTTCAAAAAAATTTATAGTTTTGGAAAGATATTAGAATTTTAAACAAAGTTGGTTCTTTTTTTTTTGATTTTAGAGGTCATATTAGGGGTCAATAATTCGATTTGCAAAAACTGGTCTGTTTTGACAAAATGACTCCCTAGAGCACAAATTAAAAGATCTTTTCAAAAAATTTACATTTTTGGAAAGCTCTCTGATTTTTGACAGAGGTTACTTTTCTATATTTTGAGTTTTGGATCCGAATTCATATCATGTAGATCCAATCTTTATGACTAGGTCAAAAATCAATTGAAAAAAATGGCATTTAATGAATAGCTTGCATTTAATTTTTACAATGAATCAATGCATGATGTGAGCTTTCATTTAGATTATTTGTTGATTATTATCACTCTTAAAAATCAAATTTTTAGATCTAACTCTAGTTTTGCATGAGTTGACATATATTGCATATCTTGTGTTTGCTTGTGTTGTTTGTTGCTTTGTTCGTCGCGAGCAAGTGATCAAGCGTAAACGAAATGGTACAACAAAGAAAAGACGCGTTGCAAAAATTACCAAGTATTTTGTTTGATCTCTAAAACCTTTAGATTTGGGATTAAAATTAAACCTCTCATGTGTTTGGCTTGAGTGTTTTACATGCTTTCATAAAACACATTTCAATTGATGCTCTTAATGGGAAATGAATGAACATAGATTTGCTTTCATACAAGTTTGTGTAAGTGAATGCTTGTGTTTAAACCTTAAGTAATTCTTGGTTCCAATATCAAATCTCTCATTAAGTGATTGAGGGCATGGATTCATTCCTTGTTTACATAGGGAGTTGAATGCACCACTTTGTGGACTCACTCTATGTTTACTTGGAAAGTTAAATATTCCATTGTTCAACCCTTTCTCATTTGTGAGTAGTATTGATTAGCAATCTTAGATTACTTGTGATTGATGTAGATTGGTATCTTGGGTTATTGGACTTGCTAATCCACCGGCCCCTCATTTCCACCCCGTGGTTGCAAGATCAACGACACATTAAGGGGGAGGGGTCTACAGGAAAGAAGCGTTAATTGCTCCACTAGGCAACCCTTTTGTGCTTTTTGGAACTCACTTTGTTTTCTAAGGTGTGGAATCACTTTGAGTTGGTGTGAAAAGTTAAAAGTTCTACTTTTGGACTCACTTTGAGTTGGTGTAAAGAGTTAAATGTGCCACTTTTGGACTCACTTTGAGTTTGTGTGAAGGGTTAAATGTTCCACTTTTGGACTCACTTCACATTGTCTTGAAGGGTTAAATGTTCCACTTTTGGACTCACTTCACATTATCTGAAAGGGTTAAATGTTCCACTTTTGGACTCACTTCGCATTTACTTGAAGAGTTAATTCCACCTTTAGTGCTCTAAATACTTTTGATAGTGAATTACTTAGTTTTTATTTCTAGGAGGCCTGCTTGGGGATTTCATCACCCCTTGGGACAACCTCAACTCCTGTGTTTCGGTGGAGTATAAATATCGGGAGGTGAATCCAAAGACACCTCTCTTGGGAATTGAGTTTGATATCACTCTTGGCTAAGCCTCAAAGAACTTTATACTTTTGAGAAGTGAAGGAGGAGATTTTGGTTACCGTCTCCCCCCGGCTGTGTGATTTTGAATTCTTCTCATCTATGAATTTGGGCCTCACGTACCTTGCATATATCGAGGATTCCTTTTAGAAAGTCATGTATATCCTTGTAGACAACTTGATAAGGTGTTGTTGTGTTCTAAGTTCCTGCTAAAACATTGTCAAGAACATACACAAGTAGAACCTTTAAGGAGTAGAAATACTAAGTCACTACACTTGTTCATGTGCAAGGTTGCTTTGCCCCTTGCTCATTGTTTGAAGACTGTTTGCTTGAAATCCCTGATTGCTATCTTGTGTGCTTGGTTCATGATAGAGAATATGTTGATACATCTAGTTGGATATTTAAAATGAACAAAATTTGAGTTCTTGAGCTGAGACTTTACGATCGAATAACTTTGTTATCCCATTATTTCTAGTCTCCCTAGGTTGATCCTATTTGGATTAGGCTACTTACCCCATTGTTAGAAGCCTTTTTGCACCTTAGGTTATTGTTCTTTGACCTCTTGAATTAGTAGTCATTGATTTCAGAAGAGACCTTGTTTGGAGTTGGTGAGTTAGAAACCGTCTTTGTTGAGAAAGATATACACTTGGATCCTTTGATATTACACTTGGAGAGTCTTAGTAATCTCTTGTCCATTCACTTTCATAAAAAAAAAATCAATTTTAATTATTTATAATTTGGGTAAATCATCCTCCTGGTCCATATGTGCTAGGGTATTCACCCAAAGTTGTGAGCACCTCTGTGGCAGTGTTGGTTTATGCCTATTGCAAAATTCTATCTTATCACATCTCTTTTGGACAAGTTAGTGCTTTTACTATTCTAGTTTGGTACCAACATTTCTTAGGGTTATCCTATCAATTAGTACCTTTTCTTTCATGCTGGTTACAACAAGATATCAAGTAGATCAAGGAAAGCAACCTCAAGTTGTCTTTAAACAATTACCCTTAGTTCAAACTTGTAGAAGACA
This sequence comes from Cupressus sempervirens, assembly GCA_028749045.1. Classification (NCBI taxonomy): domain Eukaryota; kingdom Viridiplantae; phylum Streptophyta; class Pinopsida; order Cupressales; family Cupressaceae; genus Cupressus; species Cupressus sempervirens. Next base: position 503,351,038 of record CM053789.1, on the reverse strand, counting down.
TAAGGGAAAGGAACCTGTGTCTATTCAATCACCTGAGAGTATTCCAAAAGTTTTGTGTGACCCTAGTAGTGATCTTATTGAGTTTAGTACACCCTTAGCATCACCTCATTTAGCTATGGATATGAGTTTTACAAGAGCGCCATACAAGAAGAATCAAAGTAGTGAGTATAATGTTGACCTTTTGAGTGGTGATCCCACTCATAGAAGTAGACCAACTTCACTTCTTATTGAGGATAGGTATTTGGATGCACATCAAAGGGATGAGAAAGGAAGACATTATGCCTATCAAGAAGAGGAAGCCCAACATGATGATCAAATTGGTGAGCCTTCTAGTGCTCACGTGAATGCAACATTTACTAGTAATCAGTTTAGACAATCAAGACCATGTACACTGCTCATGACACCTCTAGGTTATGCAAGTGGAAGGCTCAAAGCAATTGATCATGAAAGAAAAGCCCTTCTAGAAGAAAAAGCTAAGAAAGAAGAACAATTTCAACTCCTAGAGGAAGATAGGCAAGTTATTATTGAGATGGAAAGAAAATCCTATCAAGAAGAACAAGACTTTTTCAAGACTTCACAACTTGACAATCAATTCAACAATGTGCACATTGGTGGTGGAAACAACTCTCCCCCATCTACCCCTCCCAAGACTCCACAAAGTGGGAGATATTCAAGAACATCTTCACAATCTCCTGCTCCTAGAGGAAGGCAAGCTTCAAGACATGATTATTATAGGAGACCAACATCTCCTAGAGTTTCAAGAAAACCTTCATAACAAGCTCATCATGGTTCACAATATGGAGGTGGTAGCTCCAAATTTGAATATAATTCTGATGATTTCATGGCTATACCACAAGATCCACATTTTCAGCAACGTATGGAAGCATATATGGACCAAAATAGAGATGCATGCTTTCAACGTTTAATCAACAAGGGTGCTAAGGTCCCTTACAACTTTGATGTGGATAAAAAGATTCAAAAGCATGATCCTTCCATGAAAGAAGAAATTTATGAATTGAAGAAACAAATGAAGCAAATATCGGCACCCAAGAGTTCTTTTTCATTTGATTCAATTTGTCCAAATCCTTTTGATAAAAGTGTTGACATGAAAGATTTTCCTAGAAAAGTTGAGATCCCCCAATATGATAAATATGATGGAAATGGGGATCCAAATGATCATGTGCGTCAGTTCTATACTATGAGTTTTGAGTTTCATCATGAGGACTCATATCTTATGAGATTATTTCCAAGGAGTCTTAAGGCTCAAGCCATGGAATGGTTTACCAATATAACTCCTCCTGTTAAGACATTCCCTGAGTTAATTCAAAGATTTGTTCAACACTTTTCATACAATCTTTCACGATTTGTCTCACTATTGGACTTATGTCACACAAAGCAAAATCAAGGAGAACCCTTTGTTACTTTCTTGCAAAGATGGAGACGACAATGCTCTCGTTATTCTAGGACTATTCCTGAGAAAGAAAAGATTGAAATCCTCATTAGTAATATGGTTCCTAAGATGAAGTATGAAGTTAAGAAGATGGTTTTTGAATCCTTTGATACCATGATTGAAGCTGCATTTAGAATTGAGGATGTTTTGAGAGAGCAAAGCATTTTGACAAAAAAGGGAAACAACAACAATAATGGTCATAATAACAACAACAACAAGGATAAAGGAAAGAACATAAATTTGAATAAGAATAAACAAGTGGTCAATGATGGAATTGTGGATTCCTCAAACCCTAAAGACCAAGCTGTTCTCCATTTGGCTAGTGCTAATCAACAAAGTAACAAAACAAGATATCAAGAAAGGTCTAAAGGAGAGAAACGTAACTTTACACAATTAGGTGAGACATATGAAGAGATATTCACAAAGCTCCTTGCATGTGATCTTGTGCACCCTTATGATGCTGCAAAGTTCTACATACATGAAGTTAAGCCATGGTGGTGGGATGAGAAGGCTTATTGCAAGCTTCACAATGGCATTGGACACAATATTGAAAAATGTGGGAGATTCAAGCATATTGTTCAAGATCTAATTGAGAATGGAAAACTTAAAATAGATGGACTATATATGAATGCTAATCACACAACATTCAAAGAGCCTTTTCCCAAGTATGAGAAAGGGGAAGCTTCCCAACCTAAGAATGGTAGGGTTGCAATTATACTTATACAAATGCAAAAAATGTTGTCAATATGCTTGAGGTTGTAGAAGAAAGTGTCAACATGATGGAGGATAAAGATCCCAAAGGTTATAATTTAAATTTGAAATCTCCTACCTTTGGCGAAAAACCTATTTTGGTGCTAAGGGGTGCTCACTCTAGAGAGTCATCTCAAGGTCCCCTTGTCATTACAGGACCCAATCCAAACTAGTCAAGTAAACCTAAGCAAGTGTCTTCCCAAAGTCTCAATGTTGTTAAGCGAAGTCAAGGTTCCCTTGTTATCAAAGGACCTAGTTCAAAACAACCAAGTAAGCCAAAACAAGTGCAATACAAGAATGTTCCTTCAAAACCAGTGGTTAATCCCAAGTCAAATTATAATCTTGTTGATCAATTGCAAAGAACTCCTGCTCAGATTTCAATCTTTGAGCTTTTAGAGTTGTCTTCGAGACACAAGCAGGTCCTTGAGGATGCTTTGCGCATGGCGAACATCCCCAATAATTTAGACGTTGATCAATTCCAGAACATGGTTAATCATATTGCAAGCCCTCATTATCTTTCCTTTTCAGAGGAAGATGATAAATCTTTGAGCCATCCACACAATCTTGCCCTTCATATTGAGGTTATGATACATAGGACCCGTGTTAGGCGTGTGTTGATAGATGGGGGTGTTGGGCTTAATATTTGTTCTTTGAGTCTTTTAAAGACATTGGGTTATTCCGAACATGTTATTGATAGAAAAAAAATATTTCTATCAAAAGCTTATGATGAGGCAGAGAGAAGTTCAAAGGGGTTGGCTGTCCTTCCTGTTAGGATTGGCCCTGTTGAAAAAGATGTTTTATTCCAAATAGTTGATGTTGGACCCCTTGCATACAACATTCTGCTTGGTAGACCATGGATTCATGATATGCAAGCAGTACCATCTACTTATCATCAATGTGTTAAGTTTCCTTACAATGGAACAGAGATATGTATTCTTGGGGATAACATTTTGTCTATCAACTCGATTTTAGCAAGTGCTCATGTTCCTCTTAATAGACAAGCAGATGATTTTAATGCAGTTTTAGCTGATTGCAAGAACAAGTTTAAGTCCATAGACCTTGGCATGGGGGGATATCAACTTAACTCCCTTGTTGCATTACCAGTTTCACCTAGGTCTTATGGTAGACCTTCACAAGAGATGAAACCTTCCTCTTTAGCGATGACATTATTTGACACATTTGTACAGTCATTAGTGCCTATTCAAGATGAGAAAGAAGATGTGGTTGTTAAAGATTGGATTTATAGAGAAGAGAAGTATATGCACAATGAAGATTTCACTTCTTCACCTAATGCTTATGGAAGAGGGTATTCTTTTGTTAAGAAAATGGGTTATCCTAGACATGGTCCTCTTAGTAATAGATTGGATGCTAGAGTTGAACCCCTTGATCATCAACTTTTTGGATGCAAGTCTAAGAAGTTAGTCAGCCTAGGGTATGTTGATCACAGTAAGAATGTTGCTTCTATCCTTGATAAGTCAGATAGTGAAGAAGAACAAGAATACATACCTAATTCAAAAAACCAACAAGATATGTGTGAAGATTGGGTCCCTTCTACTAATCTCCTTTGGGGAGATTTAGATAATCTAGTATCTCATGAGACAGTTGCCAATTTAGAATAAGAAAGTGTGACTCTTGATAGTATTGAAGCTTCCACATCTAGACATCCCAAGTATTCATGGTGTAAGCATCCTAGTCGAGATTTTGAAATAGATTCCAACGAGTATGAATGGGATTCTTTCTCAAAATCTTCCATAGTTGATATGGATGTTGATGTTGTTCATATATATAGTTCTCAACCTAAGTTATTTAATGAGTCACATATAGGACTAGAGGATTTGAACTCACATGTTGCCTTAGTGGACGATTCTTCGCTTTTGAGGATGAATCTTGATTTGGGTAGTTTAGGAAGTTACTTGACAGACCTTGAATCTTCAATCACTAGAGATATCATCCATATTCACAATCTTGAACCTGTCATTGATTTATCCCTTGTTCATCCTGACCTAATTGATTGGTCCCAACGCAATCGAGAACCTAAAATCTTAACATTTCAAAATGACTATGAAATAGCCTGTTATTTGAATGCCATTGAACCTGTATTCTCTTCCACCAGTGAACTAGCTGCTAGTATGATAGGGCCAGATATCAAGTACCTTAGTCACAAAATAAAGAGAAAAGAAAAGAAAAAGAAAAGGAGTTCTGATGGCGAAAACCACTATGTGGCGGTGTTAGAACCAAAAAAAGTAAAAAGAAAGGACGTATCCAAGGGTGAAAACCTCTCTAAGGCACCTAAGGATGAGGTACTTGATTCTCTTCCTAGTTATTTTTAAGAGAGATCTTTAGTACTTATTGAACCAACACAAGCAGTCAATTTGGGTACGGATGAAGCTCCGCAAAGGGTACATTTGGCTTAGTCCTTGTCATCACAAGAAAAAGAAGCCTATACTATGTTCTTACAAGAAAAGAAGATTAATTTTGCATGGACTTATTTTGATATGCCAGGGTTGGACACTAATCTTATTATGCATCACTTATCCATAGCTCTAGGTGTTAAACCAATTAAGAAAAAATTGAGAAAAATGCATCCTCATATAGCTCTCTTAGTCAAGGTAGAATTAGAGAAACTCCTTAGTGCAAAATTCATAAGAGCTATTGAGTATGCTGAATGGATATCAAACATTGTACCAGTTTCAAAACATGACAAAACCATTTGAGTTTGCACGGATTTTAGAGATATTAATAAAGCATGCCCAAAGGATGATTTTCCACTTCCTAATATAGACATGATAGTGGATATGATCGCGGGTTATGAGATTTATTCCTTAATGGATGGTTTTTCTGGATATAATCAAATTAAGATAGCTCCTGAAGACCAAGAAAAGACTACATTTACTTGTGCATGGGGTACCTGTTGTTGGAATGTTATGCCTTTTGGATTAAAAAATGTAGGAGCTACCTATCAACGAGCTATGACAACTATTTTTCATGATATGATGCATAAAAACATGGAAGATTATGTGGATGACACCTTGGCCAAGTCTAAGAAAAGAGATACACACTTAGATGATTTAGAAGTCATTCTAGATCGTATGGAACAATTTCAACTAAGGTTAAATCCTAAAATGTGTGCATTTGGAGTCACCTCTGAAAAATTACTAGGATTCATTATTTCAGCAAAAGGGATAGAGGTGGACCCTGAAAAAGTTCAGGCAATTGTGGATATGCCACCTCCTAAAAACATTAGTCAAATGAGAAGTCTTCAATCTATAAGGAGGTTTATTTCACAATTGGCAGATAGAGCTCAACATTTCAACAAGAACTTACATAAAGGAGTCAAATGTGTATGGAATGATGAATGTCAACAAAGCATGGACTAGATCAAGAAATACTTGGTAAATCCTCCTATTTTAATGCCTCCTATCCTAGGAAAACCACTTATCCTATATGTTTCAGCAACAAAATCTTCCTTGGGGGCATTATTAGCTCAACTTGATGAACATGGGAAAGAAAGAACAATATGCTACATTAGCCATACTCTTGTTTCATATGAGGTTAATTACACCAGTATTGAGAAAGCTTGCCTCGCAGTTGTGTTTGCTTCCCAAAAGTTGCGACGTTATATGCTTGCACACACTATACACCTCATAGCAAAAATAGATCCACTCAATTACTTACTATGTAAGGCTGCCCTCATAGGTAGACTTGCTAAATGGATGATGATTCTTTCAAAGTTTGACATAGAGTACATTGAGCGTAAAGAAATCAAAGGACAAGTTATAGCAGATCAATTGGTTGATTTCCCACTACAAGATGATGCACCTATTCAAGTTGATTTCCCAAATGAGCACCTCATGTATATGACTGAAAGAACATGGAAGATGTTCTTTGATGGGTCCTTTATGCAAAGTGGTTCAGGAGCTGGTGTGTTGTTTGTTTCTCCTCATGGGTACACAATTCCTAAATCTTACAAGCTATTATTTCCATGTACAAACAATATTGCTGAATATGAAGCTTTAACAAATGGACTTAAAATGGCCATAGAATGGAGAATTACAGAGTTACACATCTATGGAGATTCACAGTTGATAATCAACCAAGTCAATGATGATTGTCTAACAAAAATGATAAATTGGTACCTTACAAGAAAATGGTTGATTCCTTGAGACTCTACTTCACATTCGTCTCATTTCAACAAATCCCTCGAACAAAAAATAAGGCAGCTGATGCTATGGCTACACTTGCTTCACTTCTTCAATTAGAGCAACATGAATCAAGATTTGAATTCCCGGTGGAAGAGCTACATCACCCTATCTATGATTCCCAAGAAAGTCATGTTATATGTACCCTTGTTGGTCATGAGTCATCTCATTATGGCACCATTTACTCATAAATTCATGATGGAATTATACCTAAAACCTTTAACCGATCTAAACGTAGAAACCTTATTTGAAATGCCTCTCATCATTCCCTTATCTCTGGTGATTTGTATAGGAAGGGTCTAGATGGAACACTTCTTAGATGCTTAGAAAAGGATGGATCTAATAAAGCGTTAGTTGACATCCATGAGGGTATCTGTGGGGGACATTCTAATGGTCTTGCCATGGCTCAAAGATTTCTTAGGGTAGGATATTATTGGCCCACAATGCAGATTGATGCAGTAGCTTTTGCAAAGTCATGTGAAAAATGTCAAAAACATGGTAACCTGATACATACTCCAAGTAGGGAGCTCATTCCTTCTATTTCTCATTGGTCATTTCAGCGTTAGGCCTTTGATCTTGTTGGGCAAATTCATCCCAACTCATCATCTGGACACAAGTTTATTATCACTGCCACTAATTATTTCACTAAATGGGTAGAAGTTGTCCCACTTTTTGTTGCCTTAGGTACGACCGTTTCTCTATTTATTTTGAATCATATTATCTATAGATATGGAGTGCCTTCTAAGATTATCACTGACAATGGAGGCCAGTTTAAAAATAAGGACCTTAAGCAACTCTGTAAGAAGTTCAAGATAAAACAACATTGGTCCTCTATTTATTTCCCACAAGGGAATGGTCAAGCAGAAGCATCAAACAAAACCATTCTTAAAATCTTGCACAAAACAGTTAATAAGAATGGTAGAGATTGGCATTTACAAATAAATCTAGCTTTGTGGGCCTATAGAACGAGTATTCACACTCCTACTAGGGCTACTCCTTTTGCTCTTACATATGGTGCTGAAGCAATGTTACCTTTAGAGGTTGAGATTCCTTCACTTAGAGTTTCTCTCAAAGGTCTAGTTACAGATGAAGACTACCGTGCCATGAGACTTCAAGAGTTAGAACTTCTAGATGAGAAACGACAAGCATCATTTGACCATATGAGAGTCTATCAAAAGCGTATGTCAAAAGCATTTAACAAAAAGGTTCACCCTAGAGAGTTCCAAGTGGGAGATCTTGTCCTATGTGTGAATCATAAGAATCAACAGAATAGAGATCAAAAGGGTAAGTTTGAACCTAATTGGCTTGGACCTTACATTATCACAAAGCTTTTGGTTCTGGTGCTTATTTACTATCTACGACAGAGGGAGAGCAGCTCCCTAATTCTATAAATGTCTTGCACTTGAAGAAGTTCTATCCATAATGCCCATTTTGTCTAGGGGCATCTTTGTATATATTTATTGATCCTGAAAAAAAAAAAAAAAATTGATATATTTCAAAAATCCAAAAAAATGATATATTGTTAAAAAGTCTAAAAATTGAAAAATGTCCTGAAAAAAATGATCTTCTTAGTGACAACCTAGCAATAGGCACTTTGATGTATCACCAAAAAAAAATCATATATTCCAAAAATACGAAAAAAAATTTAGAAACAAAAAAAAATTAAAAAAGTGCCTTGGTGAAAACCTGGAAACAGGCACCTTGGTAGCAAAAATAGAAAAAAATTATAAAAAGTCCTGGAAAAAAAAAAGAAAAAAAAAAAGATAACCCAAGTGGTGAAAACCTAGAAACGGGCGCTACTTGAGGCCTTTGCACCCCTATTTCTTAGTGCATGTCCTCGACACTTAGCCTTTCTCCATCATGCCTTGTCCTTGTTGCCTTGGTTTGGAATTGGTCTTTGTCTAGGGGGCATAACTATGTTGGCTTTGGTCTCTTGGATGTGTTAGTCTTTAGGACACCTTGCAAACGGTGTTTTTCAACACCACCCCAATTGTATTTTTCAATACAACCTTTGACATCGACTATTTTTCAACACTTATTGGTTTGGTCTTACCCAGTATCATCATGCGATCTTCCCTTCCTGCAAGCATTTGATCCTTATCCTCAAAACTTAGTATCAGTTAACACACCTAAATTTTTAAACGCAAAACTCAATGCTTGACTTATGTCATGATATTTTCTTTGTGTGCTGACTATTATTGATTTTTGTTGAGTGTCCTTGTCTAATAAGTCTCTCCATGATGCATCGCTAGAGGACTTGGGGCATGGGACATGTTTTTATTTATTTTTTTCTTGTGGGCGTGGTCTTGAAACTCTAGAGTGTCTCTTGTTGTCCCCTTGAAACGCTTAGGAGATTTGAGGCATCATCCTTGATTGTTTTTGCACAACCATTCTTATGGTCATCTTGGCATCTATGCCTTGATGCGAGCATGGTTTTGCTACATTAAATTGGGTAAGCTAACATCGAAGTCATCTTGACCTTTATGTCTTTGATGCTTATGTTAGAATCTTTCCACATTCCAATCCGATATAAATTACATTCATATCTTCATAGTTGCACTTGTGACTAGCGATGATTGTGTGATTTTCGATGTCCATTAATAATGGCCCAATGATGAAAATAAGTTCTTTTACATTTTTTAATGAATGATGAACACAAAAAATCCTATGTTATAGTTGCTCTTTTGCAAGTACACCTTTGCATTTTCATGTAGCTTGCATTATTAGACTTCATGTTAGTTTGCATTTTTAGGTTGCATTATGAGTTTGAGAGGGTTCTCCCTTCATCTTTATTGTGGACTTTTAATCAACCATGGTCATGTTTTGATCTTCATTTCCTTATCTTCTTTCATGATCTCAATCAAAATTTCTATCTTAAATAGTTGATTGATTTTGGGGCATTTTCTTTTCTTCTTTCCATATCTTCCAAACCTCTATCTTCCATTTTCTTTTTCCCCACTTTTTTTCTTCTAAATCACCTTTGGGGCATAATATTTCATGCTTGATGATCTACCTTGGTTCTATGATTCTTATATCTTTCATCTTACATCAAGAACCTTATCTTTTGTTTGATTTGATCAAAATTAGCATTTTGCTGTTTCTCCTCTATCTCATTTCAATTTCAATCACGAGGGGGCAATTTTTATCAAATTCAATCTTTGATTCAGTTTTATCAATTTTATCCTTGACTTTTTCAAGTCAAAATTTATTTGTATTCTTTGTCCTGTTGTGTTCCCGATTCAACCACACATCTGGGTTGTTTTGTGATCCCAAATTGACCTCACACTTCAATTTCTTTCTTTGACTACATGTGTTCCCAAATTGATCACACATTAGTCAAAGAGGGGCAAAAGTCTAACCTAGTTTGTGCCCATGCAAGTACACCATGAAACAAGAGATTCAATGATCTAATATGCATGCAAATGGAAATGAAAGACTAATCTAAATGATAACAATGCAAAACAATGTAAGAAATAAAATCTAATCTATGAAAAGAAATAACAATGTAGATCTAATCTATGAAAGAAAGATCTAATCTATCAATGCAAGATCTAAACTAACATGAAAATCAAAGTATGGATCATGATGATGGAAGCCATGCATGGAAGAGAGAATGAGACAATAAGATAGAAGTTCTCCACAAAAGCTTTAATATTCAAAACTCCTTCTTCAAAAATCACCTCTATCTACATTTCTGTCAGCAAAAGTTGTCTTCTACTAAGATCATCTACAACTCTATTAGACTTTCCACTCCTGTGTTTCAAAAAAAAAGTATAACTCTACAAAAACTCAACCCACTTCAAATGCCTTTGGTTTAATCTTCCTTGACTATTCAAATATTGCAAATCTTGATGATCAATATACAAAACAAAATCTTTAGGAAGAAGATAATGTCTCCACTTCTTCAATGCTTGAACTATAACATAGAATTCTTGATCATAAATAGAATATTTTCTCTTTGCATCATTCAATTTCTCATAAGCAACAGGTCTACCTTCTTGACTCAAAATAGCTCCTATTGCAGTACCACTAGCATCATATTCTACTTGAAGCACCTTGTTAAAATCAGGAAGTGCTAAAACAGGTTGCTTAGTAACTTTCTATTTCAATAAATTAAAACTATTATCTTCACCTACAATCCACTTAAACTCTTCCCTATCCCCTCTCATTGTTTCAATAAAGGGTCCACAAATACTGCTAAAACCTCTTATGAACTTTCTATAAAATCTAGCCAGCCCATGAAAAGATCTTACCTCTATTGTACTCCTTGGAGTAGGCCATTCAAGGATAGCCTTCACTTTTTCTGGGTCCATGTTCAGACCTTCTATTGAGACTACAAATCCCAAGTACACCAACTCCTTCTTTAGAAAACTACACTTCTTCAAGTTTATCAACAACTTTTCTTCCTTCAACTTATCAAACACCTTGCGAATATGAATCAAATGCTTCTCTAATGTCTTACTAAAGATTAATATATCATATAGGTAAACAATGACAAACTTACCCGGAAACTCCTTCAGTACCTCATTCATGGGCCTCATGAAAGTGCTTGGTGCATTGGTCAACCCAAAAGGCATGACTAACCACTTGTACAAACCTTCTTTTGTCTTGAAAGTAGTCTTCCACTCATCACCTTCTTTGATACAAATCTAATGGTACCCACTCTTTAGATCATCTTTGTGAAATACTCAGCTCCACTCAAACAATCCATAATATCATCCATCCTTGGCAATGGAAATCTATACTTGATTGTAATCTTGTTGGTAGCATGAGAATCTATGCACATCCTCCATTCTCCATTCTTCTTTGGTGCTAATACTACCAGTACAACACATGGACTCATACTCTCTCGAATTAACCCCTTCTACAATAACTCATGAACTTTACTATTCAAATCTTCACTTTCTACTGGTGTCATTATGTGTGTTGCCTTGTTTGGAAAACTGGCTCTTGGAACCAAATCCATTTGGTAACCGATATTCCTAATTGGGGGCAATCCATTAGGTACATTATCTGATACAATATTAGAAAACTCTCCAACATATCTACAACTTCTACAAGTAAATCCTCTACTTCTTCTTTACTATCTTTTGGAATTATAACAAAGCACACATGCTCATGCTTCATACCTTTGAGAAACTCTTTTCCATCAACAAAACATATTCTGGCAGCACCACATACCTTTTCTTCTTTCTCCTTCAATGGCTTCAACTTATGTTTCACTCCATCTTTGGTTAGAGTGTAGTAATATGTTTGCCCATCATGTGCAACATGCCTGTCAAACTACCACAACCTACCTAGAAACATATGACATATGTCCATAGGTATGATATCACTAAGCACTACTCATTGACCATGACCTTGTGGTCATCTTGCTCCCAAGCAATATGGTATGGATGCGGATGTTTCTGTCTCTTCAGCTTCAACTTGGTGACCATCATTTTTGACACTAGATTATTAGTACTTCCACCATCAATGATCACATCACAACACTTATCTTCACATTTACACATTGCATGAAACAATCTCCTTCTTTGATTAGGTTCATTCTCACCACTTAGCAGAACTCTTTTGTTAACTAGGACTTCTCCTCTTTCAACATCTTCAAAATGTGATGATCTGGCATCTTCATCAACATTGCAACTCTAGCCTAGACTTCTATTCTTTGATCTATCCTTCCTTGGCATTGGGAACATTCAAATGCTCTATGGCCTTCTTCTCTACAACGAAAATATTTTCCATGAAAGCCTCCTCTTCCAGATCCTTGTCCTCTTCCTCTTCCTCTTTGATCTCTATTGTTCTGATCATGGAAATGATTATAATTGTTTGCCCTCTAGTTCTAACTACTACTTCCACCCTCATCCTTATTATTTTGATCATCATTATGGACACCATAAGATCATCCACCAAATCTTCCACCATGACCTCTTCCACTATTCTTGTTGTCAAATTTCTTACTCAATTTCTCCTCAACTCTTAGGGCAAACTGGTATGCCTTCTCAATACAGTTCATTTAAACCAAACTCAACTCGTCCTAAATGCTTTCCCTTAACCCATTAAGATAATAGGTAACTTTCTCCTTTTTGGCTTCTACATGGCTAGTTCTAATGAGAACGTGGTAGAACTCTTCGGTATACTCTTGAACAAATTTTCTCGCTTACTTCAATCCTTGCATTTTTTTCAACAAATCAAGCTCATAATCCTTGGGAATGAATTGTCACTTTAGTTTAGCTATCATTCGATCCCATCTGGTGATTTTGTCCTTTCCCTTTCTATTTCACTCCAACTAAACCTCCTACCACCATATTCTTGTATGTCCCTTTAGTTTCTCCTTGACAAACTTGACCCTATCAAGATTGTCAATATCTTCATACTCAAAGAACTCCTCTGGTTCATTGATCCAATTGATTAGCTCCTCTGGGTTAAGATTTCTCAAAAATGTGGGAACTTCAAACTTAGGTCTTTTTTCAATCTTGTAGATGGCCCTAAAAAGCCTCTCTTCCTCTGGGTTTAGAACTGCCTTTGCTTCAACATATTCTTCTACTTCATCCACATCCTTACTTTCATCTCTTATAGGAAGACTTATTCCTGTGTGCATTTGTTCTTCTAATGTTTGCATTTGTCGTTGGAGGGCTAAAAAATCCTTAGGTGTAACACCTACAACTCTTCCACCATGCTCTCTTCCTGGAGGCATTTTCATGCTTCTACTAAAACCCTACTGCAAACTACCTCATAATCAAAGATCTATTTACACACATAGCCCAAACCATGGTCTTGGTGCAAACTATCTCATAGTCAATGATTTGTCCACGCACCCAACAACTCTAGCTCTGATACCACTTGATGAAGGGTGCTCCCCTTAATACCATAAACTATAACAGAAAACAAAGAAACAATAGAAAATGTGAGAACAAAATATTGACTTCTTATTTGCACCACAAATGCAAAATTACAAAATTCACAAGTACAATATGCTAACTCACATGGGTGCCTTCATTACAATAATTTGCAAGACAAGCTGTGAACTATCACCTAGAGCTATTCTAGACAATGTCCAAGCCTTTCTTAAATAGGCAATGTTATGCTACCCAAGAAGGTTCTAGACATTGAAACTTAATACCTAGGGCTAACAAACCTTAACAATATATATAGAGTCAGCCAAATACATCTTTGATAATTATTTTAGATATTTGGGTAGCGCAACTTTGAAAGGCCATAACTCATGAATCATTGCTATGATTGGTTATTATAACCACCTTTTAGAAATGCCAACTCATGATCTATAGTCTTAGAACCTTGTTAGTGTCCTTCCATCAATTTTTCATACCTCATCTAGGCACTCTAAGGCCTCCAACAGTGAGCCTGAAGATTTTTCTGTAAATTTTTCCACCAAAAATCTACAATAACTTCTCTGATACTTATGCTTGAGCAATGAGATTCTTATGGTAGGCTTACAACTCTAAAATGAACCTTCCTATAGAAAATGATAACAATTCTAAGTTCATATGACAAACTCACTAAAAATAGCAAGTTCCCATAAATAGTAACCACCCTGTCTACTAGTCCTTCTTAAAATGGAAAAGACTGAAAATAAAATATTTTTGGGTGATGCAAGATTTCTCTTATACCCATGATGCTCATGCATCACATACATGAAAAACTAAAAGTATTAAAACATTCGTAACACTTTGACACACAATATAGTAACCCAAAAACCTTCCAAATAGAAAGTAAGACTAGGGTGGGGATGATACCCACAAGCTTTAGTACTGTAATGTAAAGTTTTCCTATTAAGGCTTACAATGATCACTTCTGATAATCTACATTAGGAGAAATAAGGACTTCTTGGTCCACCTTGCAAAAAGATTTATAAACATACAATGAAATATGCACTTGATAAAGTGATTTACAAAAGACTATTAAGTCTACCTTGTGAGAGGATTTAACTATTCCACCTGTTAGAATGAACCAGTGGTTGAGCTCTAATCTACAACTTTGATTCACTAAATGAGATTCCTTTGGAGTGTAATGTTCACCTTGCTATGATGGATAAATCTTTGTTGCTCCTTATACTACTTGTAGCCTTCTTACTTCTCACTCTCTACTCTTAGTGTGTCTTCCATTTTTTTAATTTCATTAATATCTTTGGATGTGATACAATACATTACATATATACCAATATAGTTTACAATTCATCAAAGTTAGCTACAATACAAGTTTCACCAAAATACACAAAGTCAGCCCAATTGTAGGTACTTAGGTTCTGAAGACAAACTCGATGAGGTTCTAACACTTGACAACCATTGTCAACACTCAACATTGTCATACACTTGGTAGACATAGAATCCTGACTCATACTAATCACTTCCAAGTAGTTTAAACTTACTCTACAAAGATGACTTAGTGAACACTACAAAACTCAACATATAAATGGAATCACTTGGTTGACACTGCATAGCTTGGTCAACACTAGATTCACATTGTTGAAGCTATGGACTCGGTAAGCATTAGAAAACTTGGTTTGCACTTGGAGACTTGGTAAATACTATGAAACTTAGTTTACACTAATAATCACCAACTTGGTAGATACTGCTCGGTGTGAGTTGAATATTGTTCCTGGAACTTGATAGCAACTGTAGAACTTGGTATAGCCTTAATTACTTGGTTAACACTAAAAATTGTACTATAAGCTTGGTAGCTACTAACCATCTAATTAAGTGTGTGTGTCACTAATGAACAAACTTGACTATAATGTCAACAATCTCCCCCTTTGGCATTAGTGAAAAAAAAAACTTATCAATCAAAACTAAACTCAAAAGTTCAAAAATAATCTTTAGTCTCCATCCTGTGTCTTCAACTCGGTAACATACTTTGTTTTTGAGATTTTTCAAAATTGTTTTTGCAAGAGATGTTTATCTAAATATATGTACACATATATGTATAATATTATGATGCTCCCCATACATATATATTCAATATGCTTTAAATACATTATATGCATCTTCTCATCTTCTCCCCTTTTATTGCAATATCACATATTCTCCCCCTTTTTGACATAAATGCCAAAGGTGTATGCTATATAGTTATTCCAAAATATGACAAGAAGTCAGAATGTACTTTTAAAATTAGTGTCATTGTCTTGTCCCCATTTTCTCTCAATACCTTACTTGCATGCAATGCAATTTGAACTTCTACTAATAATTCCATCATGTGATCGGCAATGGAGAAGTTGTTATCATGGATGAGAGTATTGGCATGTGCAATGTGTTTCTACAATGCATCCATGTTTGGAAGAATCATGCCTTGTATATCTATAATTGTAGCTTATCTTGGCTTCTTCCCTTAGTAAATTCTACTTTCATATTAGTCAAAAATATGATCTTTGTGTAATGAGCAAAACTGTAGCTTGGGTCAAGTGACAGCTGGTGTGCACTTGCCTTTAGATCTTCATATATCTTGGAGAGTTTATCTTTGATTTCCTACATAAAGATAGATGTATCACATAGTTTACCAAATAGAGAAGTGAATTTGTTGGCTGAGGTCTCCAATGAGCTAAGAATAGTAGACAAGTCTACTTGATATATTGCAATCTTTTGTGCAACTAGCTCCAATACTTTGTTTTCAAATTTCTTCTCTGCTCTTTGCAACAACTTTTATTGCCCATTCAAATCTTCAATAAATTTATGAACTACTTTTGCTAATTGAGCCAAAATAGGTTGAGAGGTATCAACCTCAGTGCTGAGTGCATCTACAAGAATGTTCTTTGCATCTTCTAGCACTTGATTTTCTCTATTTCTCTCCTCTCTAAGCCTCTATTGCTTAGCTTTCTTCTGCAAAAGCTCACCTACTATATGCACTTGATCAGGATTTAGAGTAGAGATATCCCAATCCGGGATAACTATATCCTCATCAAAATCGATGTCTTCTTCCTTATATTTTCCTTTGCTAGAAACTTTAGTACTTGGTTGAAGCTTGCTCTCAACTATCTTTGTACTAATTATTTTCATACTTGGAATAGTAACTAATGAAAGATGTTCCCCTCAATTCTATAAACACATAAAAGAAACAAAGAATCAACAGCAAATGCGAGAACAAAATATGGAAATGTTATTTGCACCGCAATTGCAAAATTATAGAAATCGTAAGTACAATATGCTAACCCACATGGGTGCCTTCATTACAATAATTTGCAAGACAAGATGCAAACTATCACCTAGAGTTGTTCTATATAATGTTTAGGCCTTTCTTAAATAAGCAATTTTATGCCACTCAGGAAGGTTCTAGAAATTGAAACTTAATACCTAGGGCTGACAGATCCTAAAAATACATATAGAGTCGGCAAAATACATCTTTGACAATTATTTTAGATATTTTGGGTAGCCCAACTTTGAAAGGCCATAACTCATGAACCATTTCTCTTATTAGCTATTATAACCACTTTTTAGAAATATCAGCTCCTAATCTACAGGTTCTAAATCACACTAGTGCCCTTCTGCCGAGTTTTTGGACCTCATCCGAGCACTCTAAGGCCTCCAACAGTGAGCATGAAGATGTTTCTCCAAATATTTCCACCAAAAATCTACAATAACTTCTCCGATACTTAAGCTAGAGCAATGAGATTTTTATGGTAGGTTTATAACTCTAAATAATTTTCATGTAGAAAATGAGAATATTTCGAGCTCGTATGAAAAAATTACAAAGAAAGTTCCCATAAATATTAACCACCCTATCTACTATTCCTTATTAAAATAGAAAAGATGGATTTTTTTTTTTTTTGGGTGATGCAAGATTGCTCTTACACCTAGGATTCTCCTGCATCAGACACCTAGGGTAATTTGAGAAGTGACCCTGTCACATCTTAGGTGTTCAGAGGAAAACCAAGATAGTTAACCTCCTTCCTTGCTAGCCATGATGAATCCTCTACTAGCATCCCTTTCCATTTGACTAGGTATTCCTCACAAGTTATGTTCCTTGTACTTTTTGCAACATGACTATCTAGTATCTCTTCAATCTCCTTTGTAGCCAAACTAGTTGCTAGAATATTGCACTATGCTTCTACAACTTCATCTCCATCACCTCCTTCATAATACTCTGTCAAATCTAAAATATTAAATACTAGTGAAATATTCAATTTAGTAGGAAACTCCACTTCATAAGCATTTCCAGAATCATGCCTTTTCACTATTTTACATGGTCCAAACTTTTTCATCTTTAGCTTATTCTATGTACTCACTAAAAAATGCTCCTTTATCAAATGAACCATGAGTTCATCTCCAATCTAAAATTAATTATACCTCATTTTCACATCTGCCTTAGCTTTATACTATGTATTCATCTTTATGATGTGCTTCCTCACCTCCTCATGGATGTTCTTCAAATGTTTAGCAAGTTCTTCTACTTCAACACTACTTATCTCTCCTTTATCCAACTGCCTCAATTCATAAGCATTTCTAAGACTACTCCCATATATAGTTTGGAATGGTGATTTACCAATACTCTTATTGACAAAATTATTGTATGCAAAGTTTTCCTGTGGTAAAATTATATCCCATCCTTTTGGCTTGTCTCCAACCAAACATCTCGGCAAGTTTCCCAAACTATGATTTACAACTTCTATCTATCCGTTAGTCTGTGGATGATGTGATGAACTAAACTTCAAATATGTCTTCAACTTCTTCCACAATGTACACCATAAATACTGAACAAATTTGGTATCACGATCAGAAGCTATACTCTTTGGAAGACCATGTAGTCTCACCACTTCTCTAAAAAACAACTCTACTACATGAACAATGTCACTAGTCTTCTTGCAAGGAATAAAATTTGCCATCTTTGAAAACTTGTCAACCACCACAAATATAGAATCATGCCCACATTGTGTCCTTGGTAATCCAAGAACAAAATCCATACTGATTCCCATGACTTCTCTGGTACAAGTAATGGCTAATACAACCCTATATTCTGCTTCACTCCTTTCGCCATTTGACATACTTTGCAACTCTGTACAAACTTCTTCACATCTTGTTGCAACTGTGACCGATAATAATTCTTAGCAACCAAAGTGATGATCTTATAGACCCTAAAAAAGGGAAGGTTCTAGATATTGAAACTTAATATCTAGGGCTAACAGACCTTAACAATACATATAGAGTCACCAAATACATCTTTGCCAATTATTTTAGATATTTCACGTAGCCCAACTTTGAAAGGCCATAACTAACAAATTGTTTCTCTAATTGGTTATTATAATCACTTTTTGAAAATTCTAGCTCGTGATCTATAGGTTTGGTACTGTGCTAGTACTCTTTTGTCATGTTTTTGGATCTCATCCAAGCACTCTAAGGCCTCCAATAGTGAGCTTGAAGATTTTTCTGCAAATATTTCCACCAAAAATCTGCAATACTTAAGCTGGAGCAATGAAATTTGTAAGGTAGTCTTATAACTCTAAAATGAACCTTCATGTAGAAAATGAGAACATTCCAAGCTTGTATAACAAGCTACTAAAAATAGCAAGTTCTCATAAATAGTAACCACCTTGTCTACTAGTCCTTATTAAAATAGAAAATACCAAAAAGAAAATATTTTTGGTGATGCAAGATTGCTTTTACACCTAGGTCGCTCCTACATCAGTAATAATGGTGGAAATGGAAGGACTAGTAACAAAAGTAGATATTGCACTAATTGAAGAAATACCTTGCTCTTGAGTAACCAAAATTGATGATGGAGGAAGCATTGATTTCTTGGTAGATGAAGTGTTGATCACTTCAATCAATAAAGTACTGAGTTGAATAGGTGCAAAGATTGGTTGAGTGCTTCGATTTGTAGTATTTGTCACAACTAACTTGGTAGTATCTTTCTTTGAGCTTGATTGCTTTAAAGCTTTTCTCAGAGAGTGAGGTAGTGAGGCCATAATTGCTGCTACAATTTTTTTAGGGTTTGTTTCCTCAATGCTCTGAATCTCAGGGAGAGTCTCCTCGGTGGCTTCCTATTCTTGTTCCTCATTATCATTATCATTATTTGTTTCTTTTTCATCATCATTGTCTTTTTCTTCCTTGTCATCTTCATCATCATCTATATCACTGGCATGAACAACAAATCACTTTTCTGATGAAGATTGTAGATATTCTTCCATGTATTAGTGGCATTCCTCACCACATGTTCAATTTCATTAACCAATATCAAGTAGGTGTTAAATTTTAAAGTGAGTTTTATTTCAATCTACTTCATGGATTATTTTGCTTCTTTGTCATTACAACTCAGTATGAGTTGCTTCCAACTCTACTCATATATATCCTTTGCAATTTGTTTGGCATGTTCCCATCTTGGCTTGATTCTTTCTATCAGTTCATTAGAAATTGTTGTACAAGTTGGTCAGGTGAATATTTCTATTTACCTAGTTTAGACATAACCATGTCTTCAACTTGCTTCTTGTCATTTGCATTTTTGGTCTCATATCTTAATGATTTAAAATTTTCCATGCTAGCTCCAGAATCAATCTCTTTCAGTTTCTCTTGAAATGTAGGTGGAGGTTGTTTGAAAATAACATCTTCTACTTCTTCACCCAATTTCAATTTCTTTCTAGATATTCTTCTTGTAAATACCGCAGTAGATGACTTGGTAGGTTTGGTTATGATAATGTTACCTTTCTTCTTGACTCTCTTCTTGACTGGCTCTTCTTCTTCTTAGTTTGTTTCATCTGCCTTATCTTCTACATCTTCTTCTATTACATCATCTCCTTTACCTTCTATCAATAGGAGAGTAGAACTAGTTTGTCTCAATTTTGCTATCCTCTTCTTCTTTTTTCTGATAGCGAGAGGAAGTTTTATCTCTAGTTCAATTATGGCTTTGGCTTCATTATATGTACCAAAATATGTGGCCTTGGGATCCACAAGTTCATTCAACAATGCCTTAATGATATCCCTGGTGTCATCAATATTAACCTCATAGCTTGGAGGCTTAACCTATACCACTCTAGGTTTGACTGCTTGTATGTACACTTTGTCACAATCTACCATAAAAAAAATATCATCCTTGTAATCTTCTATAGTTTCTTTGGAATTATGAATCTATTATTCATCTTTTCTTTGAATGAATCAAAATGATTGTCCATGATATTGACATAATTTTCACCCATTTCTGCTATATGCTCATTGATTTGATATAGTATAGGCACATCTTTTCTTCATACAACTGTACCTTTTGAAGGGAAAAACTCTTGTACAAAGAAGAATAAATAAGTTAAAAGTGAACCAAACTTACATGCATTATTCTTTGATGTTCTGATGCTTTCCATGCTTTTGTTGAATTGGTTCAACATAAACTCGACAAGGTCAAAGGACATGTTGTTCTTCACCACCTTGAAAGCAAGATCTAGTGCCTTACATGATATGCTATTGAGACAACTAAAGATATATATTTTGTGTTTAATTATATGAATTCTAAACTTTAGCTCCATGTCAACTACACAACTGATCTTCATACCTCTTCCATCCCATTTGCTACATGTTTTTATTCCAGTTCTACCCAACTTAGGGTTTTAGTAGTTTTTTCCTTGGCTAATATTGGGAGCCCCATGATTTGATGAATCATTTTCTTTGTTATAAGAATAGGTTGCTCCAACCATAGTTTCCCATTGTGTACATGGCTAAGGATAAACCTTATCCATTTTATCTGAAATTCTTGGAGCATGTGGGTTAAACCCTTGGTTTCCAAGTATTGATACTCGAGTTTTAATGCACTATTCACACACAACTTTTCTGAAGTTTCATCCATTTCTAGGGTTCCTACATCTTGAATTGAATAACAAAAGTGTGAGTGAATATCATTAACTAGTAATACCTTAGGTGGAATCTATGACTAAGCTCCAATAGGATCCAATGTTTCCACAATTACTGGACTCAATTTGAAGTCAGGTGCTTTCCACTCAACTCCTTGAACTAACATCTCAAATCCTTTCTTAGTTTTGTTTCTAGAGGATGCTATTGCTCGATAAGGTTTATGAAAAACTTCAACAACAATTCACACAGATTGCTTGGATGCATAGAAATTGCTATTCGCATAAGCTCTTGAAAGTTAACAATGACAAATGAATTTGATTTCACCCCTTTTAAGAAATTCCACTTTCCAATTGCCATAAATGCTTGGTATGTTTGTTTGCTTGATGACTGACTATCTTACACTTAGTTTGAATTAATTTCTTGGCAGAGCCATTCATGACTTGGTGTCCACACAATGACTTAGTTACTCACGAGCAACTTGACCTAGCTCAGTAAGGTCTAGAATTTCCTTAGACACTTTGTGATCCCTTTACATCTTGAATGCTGATATGGATCTTTCCTTTTTGCTAACTAGAACTGATGTAATATGTCTGCTTTAGAATCTTTGTTCCAATTATCCTTGTGGGAGATCAAGTAGAAATGCTTGAGTGACTGAATTCTTAAGTGACCTATGCTTCATTGCTCAGACTTGCATTCTCAAAAGATTTCAGAATCCACTACTATCTCATCTATTTTTTGATGTTATCATCCTTGTCTTTCTTTTCATCTTCAATTCTTCCAGTGTTCATGTACTATTCTTGGTGAAGTTTCAAAGTTTTGTACAAATGAAACATCTTCTAGTGGTGTCTCTTGTCCTCATGTGATGTTTTACACAATTTATTCCAATGTGTCCAAATTCTCCACAGTAATGAAATTTGCACCAAGTGTTGTAGTCCCAACCAAATATAGCTTTTACAATCTATTTTGTTGGGTTCAAATTCTTAGTTTTGATTTTAGAAGATTTGTGCCCATGCTTCTTGCATCTGTGACATTTGCTATCAAATTTAGGTTTCTCTTTACATTCATTAGCTCTATGATTATGCTTATTGCAATTGTAGCATTTTCCATTGAATTTAGCTTTATCATTGCTCCAACATTTGTTTGATGTATGACCTAGCTTACCACAGTGATTGCAAATAGGTCTTTGATTCTTTTGAGCTCCTTGCTTGGATGATTCACCTTCTTTTGTTTATCTAATTCTTGCTTTGGCTTTCTATCTGTATTGGATTTGCTCTTTTAATTGATTCTTGTCTGCTTGAGATTTCATCATCCTCTCATTAGTTTTCTTTTTAGTGTTTAGATCATTCTGCAATCTTTCATTTTCTGATCTTAGATTCATGATTTCTTCATTTGCATTAGTAAGTTGATCAATGAAGTCTGCCTATTGAAGGGATAAATGTTGAATTTCATTATTCTTTCCTTCTAATTCTTCTTTCATCTAGTTTTTCTCTTCCATGACTTCACACAATCTTACTGACTGGATTTCTTGTTCTCTTTCCAGCTTCCTTACTTCTTCTTGAAGTATATCATTATTTTCTAATAATTCTTTGATTGCTTCATTAGCTTCATTTGAATTACTTTCTGAATAGATATCTTTAATTCTTTCTTTAGTGTAGAGTTTGTCATTCATCTGTACTACAAGATCTTTTCTTCTTTTTAGGGTTTGAGAGAGTTCCTCCTTTTATTTCTTAAGTTTCCCAATAGCCAATTCCAAATCTAGCTTTTCATTATCAATAGCCTTATCAAGTTTGAATACTTCCATTGCCTTTGATCTTTGCTCAAGCTATTAAACTTCTTCTTTGAGAACCACAAGCTCTGATACCAATTATATGAAATATAAGATAGGCTAGGCTATTGAGAGGGGAGGGGTGAATCAATAACCAATTAAACTTAATCTTAATTCACCAATTAATCCTTCACATGTATTGTGGTCTAATTGCATACATGAAAAACTAAAAGCATTAAAACATTCTTGACACTTTGACACACAATATGGTAACCCAAAAACCTTCCAAATAGAAAGTAAAACTAGGGTGGGGATGATACCCACAAGCTTTAGTATTGTAGTCTAAAGTTGGCTTGTTAAGGCTTACAATGATCACTTCTAATGCTCTACTCTATTAGGAGAAATAAGGACTTCTAAGTCCACCTTGAAAAAGGATTTATAAACATACAATGAAGTATGCACTTGGGAAAGAGATTTACAAAAGAATGTTAAGTCTACCTTGTGAAAGGATTTAACTATTCCACCTATTAATATGAACCAGTGGTTGATCTCTAATTTATAACTTTGATTTGTTGAATGAGTTTCATTTGGAGTGTAATGATCACCTTGTTGTGATGGATAAATCTTTGATGCTCCTTATACTACTTGTAGCCTTCTTACTTCACACTTTCTACTCTTAGTGTGTCTTCCTTTAATATTCCATTCATATCTTTGGATGTGATACAATAAATTACACATATACCAATCCAATTTACAATTCATCAAAGTTAGCTACAATAAAAGTTTCACCAAAATACACAAACTCAGCCCAATTGTAGGTACTTGGGTTCTGAAGACAAACTTAGTGAGGTCTTGACACTCAACAACCATTGCCAATGCTCGACATCATCATGCACTTGGTAGACATAGAAGCTTGGCTCATACTAATCACTTCCAAGTAGTCTAAACTCAATTTGCATTGGTGACTCAATAAACACTATGATACTCAACATATAAATTGAATCACTTAGTTGACACTGTATAGCTTGGTCAACACTAGATTCACATTGTTGAAGCTACAAACTCGATAAGCACTAGAAAACTTGGTTGCACTGAGAGACTCAATAAACACTATGAGACTCAATTTATATTGATAATCACCAAATTGGTAGATACTGCTTGGTGCAAATTGAATATTGTTCCTGGAACTTGGTAGCAACTATAGAACTTGGTATAGCCTAAATTACTTGGTTAACACTATAAATTATACTATAAGCTTAGAAGCTACTAACCATCTCATTAAGTGTGTGTGTGTCACTAATGAAAAAACTTGACTATAATGTCAACACATAATTGGAATCATACGTAGAAATTCTCCTTTCCCTCATACACATATTTGAATGGCTTGGTGACCCATAAAGTGGAGGCCTACATCCTATTAAAGTTTTTCCATTTTACCACTAAATTGTTATTTTTTGTCCCTATTTTTATATATTTTTTCATCTAGTGAAGCATGTTGATCCAGCTAGCATGATTTCCTTTGATTACATGGAATATTGTGTAGTTAGGAGTTGACTTCTAATATATGTGTGGACCTACCTTTTAGTGCACATGATTTTATATTGTCCTTGTTGGGACGAAAAATTGCATACTTCATTTGTTAGTCCCATTTTAAAATTTTGAGAAATTAAGCCCTATAAATGCTTTTAAGTGCATGTGTACCCGACTATTAGTTTGAGGCCTAAGAGGTGTTTAATGTTTCTAACACCTTCCATTTAGTGCATCTAAGCTTTCCATGATGATAAGTAGTCATTCTGAGCTATTTGGCTAAGTCTCATTTAGAGCAATTGTAATTTTTGCATTTTCACCTAAGTGTCAAACAGTGACAGTAAGCTATGTTTGCTATTGAATATCTCGCACCCAGAAAGGTTCTGTGACTTTCTGCTTTGAGAGTATCT
Source organism: Cupressus sempervirens (assembly GCA_028749045.1). NCBI lineage: Eukaryota > Viridiplantae > Streptophyta > Pinopsida > Cupressales > Cupressaceae > Cupressus > Cupressus sempervirens. The sequence goes on along the minus strand of CM053789.1, from coordinate 503,326,160 downwards.
AGTGTCCATACTTGAGAACCTATGTTTTAGATTTTGAGTCATTTTGAGTCCATTTGACTAGGTTTTGAATCCCTCGAAGTTGGTAGTTTACTATTTTCATACTGATGCACAATTTTTCATTTTTCTGGGAAGCCCTATTTGACGTGTTATAAATCCTAATCTGTGATAGGTGAGATCAAATGGATTGTACCATTGTGTTGTACTCTAAAAATACTTCAAGTGTGCTAGTTTTTAAGTCTTGATGAATCCATATGCACACTTTTCTAGGACCTTTCCATTTGCAAAAATTGTTATCTTGTCAATGTTTTCAGTCAGCAATTTCGAGTAGCCCGCTTTGAATGCTTTCCATTTACGTCCTATGATTCTTCATGAGCCCAAATTGCATATCCATAATGTCCTCATGATGAAGAACCAGAACCCTAATTTTCATTTCCCCATGTGCTCATTTGCCTAGTTTTCCAAGCCGATTCCAAAGTCAATTTGTTGTTTTCTGACGTGTTTGCTTGCAGGCAGTTCTGAGAGGTCAACTTTGTCGGTCAATATCTTTTGGCCCCAAATTTTTCATGAGATGAAATATAATAGGGTGCAAGAGTGTGGAGAAAAGAATCAGTGGGTCAAATTTCATAGCCTGGTCAGAGGTTTGGGTCAATTTTTAAGGCTAGTCAATGGACCTCCTGATGCAAAATTGACAATTGGCAAAAAGATGTAAATTGAGTTTCAAATTCTCTTTTAGTGGTCAAATTATTTTCAAATCAATGCTAGAGGGTGAATGTGTTAGTTTTCCAGTTCATTCATCTGGAAACACATTTTTTTTTTTAGCCGGACCTCTTGTGGGGCCCGACTAATTTGCGCCAGATTGATAAGAGGTTGTGATTTAGGGATAAAAGGATATATGATGGTGTTTCTAAGTCAGAGTTCCAATATCGAGCACTGAATATCAATGAGGAGCTTGGACAAATAAAAAATGAGATGAAGATATTAAGTAACCCACGGCTTGGACTTCCACGGAGTGGCAGAGAAACAGAGCAAACCGCCTAATAAGATGGCATATCCATGCCAAAAGGGGTAGTGTAAAACCCATGTCAACAAAAGAAGCCACCTGATATTGATGATTTAAATAATTCTTTGCCATGTGTTTCAGCTCAAGGAAGAGAAATCAATCTAAATTCTATGTTTGAGCCACAAACTGTTGAATCAAATACTGCTAATGTACAAGGGTTAAGTACCTCAGCTGAAGCTTCTAGTTTTGACCAATCAAAAGAGTCTATTTCTGAACTTCCTCATCAGCCAAAGGAGGTTTTAAGGCCCAAGATTTGGAGCAGGCGACATGTTAGTAAGGACCAGCGTTTTTAAGGAAAGGACCATGCCTTATATAGAGACATTGCCAGCAGGGGCAGAGCCCACGAAATAAGAGGGGAAGATACCTTTGCAGGTAGTCAGAGACATTAAAAGAAGATTCCTGCATCAATGAAAGCCCACCACAGATTTAAAGAAGATGCTTTGCAGATCATAAAGGAAAGTTGCACACTAAGAAAAAGAATCCGCATGTAAGGAAGCAAGCAGCTCACGCCTCCAAAGAAAGTGCCTCACCCTAAGATAAAAGACAAAGAAAACTCAGGTCACACACGTTTTTAAAAGAGGAGAACCACGAGAAAATTGGAAAGATTTCAAAGATCACTATTATGGAGGAGGAGATCATGAAGGCTCCTTTCAACATGCATGGTAGAAGATCTTAGGCAACAAATAAAAACCACGTGAGTGAGAAGCTAACTCCAAAGCATCAATTGAGCCTCCCCTACAAAGGAGTTTCCAACAAGTTTGAAGCTATCAGGATGTATGGAAGAGTGCAGGGTAATGCAGTAAAGGCATAGTTCATGCCTTTTAAAGTAGGAGGCACTAGTCAAAAGCAAACCCACGCATGACCAACAAACAAAAAAATGTATTGAACAGGTTTGAAAACTTGTGAATTAGGAGGAATTCATCGCCATGAAGAGTCCAGTGACCAGTGTTTGTAGCAGAGGTAGACACCATCAAAGGAATAGATCATTTACAAGGGAGAAGACGCATGCCCAAGGAAAGAGGTGCAGGAGTAGTATATCAGGGAACGATAAGCTGTTAGTGTAGTTGATGGATGAATACGTTTATAACATGAAGCAATCGCCAAACAAAGAAGTTGTTGGCCAAGGCAAAGGAGATAATCAATGCATAGAAGAGAACATTCATATTATCCCACATTCATTATGTTTATGCCTTTCCTAAGGTTTAAATAACATTGCACACATTTGATATGTTGTCTTAAAAGACAATGGCTTTTGAAGCTGTGGCCTATGGAGGGGCCCACCTCTCATGCTTGCGGGGTCAAAGTCAATATTTTGACATTCAGTGCATAAGACCAAGCTCACCATATGAGCGTAAGGTGAATTTGAAGTTTCTCCGGGCTTATGCTCAACACGTAAGGTCCAAGGTTGATATGATAAAGCTTCTCGATGCTACGAGAAAAGCTGCTTGCATAGGCGTAAACCCAAATTTTGAAGGCTCCGGGGTTACGCTTAGGTGTGAGAATGTAAAGGCACCTAAAGCCCATATGAGCATGAAGATAAAACATGAAGGTTCTGGGGCTATGGGAAATGATGAAAGCATATGAATGTAAGATAAGATTTTGAAGCCTTCGATGGTCCAAAAATGGAGTTCCCGTATGAGCATAAAGGTGAGGTTGAGCACAAGAACATAAAGGGACATGGGGGTGAGGGAATTGAGAAAATTAGTTAATATTAAAATTTTAATTAATTTAAAATATCTTAAATCTTGCTCAGTCAGTCAGAGTTTGACATGTGGCGATAGCAGATTGGGGGATAAGGATATTGAGAGTAAAATGAATTTTCAAAGAGGATCAACGCATCAAATGAAAAATTTCAAATATTTTAAAATTTTATATAGTCCAAACTATATAATTTTTAAAAAAATTTCATTTTAATGTTTTGTTCTCATTTCAAGGGCTTGTTTTTCAAATTACTCTATCAGGGGCATTTTTTATCAGAAATAGGTAGTGCAACATACCGTTGGAATTGGGAAGAGCTGAATTTTCCGAATTTGGGGTTAGATTTTGCATAGGTCTTCACCAGTTCAGGCTATAAGTAGATTTACAATTTCTGGGGCATTCTCAGTACAGTAGGCAAAATTTGATCACAGAGCATCAAAGGTGGTTGCAGGACAGTTTTGAAGGCCTAGTAAGGTCTGAATATGAAGAAAATTAGTTGTAGAAGATTTCCTTGGCTTTTTGAAGACATTTTAAAAACTGATTTTCATATTTTTTCTGTGAATAAAAATCAAGAATCAAATCAATTAGTTGTTCAATCATAGTTTCAGATATTTGAGGCTGGTAGAGCCATAACTAAAAAAGATTTTGATTCAGCATTTGAGGGAAATGATTTAAAGGATGTTTTAACTTGTTGAGAAGGTTTTTCCAGTTGATAGATGTCTTGTTCAAATTTAATCTGGGAAATTAACTCTTCTCCTATATCTTCTTTTCTTTTCCTCATTGTAGAGGGTTCTAGTTCTTTGGAGAAAATTGGCACATTACTATGATACCAAGGTTTTGGATCCAGTTCTGGTTGCATTCCCATGATTGTGACACCATTTTCTTTCAACAAATTCTTCTTGTATGAACATCAATAGGAAGATTAACACAGATAGTTCAGATCTGTTAGGTTGTTTCATGTTTTTCATTTCATGCATATGATTGTATAATTTCAAGGAAATAATACAAAGAGTAGTAGATGATTGAGTTTCAGTTGAATTTTGTCTCCTTTATCAGACAATTTTCAATGTTTTACAGTCTTTGACATAGTGCTTAGGTTGTATTTGCAGTCCCTTAAGGTTGTATGTTATTCATTGTTACTTATGACCCAAGGGGTTGTGTAAATGCTTCAGGGAATCAACAGGGTTAAGAATGGGATTTAATCTGAGCATTGATGTCTATTTACAAGTTAAATAGATAGATTAGATATCTAAAGATGCATATATGTCTCAGATATTCATATGTATGTTTGTGATTCATGGGACTGCCCAATGGTTAAGGCACTGATCAATTATAGGATCATTAGGTCTTATTACTGCATACCTGAGGTTTTGTTGAAATTCAACATTATTAAATCAAACAATTTTTACATTATATGTTGAAGAGCTATAATATAATGCCCTCACTTAGCTTGTGAATATTCTAGATCTGCATTTAGCTACCGCAGATCTATGTCATTTCATGAGCCTTTAGGAGATATAAGGGGTTTCAATCTACTTAATAGATTCAGGGATATGTTTTTGCACTGGTACAGTATCAATTGAATCTTAGGTCCACCCACCTAGGTTTAGCAGAGCTTGAAGTAGAAGAAGGGTCATGCCTTATAGTTGGCCCTGTGTCTGAAATGATATGTTGATAATGGGAGTTAGCTGCCCCTAGATGTGTCATATTCTCATGGGGATAATTGAAAACCTTTTAGCATTTTCAAACACCAACAGCCCTATGTGTAGATTTTTGTTTACTCTTCCAAGTATGGACCTGTATTGTAATTAATTGCTTGACTAGTGAACTTGTGACTTATCTAGCTATAAAAGAAGCTTGGTTAGATGTAGGAAAGCATGATTCTTAGTATGAAGAGAATGCCAAGAAGATAGAAGATTGAGAATGTGAGCTGAGACTCTAAGATTTTAAAATTCTTGTTTTATATAAGGGCGCAACCCAGAAGGCATCACATCTAGGCATGTTGTGGTTTCTTTACATGTGAAGTGAAATAATTACACCTATAAATATGTTGCATCTAGCCTTGTGTACTTTGTGGTTTCACTGATTTTGTATAAGCTTATGTGTACATCTCTGAGAAAGGTAGTACAGGACTAAGTTGAGTTTATTCCACATGTTGTTTATTGATCTGTGTTCCTCCTTGTGTCAGATGGTCTTAGAGTTCTTTCTTTCTTGAGGCTTGGATCGTGGAGAACCTATTGGATTTTTTTTGTAGGTTGCTAGATTTGAAATCTGACCTATAACTTGCAAAAGATTACGATCTTGTAGGAACTATTATCAAGGTGGTTTGTGGTAGAGGAAATTTTGATAATTCTATTATGGACAAGTTAAGGTAGATTGTAGTGAGGCTTGAAGTTTTGGAGATAACGCAAAGAAGAGGTGTACATCTAGAAGGTGTTAGTGACGAGGAAGAAACAACATTGAATCCTAACAATGAACTTGAGGTTGAATAAGATGAGGAAAGGCTTCTAAGAGTTTTGTCCAAAGTCAACTCTAGACCTGATGTTGAAGTTACTTTCTATGATGGAAGTCTTGAGACTAGTGTTGTATTAGATTGGATTGATGAGATAGATAAATACTATTAAAATAAGATTATTGAAGTGAAGAAGATTCATGAAGCTATCATAGAACAATCATTAATTTATCATTAATGTGAAACCTACTACTTATTAGTGAGACAGTTTCTTTGTTTGGTTTGAGTGTTATCATTTATTTGATTAAGGAAGAGGATTTGAAAAGAAAGGATAACAAGAGAACCTAGAGAAATGTTGAGTTATTTGGTTTATAATTAGGAGCACTAAGACCAATCAAGACATTGATGATATTATGTATTGTTGATCTACTTTAGGCTAAAGTAAATGGTTATTTTAGCTAAGCCTAGAAGAAGTGTTTTCATAAAAAAGTGTTTGCCAAGCCTGGTTGAGAAAATAGTGTAATTTGAGCAAATTTAGTTTAGGTTGAGCATAATTCAACATGTGCTAAGTGTTTGAAAGATAATATGTGTTGAGCATAAGAAAAATATAGTAAGTGCCAAGCATCAAGGAAATAATAGTAGTGAGCGAGCAAGGAAGACTTAGTTGATGCCAAGCAACCTAGTGTTGGCCAAGCATTAGAAGAATATTATTGTTGAGTGAATATTGTAGATGTTGAGAGAAAGTAAATTGTATTAGATCAAAGATTTAATGAATCTGAGCTAACAAAGTTGATTTATTGAATTGTGTGAAGTGTGTGGAAGATTTCTATAATGAGTTGGTGGCACATGATTCAAGATAAACTATTTTGAGGCAAATTCTAAGAAGATTATAGAAGTGACTAAAATGGAAATGTGGGTAGATTCATTGAATCTTACCTAACACTAGAATGGGTAATTATGGTTAAGCAACAAAAGACCTAAATTCTCTATTTATAGAGATAGCATGACGAAAGTAACAGGTGTCATGTGGGAGAACCTAAGGAATACAAGAAGTCTAGGGTGTTGCTTCATATGGTGGCTAAATAGAAGAGTCTACAATCGACATGCAAAGCAAGAATACTTAAGAGGATGAATTCTTGAAGGGTGTATAAGAAATTAGAGATGAAGGGTATGAATGCCAAGTAGAATGGAGGACTAAACTAGAGATCTGTAATCTACAAGTGAGTTGCTTTTATTATTAGATCAAATCCTACTACTACTTTCTAATCATTGTATTAGTCTAGATAGATCCTTTGGATTAAGGTTGACCTAATATTAATTTTTAAATCCTTTAATAGGGTGATATTCTAAAGTCCTCTAACAAGGCTCACTCCTAATAGGGTGATTGAAATCCTTTAACTAGGTCACATTTAATAGTGTGCATTGTAACCTTTGATAGGGCTGGCTCCTCATAGAGCTTAGTTTAGAAGAGTGAAAATTGGTAGCATGTTACTAGTGGTTTTTCCCAAATTGGGTTTCCATGTAAAATCCTTGTGTCAAAATGTGTGATTGATTTTGTAGATTTGCATGTTTACATTTATGCAAAGTTATTTTGACATAGGACAACAATATGCATATGTTTAGTGTATTGAATGGTCAATGCATGCATATGGATAAGTTGTAGTACTAAAAAGTTTTATTTGTACATTGGGACCTTGGATAGTTGATTAACCCCCCTCTTAGTTATTCTAAAGTATTTTGAGTATGAAGGTACTCCTAATAACAAAAAGGTTAAGATAGTTGTCACAAAGTTGTTCAAAGGGTCATGTTTCGCTTTGGTGGGATCATTTGAAAATTGAGAGACCAAAAAGGGGAAAGGAAACAATCAAGACATAGATGAAGATGACTGGGAAGATGAAAAAGAAAATTTACTATGCTAATTACTAGGTGAATTTGTTAAGGAAAATGAAAATTTTGAGGAAAAAGGATATGAGTGTGAAAGAATATACTAAAGAATTGTACAGATTGGATATCATGTTTGGACATGTGGATGATGAAGTTGAGAAAGTGGCTAGATAAATTAATGGTTTGAGAACATCAATTCAAGATGAGATCAGCTATATTAAGATGGACAATGTAGAAGAATCATATCAGTATGCTTTTGAACATCAACATCTTCCTCTTTGTCATAGCATCTAGCTATTATTTATTTTTTTCAATCAAAAAGGTTGACAAAAGATTGGAAAAGAGACAAGATCAATAACAAAGAGGAAGAGGTGGATGATTTCAGAGAAGTAGAGGCTAAAACATATGGAGAAAGTAGCAGATCTAATAGCACAATACAAGATAAGGAAAATCATAATGGAAGGAAGAATGATGGTAAAAGAGGTAATTGCACTAGAGGTATATATACTAGTTACACTATGAATAATAATGGTGGCAAAAGAGAGGAAAGATCTTGGTTTATGGGTACTTGCTATAAATATGGAGAAGAAAGACATAGAGCCTTTGAACGTACTAACTCTAGAAAGAAGATTAAAGGTAATAGCATAAGCACTTTGGTTTGTGAGGAAGTTGTTGAAACACCTAATGAACCTAAAAATGGTGAGAACCTAATGTTAAGAATGATCTTGTGGAATGAATAAGTGGATGAAGAACCCATTTTGAGAAGAAGTTTTTTCAAAACTAGATGTAGGATAGCTAGAAAATATTGCAAGGTAATCATTGATATTGGAAGTTGTGATAATTTGGGTTCTAAGGAGATACTTAATAGGTTGCAATTGCAGTGATTGAGACATCCTAAACCTTATCATGTTGCTTGGATCTAGAAGGAGCACAAATTACTTCTAAGTGAGCAATGTCTTGTTAAATTCAAAATCAGGAATTATCATGATGATGTCTTGTGTGATATTATGCATATGGATTGTTGTCAATCCTATTGGGTAGGCCTTGGAAATATGACATACAAGTTTTGCATGATGGTAGATTGAATTGATATACTATTTGAGTAGATGGAAAGAAACAAATACTATTTCCTTCAGTAGAGAAATAAGAGGAGAATCAATGTGCTATAGTCAGAGTATTTTTTGTTGAGGGTAATCAATTTTCTAGAGATATGAAAAATAGAATGTTTATTTTTCTTTGATTCCTAGAAAGATTGAGAAACAAGATGAGCTAGAGCATACACCTAAAATTGAATCCTTGTTAGCAAAGTTTCAAGACATTATTTCTGATAATGTACTTGATAGTTTACCACCTGTGAGAAGCACAAGTCATTGTATGGATTTGATATTTGGAAATATATTTCCAAATAAAGCACCACATAAATTGACACATAATGAAAAGGTTGAATTGAATAGACAAGTGCAAGAATTGCTTCAGAAGGGTTTGACTAGAGAAAAATTGAGTCCTTGTGTAGTACGTGTTGTGTTAGCACCTAAAAAGAATGGAAAATATAGAATGTGCACTTATTCTAGAGATATAAACAAAATAATAGTGAAATATAGATTTCCTTTGTCTAGGATGGATGAGATAATGGATAGTTTGAATGAAGTGAAGTATTTTACCTAGATTGATTTGATAAGTCACTATCATCATATCAGAATTAGAGAATGAGATGAATGGAAAATCACTTTTAAGACTAATTTTGGTTTGTATGAATGGTTGGTTATACCTTTTGGTCTAACTAATCCACCTAGTACTTTTATGAGGCTAATGAATGAGGTTTTGAAGAGATTCTTGGGTAAATTTATGATTGTGTATCTGGATGAAATTTTTACATTTAGGAAGACTAAAGAAGAACATCTTGAAAATATCAAACAATATGTGCACAGTGAAAAAGAGGATGAAGTAGTAATGCATATATTTGAGAATAAATTAGGAAAAATACTAAGAAACCATAGCTAAATTACCCCAAGGTATACTCATAACACATATTTATTACCCCCTAACTAGAAAGCAAAAAGGAGTAGAGCATATGCCCCCACATTAAAGTCATTTCTAACACTTTAACTAGAGAAATGGATTTAATGGAGTATATAAACAATCATCAAAAGATGTGTCATCTATGAGATGGCCCTAGGAGAATACAAATAAAGGAAGATGAAGACATAACATACAAGAGCAGAAAAGGAATCTACTAACCCTTGGACCAATATGATCATATGTTAATATGCATGTATTATATCAAGTATGAAATTTCAACACCCCCCAAAGGAAGTAGAACTACAACAGAATGGAATAAATGCATGTAAGAGTTACAAAGAAGAATCTTTTTGGATCACCACCATAGAGATAAAAAGCAATTGGTGCTACCCTATCACAAATCCAAGCATAAAACACAAGGATACAAGTATGAACTATAACACATGTACAATATAACATAGAATGATAGATAAAAGAGGGAAGATACTAATAGAAGAATTTTACAACACATCAATTTCTTTATCACCTTGTGCCAATAAAGCAACAAGGTTCATTTAAATAAATTTGATCATACATTAAATAATCAAGATATGGGGGAAGCACACAAAAACAATAAAACACACAAAAATCTACTATGATAGATCACTTAATTCAAGCATGTTCTCCCCCTCCTCTATATCAATCAGTAGTAATAAGAGAATGTGGATAACTTGCAAGAGGATATATATCCAACATAGTAGGAACACTAGCTAAATCCAAAGAAGGACTCTCCATAGAGTCACTATGCTCAGGTGTAGATGTAAGCATAAGTTGCATAGAAAGTGTTGAGATTGTGTGTGTTGCACACATTGCATAATATTATTATATTGTATTATTTTATTATGTAATGTTGCACTTAGAAGCACCTAGATGAATGTGCAACATGTAAAGATTCCCATGGGATATACTTGATGAGTTGTATTGTAACATTGTAATAATATTTGATGTAATTATTTAATATTGGGAAAAGTAATTAAATGTCTTATATTAAATGTGAGGTCAATGGGTTAGGTAGCACATGGTTGATTTAATACCACTTGGTGGTTTTTTGGGACTTGCTACTATATAAGCATCCACAAGGGTAGTTGTAAAGACAAGATGAAAGGGAAAAAAAGGGAAATAGGAAAGTTGAGCAAGACAAGGCTTGACATATTAGTGAAGGGAGCATTTGTGAAGGTTGGAAGCATGAAATGGGATGTGTGGATTCATGCTTGTTCACATGGATTTCTTGGTTGTGGCTATGGCTTTGAATGCTTGCATGGTTGTATTATAATGGTGTTTTTGCTAAATAATGCATGATGATGGATGCTTTTGGAGGTTGGGATTTTCCCTTAATGAGGGTTTCCCAAGGTATATCTTGTGTCACATTTTTTTTTGGCATGTTTTCTATTCTCTTGCATGCGGATTTTATTTACATATTTATTTTAGATCTATTATGGGTTATGTGGAAATAATTATATTTTTGTTGCAAGTTTCCTTATAGAAAGCATGTTAGGTAAATCAAGATCAATATCAATAATCTCATTCTCATCATCATCAAGAGTATCTTCTTCATCCAAATAAATGGAAATAGAATCTAAAATATGAATATGAATAGTATTAACTTCCTCAATAGACTTGGACTAGTGAGAAGAATTCATATGAGCTTTAGCACAAGCTTGATGGTTCTTTCAACATTCACAAGCATGTCAATTATGATTTGTTCCATTAGAGATTTTATGAGAAAATGAAGGAGGATCAAAAATCATAGGCTCCTTAGCTTTTGATGACACAAGAAGAGGAATACCAGAAGGTTGACATGTAGAAGGAGAAACCACACTAGGAGGAGCTATACTAGGAGAAGGGTCCATTCTAGTAGAAGGAACCACACTAGGAGGATCAATAGATGAAAGAGGTGGTTGACCATTATAAATAGAAGAATTAGAAGAAATAGGTGTAGAAAAGAGACCATGAAGTATACTTAACTCATAAATATTTCAACATTTATAATCCTGATAAGAGTAGAACATATAATCCAAATGAAAAGGAGTAGTAGGAATAGAAGGCCAAAATAAATCAAGAATAGCATAGTATTGAGGTCTAGAAGGATGATAAAGAAACTAATTGATCATCTTAATCACACCATCATAAGGAGACGCAAAATATTGATGAGTAGGAGAAGAAATAGCTTGCATGACAATAAACCAAGATAAAAAAAGCTTCACTTGGAGCTGGTTGGAAGTAGGAATGACAACAAAGGTACTATTCACTACTTTAGCATAAATCTCAATAGGAAAAGAGATGAAACCTTGAGGAGGATACATGAAACAATTACAATTCTAAACCCAAGTATCATTTGAGTTGTATAAATCATGATTTGTTTTCTAATTATAAAGATGTTCCTTAGTAATGACATTAACTATAGAAGTAGGATCAACTAGACACCCATAAGAAGGATATTTAGCAACCCAAGTAGCAATATAAGGAGGACCATTTGGAGCCCTAGACTTATCAACTTTAGTGAATGAAATAGTAAGGGCTCTACAATGCTTATGATTCCATTTAGGTTTAGGTTTACCTTATATGTAGAGGGAATGTATTCCTTATGTTGAGGTGGAAGTTAAACTATATGTTACACAACATTAATAGTATTATCTTACACATCATAAGCAACATTCACTTCATGACGAGTAGAAGAAAAAGAATGTTGAATGATAGTATTAGCATTATGATGAGGAAAAGGATTAGTGTAGATTTGAAGATTTTGATTAGGAGGTGCCAAAAATTTGTTTTCCATTATCTTGATCCTCAACACATAATGCATTTGTATCAATCAAATCTTGAATCTTACATTTCAAAGAATAAAAGGCCTTAGTATCATATCTAGGCTAGCAATAAAATTGACAAAGAGCTTGAGGATTAAAATGTAGACTTGATGTAGTAGAAGGAATGAGTGGTTTAATAGGATGAAGTGTAATCATATTAGCACTAACCAACCTAGTCATAATAGAATGGAAAGATTCACAAAGAGGAGTAAATTGACGATTCATCCAAAAAATAGAGGAAGAAGTAATGAAACTTCAAGATGC